>CM059330.1:13321475-13650555 GCA_030340685.1 Protosalanx chinensis | reverse complement strand
TGTTCGCTGTTGTGTGTGTTGGCAGTGGGTGTGTGCGATTTACTGTGTGTGTGTGTTCGCTGTGTGTTCGCAGTGTGTGTGTGATTGACTGTGTGGGTGTGTGTGTGGTGGGTGGGGTCTCCTCTGGGGCAGTTTGATGGCCGTCTTCCAGACAGGAAGACAGGAGGGCTGAAGGGCAACAGAGAGGCTGGGAACGTGAGAAACTGTGTGTGTGTGTGTGTGTGTATGTGTGAGTGTGTGTCTGTGTACAGTCATGGTGTACATGTACCCGTCCAATAATCTTCCTCTTTATGCATAATGTGGTGTGAGAGAGGGAGGGAGGGATGGGGATGGGAAGGGATGGATGGGGAGGGAGGGAGCAGGAAGGAAATTGTGTTACCCTGCCTGAGTCTCTCTAAGACTTAATAGAGGGGGGAAGAGAGAAAGCAGGAGAGACACAAGAGAGAACGAGGAGAGAGAGACACAGAGAGAAAGCAGGAGAGAGAGACACAGAGAAGAAGCAGGAGAGAGAGACACAGAGAGAAAGCAGGAGAGAGGACACAGAAAGAAAGCAGGAGAGAGACACAGAGAGAAAGCAGGAGAGAGAGCCACAGAGAGAAAGCAGGAGAGAGACACAGAGAGAAAGCAGGAGAGAGACAGAGAGAGAAAGAGAACCTGGGAACTGGAGAGGAGAGAGAGACGGAAGCGGAGGTGGAGTCAAGTTGCCACCGTCTGAACAAAGGACCACAAGACACCTGGCCAGGTCAGTGTTAGAGAGAGAGAGGGAGAGAGAGACAGAGAGACAGAGAGAGAGAGAGAGAGGGAGAGAGAGGGAGAGGGAGGGAGAGAGAGGGAGAGAGAGAGAGAGACAGAGAGAGGGGGACAGGAGAGAGAGAGAGAGAGAGGCAGAGAGAGAGAGAGACAGAGAGAGGGGGACAGGGGAGAGAGGAGAGAGAGGGCAGAGAGAGAGAGAGAGACAGAGAGAGGGGGACAGGGAGGAGGAGAGAGGAGAGAGAGGTAGAGAGAGAGAGAGAGAGAGAAAGGAACAGGTGGAGAGAAAGAGAAGGAATTGTCATAGCTGAGTGAAAGTGAGAGAGACTGGGAGAGACAACAAGAGGACGATCGGTGAGATTAAACTGAGACGTTAAAAGGAGATATTTGAGAGGAGATTCGTGGAGGGAGATACAGAGAGTGAGAGTTCTTCATTGTTGAACTGATGAAAAAACGAAACGTCAAAACTCTGCTCTCGTTTCACTGCTGGGTTTCTCTGAGAGAGAGAGAGAGTGTGTGTGTGTGTGTTCTTAAAAGGTGTGTGTGTTTTTAAAAGGTTGTGTGTGTTAGACTGTTCCACTTCATCAACAGGAATGTGGTAATTTCAGTGTATTGTTGGTGAGGTGTTTACCTGATCGTAAAGCTTTGTGTGTGTGTGTGTGTGTGTGTGGTGTTGTGTGTGTGTGTGTGCAGGATAACTTGAGTGTTTTCCTGCGAGGCTGTGAGGAGCTGGGTCTGCAAAGGATCTCAGCTGTTTGATCCTGGAGACCTGCAAGACACGTCCACGCGCCCCAACGCCAAGTAAGACCCCCCTGTGAGAGAGAGTGTGTGTGTGTAATGTGCGTACGTGTGGGGGGTGTGTGTGTGTATCTGTCATCGTCTCTCTGCTCCTCTCCTTGTGCCACCTTGTGTCATTACAGCTCAGTGTCACAACAAAAGACTTCAGTGTTTGTTCAGTAACACAGCCCTATCTGTCTGTTGTCACTGTATAAACAGTACACCATTACTGCCACCATCACTGCCTCGTTGTTGCCCCGGCAACCAGTTGTTGGCAGGCCGACGGGCCTCGTGGTAGTCAGTCAGCGGGCTGTCATTCACTGACAACAGAGAGTCAAGCTGAAGCTTATGATGTCACAGATACTCATTCTAACTGTGTTTGACTGCTTGCTTGGCTGGTTCTGTCAGGGGTGTGTGTGTGTGTGTGTGTGTGTGTGTGTGTGTCTCCCCCCTCTCCTCGCTCTACTGCCTCTTTCCTCCTCATCCTCTCCTCTCCCCCTCCTTCCTCTTTCTTCTTCTCTCCTCTCCTCTTCCTCTCCTCCTCCTCCTCCACTCCCTCCTCCTCTTCTCCTCCTTTCCTCTCCTTTCTTCCTCCTCTCCTCTCCTCCTACTCTCCTCCACTCCTCCTCCTCCTTTCCTCTCCTCCTCCTCTCTTCTCCTTCCTCCCTCCTCCTTTCCTCTCCTCCTCCTCTCTTCTCCTTTCCTCCTCCTCTCCTCCTCTCCTCTCCTCTCCTCCTCCTCTCCTCCTACTCTCCTCCACTCCTCCTCCTCCTTTCCTCTCCTCCTCCTCTCTTCTCCTTTCCCTCCTCCTCCTCTCTCCTCTCCTCTCCTCTCCTCTCCTCCTACTCTCCTCTCCCTCCTCCTCTCCTCTTTCCTCTCCTCTCCCTCTCTTCTCCTTTCTCCTCCTCTCCTCTCCTCTCCTCCTCCTTCCTCTCCTCCTACGCTCCTCTCTTCCTCTCCTCTCCTTGTTGCGCAGACTCACGTCTTAGACCTGAGCTAACACCTGAAATATGCCCTCCTGTTTATTCAAGTCCTCTTCTTTGACAAGTGACAGAAGTTCAAGGTCAAGGTGATCTAATGCCTTGTGGAATCTTCTTTGCATCTCTGGAAGATTCACCACAGTCACATAGACTATCATGACCTGCCAGCCTGCCTGTGTCACTGTTCTCTCCTGAGAGGAAAGACAATACAGAGAGAGACCTGCTGTACTGGGTCTGAACTCCCTGAGGGGGGCAGAGATGGATAGGGTTAGGGGGAGAGACTGCAAGTCAAACTCCAGACCTGCTCTCTCTCTCTTTCTGTGTCTCTCTCTTTCTGTGTCTCTCTCTCTCTCTCTCTCTTTTCTCTCTCTCTCTCTCTCTTCTCTCTCTTTCTCTCTCTCTCTCTCTCTCTCTCTCTCTCTCTCTCTCTCTCTTTCACCTCAAGGCTCTTTTCTCTCTGTTCCTCTCTTATCTCCACCCATCTCTTTATCTCTCCCTTTTCTCCTCTCGTCCCCGATGGGTATGTACCGGTACACAGTTTCCGTCATTCCTCCGGTGTGTGCGCGCGCCTGTGTGTGTGTGTGACGTGGTCACGTGACTGAGCTGTGTTTCCTGTCTCCCTCAGGATTTCAGACGGCACCAGGAGCTGAAGAATGTGAGTACCTCAGGATCCCAACATGTTTGATGCTTTTCGTTGAGTGTTTCTGTGTGTCTCTTCAGTCCGCGATGTGATGTCATTCTCACTCTCTACCTTCACTCTACCTACCCCTCATTTGGGGTTCTCTCTCCCTTTCTCATCCTCTCTCTCTCTCCTTTTATCATCCTCTCTCTCTCTCCCTTTCTCTACCTCTCTCTCTCCCTTTCTCATCCTCTCTCTCTCCCTTTCTCATCCTCTCTCTCTCTCCCTTCTCTCCTCTCCTCTCTCCCTTTCTCATCCTCTCTCTCTCTCCTTTCTCATCCTCTCTCTCCCCCTTTATCATCCTCTCCCTTTCTCATCCTCTCTCTCTCTCCCTTTCTCATCCTCTCTCTCCCTTTATCATCCTCTCTCTCTCTCTCCCTTTCTCATCCTCTCTCTCTCCCTTTCTCATCCTCTCTCTCTCCCTTTCTCATCCTCTCTCTCTCCCTTTCTCATCCTCTCTCTCTCCCTTTCTCATCCTCTCTCTCTCCCTTTCTCATCCTCTCTCTCTCCCTTATCATCCTCTCTCTCTCCCTTTCTCATCCTCTCTCTCTCCTTTTATCATCCTCTCTCTCTCCTTTCTCATCCTCTCTCTCTCTCCTTTATCATCCTCTCTCTCTCTCTCAAAATAGTAGGTGCTGCATTTCATTACCTTAATCTACTTCTGCCCGGTCAGCTTTCTCCATGTCGTCCCTCCTCCCCCTCCACCTCCCTCCCTCCCTCCTCCACCTCTCTCCCTCCCTCCCCCCGCCCACCTCAGAGCTAGCATCTCTCCTGTCTGTCTGTCTGCAGTGAGAGCAGAGCTAGCATCTCTCCTGTCTGTCTGTCTGCAGTGAGAGCAGAGCTAGCATCTCTCCTGTCTGTCTGTCTGCAGTGAGAGCAGAGCTAGCATCTCTCCTGTCTGTCTGTCTGCAGTGAGCGCAGAGCTAGCATCTCTCCTGTCTGTCTGTCTGCAGTGAGAGCAGAGCTAGCATCTCTCCTGTCTGTCTGTCTGCAGTGAGAGCAGAGCTAGCATCTCTCCTGTCTGTCTGTCTGCAGTGAGAGCAGAGCTAGCATATCTCCTGTCTGTCTGTCTGCAGTGAGAGCAGAGCTAGCATCACTCCTGTCTGTCTGTCTGCAGTGAGAGCAGAGCTAGCATCTCTCCTGTCTGTCTGTCTGCAGTGAGAGCAGAGCTAGCATCTCTCCTGTCTGTCTGTCTGCAGTGAGAGCAGAGCTAGCATCTCTCCTGTCTGTCTGTCTGCAGTGAGAGCAGAGCTAGCATCTCTCCTGTCTGTCTGTCTGCAGTGAGAGCAGAGCTAGCATCACTCCTGTCTGTCTGTCTGCAGTGAGAGCAGAGCTAGCATCTCTCCTGTCTGTCTGTCTGCAGTGAGAGCAGAGCTAGCATCTCTCCTGTCTGTCTGTCTGCAGTGAGAGCAGAGCTAGCATCTCTCCTGTCTGTCTGTCTGCAGTGAGAGCAGAGCTAGCATCACTCCTGTCTGTCTGTGTTGGCCGGATGCTGCTCCTCAGACAGGTGTCTGTACAGACAGGTCCAGGAGACAGACAGGTCCAGGAGACAGACAGGTCCAGGAGACAGACAGGTCAGGAGACAGACAGGTCCAGGAGACAGACAGGTCCAGGAGACAGACAGGTCCAGGAGACAGACAGGTCCAGGAGACAGACAGGTCCAGGAGACAGACAGGTCCAGGAGACAGACAGGTCCAGGAGACAGACAGGTCCAGGAGACAGATAGACAGGTGTTTAACATGTCTGCCTGCTTCTCAGAAGCTCGTCTCTCCCCTGTTGTCTCAAGGTTGTTTGTTTTTGCCTAGTGCAGTGATGGTTGCCAGGTTGGATGCTTTCCATCCCTCATTCCTGCAATAGTTTTCCTGTCACAGAAACGAACAAAGTAAACAGAAGACTTCTAGACACAAGCTATAATCTTTCCTAAATGCATGAAATGCGTGCAGCTCAGTGCTGTGGAAGCGACCCTGAGTGCAGGTGTTGATCTGTGCTGCTGATCCTCTCTCTCTCCCCCTCCTCCCTCTCTCTCTCTCCCCTCCTCTCTCTCTCTCCCCCTCCCTCCTCTCTCCCACTCTCTCTGTCTCTCTCTCTCTCTTTCCCTCTCTCCCTCTCTCTTCCCTCTCTCTCTCCCCCATCTCTCTTTCCCTCTCTCTCTCCCTCTCCCCCCCCCTCTCTCTCTCTGATATAGGATGATACTGGACTGATAGCTTAGCGCTGGGCTAGTCTAACGTGCTAGCACAGCAGACCATGCAGCCAGGCTGTTCCTTCAGTAGCAGTGCAGATGGCAGCCACATCCTGCTGGTTAGAAGCCTCAGAAAAGCCAGGATCTTGTCTTGTTTGTACAGAAAGCTCTGGCTGGCTTGTAGCCATAGGAAAAGATCCAGATTAGCTAAGACAACACTGCAGGCTTTTATGACAATATTGTGTTTTGTATTCCACCTAAATCATTCACAGTTAGGCATGATGGGATATTAACAACTGTACTTTACACAGCATCACCACCTCTGTCCTGCAGAAGGTAGAGGGAGGGGGTTTTCTGTGACATGATGTCGCTAGTAGCAGTGTTAGTGTTGTCAGGGTTGCCAGGTTCTGATCACGCTCTACTGGTTGTTTCTGGGTTGCCAGGTTCTGATTACCCTCTACTGGTTTTTTTCTGGGTTGCCAGGTTCTGATCACGCTCTACTGGCTGGGCCGGGCCGCCAACAGCTGCACCTCCTATAGTGGGCCCACACTGGAGCTGAAGGAGTTTGAGGGCTTGCTGTCACACATGCGAAAGGTACACACACACACACACGTGCGCGCACACACACACACACACACACGCAGCAGCACTTCTGAATTACTTCCTTATAGAAACTGGGGTTAACACACGCTGTGATGTCAAGTCCTTTTGGATGGTTTAACATCCTCCCTCTTTCCAGCCATCCTTCTCTCTCTCCTCTCTCTCTCTCTCTCTCTCTCTTTCTCTCTCTTTCTCTCTCTGTCTGTCTCTCTCTCTCTCCTTCATGGAGTCATCTTTGGACATCACTGCAGGACCCTCTATCCCCCCCCTTCATTGTCCAGGGATGATCTCAGGCCTCAGTTAGACCCTGTCTGAACTACACTGGGAGCTTTATGAGACCCTGGAGGGGCCAAGGGGAGTGTGTGCAGCGATATCCTCCCATCACACACTCTCTCTCTCTCTCACACACACACGCAGACACACTCGCTCACACTCACTCACACACGCGTGACAGCCACTCAGAGCATGAGATCACTGCTCTGCGATTTATTCCGTCTCCACAACGTGACTTCCTTCTGTGCTTCTCCATTAAAAGAGGAATCCTAGAGTGTTTCCTCCAGATGTCCCCCCAGTCCCTCTGGACACAGTCACAGTCCCTCACCTGATCAGGGACACACAGAGAGAGACACAGGGACACACAGAGAGAGAGAGAGACAGAGACACAGAGACCCAGGGACACACAAAGAGAGACGCAGGGACACAGAGAGAGAGACAGAGAGAGGCAGAGAGACAGAGAGAGAGACAGATCAGATCTGTATCAGCAGAAGAGGGAGAGGTGTTGTAAAAGGCAGAGTGAGCTGGGCAGGACAGGAGATAGACAGGAGAAGCCTTCCAGCAGGGAGTACTGGAGCCCTGAGGGCGAGAGAGGTCGACCCACACCTGGATAACAGAGAGAGAGAGAGGGAGGTCTGGTTGGGAGGCAGGTGAGGCAGGAAGGAGGCTTCCTCCACCTGGAGGACTGGATGACAGATTAACAGGGAGAGATTTTAATAGTTATGTACCGTCTCTGTGTGTGTATAATATGTGGTGTATGTGTGGTGTGTGTGTGTGTGTGTGTGGTGTGTATGGGGTGTGTGTACGGTGTGTGTGTGTGTGTGTGGTGTGTATGGTGTGTGTGTACGGTGTGTGTGTACGGTGTGTGTGTACGGTGTGTGTGTGTGTGTATGGTGTGTGTGTACGGTGTGTACGGTGTGTGTGTACGGTGTGTGTGTACGCTGTGTGTGTGTGGTGTGTGTGTACGGTGTGTGTGTGTGTGTGGTGTGTGTGTGTGGTGTGTGTGTCCTCAGGAGGGGGAGGAGCTGGACAGCTCTCTCTGCAGTGTGAGGGACAGTGGATACGTGGAGTGTTGGGATTCTGAAAGGAGCGACTCTCTCTCCCCGCCGCGCCACGCCCCGCGACGACTCCTTCGACAGCCTGGACTCACTGGGCTCACGCTCCCCCACACACCCCCTCACCAGACGCCCTGGTCACCCGCGGCAGCAGCGATGGTAGGACACCCCCCCCCCCCACCCTTGTCATGTGATCAGGTCAGTCAGGTCAGTAGTCAGATCTTGCTGGTATCAGATGGGCGGTGTTTGGAGATCCTTACGTCGATGACATCATCTGGCGGCGGCGCTCTCTGACATCTGGACAAAGATGATCTGTGTTCCCGCTCTCTTTCAGCCCGTTACCATGGGTTACAAGCCCTTTGAAGGCACCCGTAAAAGGGGACTTGTGTGTGTGAGGTGTGTGTGTGAGGTGTGTGTGTGTGTGCAGGGGAGCACATTCCAGTCAGAGCAGGTGACGGGATGGAAAGGAGATGAGCTGGATTGACATGTGGTTGGCTGTGTGTGTGTGTGTGTGTGTGTGTGTGTCATGTTGTTGCTCAACACAGCAGCAGTTGACAGGACCAGTCTAGTGAGTGTTCTACTCAGAACTGGAAAAGGAAATTTAATGTAATGCCAAGATTCTGTGTGAACATGAACACACACACACACACACTATGGTCCCTCTCCTGACTGTGCTGGACTGTGCTGGACTGTGCTGGACTGTGCTGGACTGTGTGACAGTGCTGGACTGTTTGACTTTGCTTGACCGTGCTGGACAGTGTGACTGTGCTGGACTGTGCTGGACTGTGTGACTGTGCTGGACTGTGTGACTGTGCTGGACTGTGCTGGACTGTGTGACTGTGTTGGACTGTGCTGGACTGTGTGACTGTGCTGGACTGTGTGACTGTGCTGGACTGTGCTGGACTGTGTGACTGTGTTGGACTGTGCTGGACTGTGTGACTGTGCTGGACTGTGTGACTGTGCTGGACTGTGCTGGACTGGGCTGGACTGTGCTGGACTTTGTGACTGTGCTGGACTGTGTGACTGTGCTGGACTGTGCTGGACTGTGCTGGACTGTGTGACTGTACTGGACTGTGTGACTGTGCTGGACTGGGCTGGACTGTGCTGGACTGTGTGACTGTGCTGGACTGGGCTGGACTGTGCTGGACTGTGCTAGTCTGAGACAGATCCTGAACACAGAGACGTCTCGTCTGTCGCCGGCACCAGAACAAACAGCAAACCCACAGGAGGGGAAACACAAATAGGGTTTTATATGTGTTTTCCAGCTAGGCTAACAGCGCCAGAAAAGACACTAACAATAAAGCCTTCGGATTGGCCGTCTGGGACCGTTAGAGAACTCGATTGGTCAGCAGTGAGCCACAAGTGAGGCCTGACCACAGCCCTCAAATGACCACACACACCATCTCTCTCTCTCTCTCCCTCCCTCTCTCTCTCTCTCTCTCTTTCTCTCTCTCTCTCCCTCTCTCTCTCCCTTCTCTCTCTCTCTTTTTCTCTCTTCTCCCTCTCCCTCTCTCTCTCTCTCTCTCTCTCTCTCTCTCTCTCTCGTTGCGTCTCAGGGAGAGTAAACTGGTTAATCTAACCCAGTGGAGCTCACTGCCTCACTGTCTCTCTGTCTCTGCCTCTCTGGTCAGTTCCTGATGAAAGCATGTCATGTTTGATGTCATGATGTAGGGGAACGTTAGAGAGGCAGACTTGTAAACTTTAAAACGGCTGTAAAGAATATTTATGTCCAACAATCAAGACAAAAATGTCATAAAAATACTGTTAGGCTGATTTGTTAACTGTTTTCTTTTATAATGCCATCGTGGCCGCGAGTTGACCATAGAGAGCTGCTGATTGCTGCTCTGTACTTCATCAGGACCTCTTAACTTGTTATGAAGACTCGTAAAAGGTTACAGCCTTTGTCACTAAATGCGTGTTTCAGCTGCTCTGAGGGCATGTTATTGTTTTGAAGGAAAGTGAAGAGGAAGTGACAGACAGGCAGACAGACAGACAGGCAGACAGGCAGACAGACAGGCAGACAGACAGAGAAGACAAAAATGATCTTCTTTAACCACCAACCAACCAGGTTGAACACTGACCTAAATTATCTGGCAACATTAGAACAGTCTGATGAAAACAAGGATACTTACAGGTATAGAAGCACTGAAGGGATCTGACATTGTGGTTTTCTCCCCCTCCTCCCTCTTCTCTCCTCTCCTCCTCTCTCCCTCCTTTCCTCCTCCATCTCCCCCTCCCTCTTCTTCTCCCTCTCTCCCCCTCACTCCCCTCTCTCCCCTCTCTCCCCCTCTCTCCCTCCCCTCCCTCCCCCTCACTCCCCTCTCTCCCTCTCTCCTCCCCTCCCTCCCCCTCTCTCCCCTCTCTCCCCCTCTCTCCCCCTCCCTCCCCCTCTCTCCCCTCCCTCCCCCTCTTTCCCCTCTCTCCCCCTCTCTCCCCCTCCCTCCCCCTCCTCCCCTCCCTCCCCCTCTCTCCCCTCTCTCCCCCTCCCTCCCCTCTCTCCCCCAGGCCGTGGCAGTGACTCAGAGTCGGACGCCCCCCACAGGAAGCTCCCCGATGTGCGTAAGGACGACATGCTGGCTCGGCGCACTTCGGTCAGCGAGCCCCGGGCCGCCATGCCCTTCAACCAGTACCTGCCCAACAAGAGCAATCAGAGCGGGTACGTCCCCACGCCCCTGCGCCGGAGGAGGGGGGACCGAGAGGAGGGCGGCCGCAAGAGCTGGAGTACCGCCACCTCACCCATAGGGGCGACAGACCCTTCAGGTGAGCTTAGCGGCAGCAGAGGAAGACGTTAGCTAACACGTTAGCGATCTCTCTCTCTGCATTAAGACCATCTTGTCTCTCATTTCAATGTGCCTTCATTTGTCTGGCGCTTCCGATCTAGCGCAGATCTCCGGGTCACTGGCAGACCACATGTCTGAGGGCTCAGCTGATTGATGTATCCATAAAACAATGATTCAGTAGAGAAAAGCAGGTGTGATCAAAGAAGAGCCTGACGAGCTGTGCTGCAGCTGGGAGCCTCTGGAGGAAGATCCATCAGAACAGCTGGAGGTCACATGTTGCTGGTTGCTGGTTCGGTTTTTTATGTGGAGACAGAATTCCCTGATTCACGTTCGTTAGTAGCTCGTTAGTAGATCGTTAGCTTGGCTTTTTATTAGCTGTGGCGAATGGTAGTAACAGGGCCGTCAATCCATTAAATGCTAACGGCTATTTTCTCTGCTATTACCATTGAGCCAAAAGAAACTCTGAACCGTTATTCTTTCCTCCAGCTGTCAGGATGCAGTGATGGACTGTCCCTCTCCATACCTCGGAGTGTTTTCATTCCTGTAGTTCTGACACAGCACTTTATAAAACACCTAGCACAAGACAGACTTCTTTCATGCTGTAATTCCCCAAATGAGGAGGTGGTGTGCATGTCTGATGTGAAACATGTTAGCTAGGAGGGAGGGAGGGAGGGAGGGAGAAGGAGGGAGAAGAGAGAGGGAGGGAGGGAGAGAGAAGAGAGAGAGAGGGAGGGAGGGAGAGAGAAGAGAGAGAGAGGGAGGGAGGGAGAGAGAAGAGAGAGGGAGGGAGGGAGGGGGGAGGGAGAAGAGGGAGAGGAGATGGGAGGAGGGAGAGGAAGAGAGAGAGAGGGAGGGGGGGGAGGGAGAAGAGGGAGAGGAGAGGGGAGGAGGGAGAGGAGAGAGGGATGTTTCTGGTACTGTAGTGGTGCAAAGGGGAGGGGCTGATTGAGACCAGATGTGTGTTTTCATTGGCCGGTGTCGAGGCTCAATAAAAAATGTACCAGTGTTGTATTAGGTGTGGGTTTGCCTGTGCATGTGTGTGTGTTTGTGGGTCTAGGTGTGAGTGTGTGTGGGGCTCTAGTGTGAGTGTGTGTGTGGTTTAGGTGTGTGATCAGTCTTGAATGTCTTCATTCAGTTCCACCTTCATTAAACCCCCTCTGGCCATTTCGCTCATTATCATGATGTTCTGTTCTGTCTCCTCCTTCTGTTGTCCACTTCCTGCCCTGGTTCATGGTGTGTGTTTGCTCGTCCTCTGATCCCTTCACTGTGTGTGTGTGTTGCCTTCGTCATGTGTGTATGTGTCATCCTTTGTGAGTGTTGTGACGGGGTGTGTGTTGTGTTCTATGTGTGTCGAATGTGTGTGTGTAACAGTCCGAGCGAGAGCCCTGCTATAGAGGAGCCCCCTGTAGTCCCTGCTGCCCCTCCCTCTCCAGAACCCCAAGCCCCGCCCCCTCAACCCAGAACCAGCCCCAGGAACCTGAGGAGGAGGAGGAGGAGAGGAGGAGGAGGAGGGAGGATGAAGGGAGCATGTCTCCTTCCAGAGCTGGTTGGTCGGTGTCTGGAGTGCGGAGAGTGAGCGAGTCCCAGGCCAGCCCAGACCCCCGCACCTCCACACAGCTGAGCGGCACCACAGAGCACAGGTGCACATCCCTCACCCCTCATCCCTCCGCCCCTCACCCCTCATCCCTCCGCCCCTCACCCCTCATCCCTCCGCCCCTCACCCTGCCCCTCCCCTCACCCCGCTCCTTAACTCACCCCTTACCAATCCACAAATCCGCAAACACGATAATCGCACCAAAATTGAGACCCTTTCCTCCCGCCCTCTCTAACAGTCTTCAGTAAACCCCCTGCCCCTCACCCCGCCCCCTGCCTCCCCCCCCCCCCCCCTCTCTCACACCACCACGATTTCCCCTTCAAAACTCCCAGATTCATCTCATTATTCAAAGCTGCTGAACAGTGCCTCCTCTTCGGAGACGTCTGCTCCATCTTCATCTCTGTGTGTTTGGTCCCACCCCATCTATGGTGCCTCTGGCTGTGCCGCAGGGCTGGGGCCAGGGCTGGGGGCCAGGGCTGGGGGCCAGGGCTGGGGGCCAGGGCTGGGGGCCAGGGAGGCCTTGCCTCTGTGTCTGGGCTCCAGTAGTTATTCAGGGGTGCAGGTTTTTGATCTGGTCCCTCTGCAGCTTTGCTTTAGTTGGATCCACAGCTTCTCCCCATTTGAGAGCCAAACCCAAATGTCTGTGGGGGGGGGGGGGGGGGGGGGCTGTGTGTGCTGGGGGTCTGCTGGGGCTCAGGGGTTATCGTGTGTGTGATTGTATGTGTGTGTGTGTGTGTGATTGTCTGTGTGTGTGTGTGTGTGGTTAGCTGTCTGAGTTTTTCTCTGTCGTGGTCTTTAGTCCTGGACGCCTCTCTGAGTCTGGCGCTGGTTTCTGCTGAGTAGAAATGTCTGAGATGTTCAAGTTGACAGATGTTAAACTGGAGCAGCTTTATCCAGCCTGCTGCTCTGGAGCAGCTTTATCCAGTCTGCTGCTCTGGAGCAGCTTTATCCAGCCTGCTGCTCTGGAGCAGCTTTATCCAGCCTGCTGCTCTGGAGCAGCTTTATCCAGTCTGCTGCTCTGGAGCAGCTTTATCCAGTCTGCTGCTCTGGAGCAGCTTTATCCAGCCTCCTGCTCTGGAGCAGCTTTATCCAGCTCCTGCTCTGGCTGAACCACACATGGATACATGTTGGCTTTGTGGCCTCGAAAAGGAGTTTAGAGTAGATATGGGTTCTCTTTTTGTGTGCAGATTGACCCTCACCACACAACACACAAATCACACACACACACACACCACACACCACACACACACACTGTTTAGTCACACCACACCCTGTCCTTGGAGCGACGCACGCAGACGGAGTGAGAGGAGACGTGACCATCCTCAGGATGCAGGAAATGAGAGATCCTTCCTGATGAACCAGACCCTCTCTGGGCCTGAGCCAGGCTGCTGGGCCTCTCTGGGCCTCACTAGGCCAGGCTGCTGGGCCTCTCTGGGCCTCACTAGGCCAGGCTGCTGAGCCTCTCTGGCCTCTCTGGGCCTCACTAGGCCAGGCTGCTGGGCCTCTCTGGGCCTCACTAGGCCAGGCTGCTGGCCTGTCTGGGCCTCACTAGGCCAGGCTGCTGGGCCTCTCTAGGCCTCACTAGGCCAGGCTGCTGGGCCTCTCTGGGCCTCACTAGGCCAGGCTGCTGGGCCTCTCTGGGCCTCACTAGGCCAGGCTGCTGGGCCTCTCTAGGCCTCACTAGGCCAGGCTGCTGAGCCTCTCTGGGCCTCTCTGGGCCTCACTAGGCCAGGCTGCTGAGCCTCTCTGGGCCTCACTAGGCCAGGCTGCTGAGCCTCACTGGGCCTCACTAGGCCAGGCTGCTGAGCCTCACTGGGCCTCATTAGGCCAGACTGCTGAGCCTTTCTGGGCCTCACTGGGCCTCACTAGGCCAGGCTGCTGAGCCTTTCTGGGCCTCACTAGGCCAGGCTGCTGGGCTTCACTGAGCCTCTCTAGGCTCGTATCACCAGATACCACCAGCACTGGACAACCCTGTAGGGAATACCAGCACTAATGATAACCAGCAGTCAATTACAAGTACAGCTGATAACCACCAGAGGAAACTAGTACTTAGTAAAGCCAGTAAGGATAACCAGTACCAGTGATAACCAGTACCAGTGATAACCAGTACCAGTGATAACCAGTACCAGTGATAACCAGTAACCAGCCACTGTCTCAGCAGTAGCCCCACCCGCTCCTGCTCTGAGGAACCGAACTGCCCGTCGTCGCTGACAACCAGCATCTCCATGGTGACCAGCCCGGAGACAACCAGGGTGTCTCCAAAGGAGGCGGGGCCTAAGAAGGGGGGTGTGGTTTCACCAGATGACATGTGGGCTCGCCGTGCTCTTTCCTCCCCCAAACACGGCCCCACCCACTTCCTCCCTGTCCCTGCGGCCACAGCAACCTCTACCATCGTTCTGACCAATCAGAGCCGCCGTACTGGGAGGGCGTTGAGTGAGAGCGACAAACCACAGAGACGGCCTTCCTGGTTGGACGACGATCTTCCTCCAACGTGAGCCCGCCCATCGACACCGGTGCCTCCGAACAACCTGATTGGATGAGCTCTTTAGGAGCTCCACTGAGGGGGTTCTACCCATGATGCAGTGGGAGACGTGTAGCCCCCCCTGAGCATGCAGCCTTGATGAGGTGGATGATGGCAGCATGTCCTGGTGCTGCTGTGGGGCTGCAGGCTGCCTCTGTCTGGTGCTGCTGTGGGGCTGCAGGCTGCCTCTGTCTGGTGCTGCTGTGGGGCTGCAGGCTGCCTCTGTCTGGTGCTGCTGTGGGGCTGCAGGCTGCCTCTGTCTGGTGCTGCTGTGGGGCTGCAGGCTGCCTCTATCTGGTGCTGCATGGCTCTTCACCGCTCCACCAGCCTGGCCAGGTGCTTTACACTGGAGGATCAGCATGAAGCCTTTCTACAGTAAGATCTAACCTGGTCGGGGTCAGGGCTGGAGTCAGGGCTGGAGTCAGGGCTGGGGTCAGGGGGTACGTCTTAAATATTTCCCCCTAAAAATCAGGAAGTTATATTATCTAGCAGTGCATGGCTGCATGGCTGCATGGCTGCATGTGTGTGTGATGGCTCAGCCTAGGCCTCCAGGGGCTGAGATGAGATCCATAGCTTTGAAGCTAGCCTTGTTAGCTAGCGCTGGCTGCTAACAGCTGCATGCTTCTGTGGATGGTTCATCTGCAGCAGTGTGTGATGGTTCAGCTGCAGCAGTGTGTGATGGTTCAGCTGCAGCAGTGTGTGATGGTTCAGCTGCAGCAGTGTGTGATGGTTCAGCTGCAGCAGTGTGTGATGGTCAGCTGCAGCAGTGTGTGATGGTTCAGCTGCAGCAGTGTGTGATGGTTCAGCTGCAGCAGTGTGTGATGGTTCAGCTGCAGCAGTGTGTGATGGTTCAGCTGCAGCAGTGTGTGATGGTTCAGCTGCAGCAGTGTGGATGGTTCAGCTGCAGCAGTGTGGATGGTTCCATGTGCTGCTAAATGCTAACGCTGTGCTCCTTGTGCTTGTGCTGAACTGGCTGTGTGTTTTGGTTAGAGCGCCCCCTTCTGTCTAAATGAAGAATGCATCATTCACCTTGAACACTGCCCTCCCTCCTTTATAAACGTCAGAATTAGTGAGTCTCATTGATGATAAGCGAGCTGATACTTCATGAATATTCTGTAAAGCATCTAAAGCTTCTTGTACAACATGTCTTCATGCTAGTGATCACCTGATATCTCCACCAGCTTAACACTGTTCCACCTGTCACATACTCATGTGGAGTGTGTGTGGTACTGGTGTGTGTGTGTGTGTGTGGTACTGGTGTGTGTATGTGTGTTCCTGGTGTGTGTGTGTGGTGTACTGTGTGTGTATGTGTGTTCCTGGTGTGTGTGTGTGTGGCGTACTGGTGTGTGTATGTGTGTTCCTGGTGTGTGTGTGTGGCGTACTGGTGTGTGTGTGTGTGTTCCTGGTGTGTGTGTGTTCCTGGTGTGTGTGTGTGTGTTCCTGGTGTGTGTGTGTGTGTTCCTGGTGTGTGTGTGTGTTCCTGGTGTGTGTGTGTGTTCTGGTGTGTGTGTGTGTGTTCCTGGTGTGTGTGTGTGTTCCTGGTGTGTGTGTGTGTGTTCCTGTGTGTGTGTGTGTGTTCCTGGTGTGTGTGTGTGTTCCTGGTGTGTGTGTGTGTGTGTTCCTGGTGCTCATGTTTGTTTCTCTCCACCCTGCTTTTGTAGATGCAGCTTCAGATCTAGTGTGTCACATGACCCAGAGTAAGTCACATGACCCAGAGTAAGTGCTGCTGTTACCCAGAGACACAGCCTAACCCAGCCCTCACACACACACACACACACACACACACACACCAGCAACACACACAGCCTGACCCCCTGCTGCTCTACACACACACACACACAGTGCTGCTGTTACCCAGAAACACAGGTTGACCCGGTCCACACACACACATACACACACACACACACCAGCACCACACACACACAGCACTGCTAAACTCCTCACTTGTCCAGTTAGAAATCCTTCCCCAGCCTCCTCTGACATGAAGCCTCAGAACTCTCCTGACAGGCTTCAGCTGGAAGACACAGTAGTGATGTCAGTCATGCTGCTGACAACATCCAGTCCTTAGCAATGATGGAGGGCTGGAGAACGATCTCTGATTGGGCAGCTGAGCTGCTTGTCTTCTGCATGTCCCTCCCCCCTCCCCCACCCCCAACCTCCTCACCTTCCCCTCACCCCTCCTCACCCCCACAGCGCAGTAGAGCAGTCCAGAGCACTGGCATGACCAGTAGGGCGCCCCCTGCTGGCGACCTTCTGTTTACCACCTGTCTAACAAGCCTGAAGGAACCAGCATGAACTCACACACACACACACACACACACACACACACACAGTGTTTCTGCCAGTGTGGCTCCCTGGCTGCCCTCTGGACTGTGTGTAGATGTGTGTTCTTTACTGAGCAGCAGCTTGACGTCTGCCTCTGGCAGAGCAGCATGAGGAAGTTTGACCACGCCCAGAGGAGCTGGTCACCTGACCTGCCTCAGGAGGGGTGTGACTGAGGGGCGACAGGAGGTCACCTGACCTGCCTCAGGGGGGTGTGACTGAGGGGCGACAGGAGGTCACCTGACCTCTGCCTCAGGGGGGTGTGACTGAGGGGCGACAGGTGTGTCGTTCCTGTGGAAGACCCTCGCTAGGCTACAGAGAACCACCTCCTCACTAACGCTGCCAATCTGGCTACTGCTGCTAAACTGCTGCTAAACTGCTGCTAAACTGCTGCTAAACTGCTGCTAAACTGCTGCTAAACTGCTGCTAAACTGCTGCTAAACTGCTGCTAAACTGCTGCTAAACTGCTGCTAAACTGCTGCTAAACTGCTGCTAAACTGCTGCTAAACTGCTGCTAAACTGCTGCTAAACTGCTGCTAAACTGCTGCTAAACTGCTGCTAAACTGCTGCTAAACTGCTGCTAAACTGCTGCTAAACTGCTGCTAAACTGCTGCTAAACTGCTGCTAAACTGCTGCTAAACTGCTGCTAAACTGCTGCTAAACTGCTGCTAAACTGCTGCTAAACTGCTGCTAAACTGCTGCTAAACTGCTGCTAAACTGCTGCTAAACTGCTGCTAAACTGCTGCTAAACTGCTGCTAAACTGCTGCTAAACTGCTGCTAAACTGCTGCTAAACTGCTGCTAAACTGCTGCTAAACTGCTGCTAACTGCTGCTAAACTGCTGCTAAACTCTCACATCAAACAGCAACTCTTCATTTCTTATAACACTAAAATATGTTTGCGTGTGTGTGTCTCTGTCTGTCTCTGTGTGTGTGTGTGTGTGTGTGTGTGTGTCTCTGTGTGTGTGTGTGTCTGTGTGTGTGTGTGTGTGTGTGAGACTCTGTGTGTTTGTGCCTCTGTGTGTGTGACTCTGTGTGTGTGTGTGTGTGACTCTGTGTGTGTGTGTAACTCTGTGTGTTTGTGTGTGTGTGACTTTGTGTGTGTGTGTGTGTGTGTGTCAGGAGCGTGAGCATGATAGACATGCGTTGTGAGGAGGATGGTCTGCTGCCTCCACACAGTCAGACTCGTCATCAGCTCCTCCACCAGCAGTACCACAACAT
Source organism: Protosalanx chinensis (assembly GCA_030340685.1). NCBI lineage: Eukaryota > Metazoa > Chordata > Actinopteri > Osmeriformes > Salangidae > Protosalanx > Protosalanx chinensis. The sequence goes on along the minus strand of CM059330.1, from coordinate 13,632,826 downwards.
GAAGGAGGAGGAAGACCACTGGCAGGACGTGAGTGCTGCGGCAACACACACCTCACTCTGAACACACACACACTCTGAACACACACACACTCTGAACACACACCTCACACACACACACACTCTGAACACACACACACTCTGAACACACACCTCACACACACACACACTCTGAACACACACACACTCTGAACACACACCTCACACACACACACACTCTGAACACACACCTCACACACACCTCACTCTGAACACACACCTCACACACACACACTCTGAACACACACCTCACACACACACACACTCTGAACACACACACACTCTGAACACACACCTCACACACACACACACACTCTGAACACACACCTCACTCTGAACACACACACACTCACACACACACTCTGAACACACACACACTTTGAACACACACACACTCTGAATCACACACACACTCTGAACACACACACACTCTGAACACACACACGCATACACTGAACACACACACATCACTCACACACACACACCTCACTCCCACACACACACTCTGAACACACACACACACACCTCACTTACACACACACACATACTCTGAACACACACCTCACACACTCACACTGTGATGCCTTGCCTCTTGGGTGTGTTGGTGTTCCCAGGACCTGGCGCGCTGGAAGAACAGGAGGAGGAGTGTGTCTCAGGACCTGATCAAGAAAGAGGAGGAGAGGAAGATGATGGAGCAGCTGATGACAGGAGGAGGAGGCACCTCCCAGAGGAGGAAGAGTATCAAGACCTACAGGGAGATCGTGGAGGAGAAGTGGGTTCACTGCAGGACACCCACTGACTGTCCTTACACCTGCTGCACTGCAGAGAACCCTGCCTCTCTCTCTCCTCACCTCCCTCTCTCTCCCCCCTCCCTCCCCAGAGAGCGCAGAGAGGAGGAGCTACGCCAGGCGTACCGTAGCGCCCGCACCCCAGAGGAGGCGGCGTCTGTCCTCCACCGCTACGCTCTCCGCTTCACCATCAGCGAGGCCGTGCTGGAACGCCTGCAGCTGCCCAGGCTGCTGGACCGCAGCACCTCTGCCGACCCCTCCCTCTTGTCCTCACCCCTCTCCCCCTCCCCCGCTGACCCCTCCCTGGCCCCCTCACCCCTCTCCCTCTCCCCCACCGACCCTGACGGGCCCCTCAAGTATCTGAGGCAGCAGTCACTGCCGGCGCCGCGCTCACCGCCATGGTGGAGGCCCAAGGTGGAGGGCTTCGCTCCGTCCGACACCCACCGGCCCCCAGATCCGCTCCCCTGACCGCCGCCCCCCTCCTCGGACGCCCTCTCCCAAGCCTGTGCCTCTGCTGACCCCCCAGCCTTACCTCCACACCAAGCCCACACTGGCCGGCCTCCGACAGGCAAGGTGAGTCACTGACCCCTGGTATCTCTGACCCCCTGGTATCCCTGACCCCTGGTAGCTGTGACCCCTGGTATCCCTGACCCCTGGTAGCTGTGACCCCTGGTAGCTATGACCCCTGCTAGCTGTGACCCCTGGTAGCTGTGACCCCTGCGTAGCTATGACCCCTGGTAGCTGTGACCCCTGTTAGCTGTGACCGATGTTAGCTGTGACCCCTGGTAGCTATGACCCCTGCTAGCTGTGACCCCTGGTAGCTGTGACCCCTGGTAGCTATGACCCCTGGTAGCTGTGACCCCTGTTAGCTGTGACCGATGTTAGCTGTGACCCCTGGTAGCTATGACCCCTGGTAGCTGTGACCCCTGTTAGCTGTGACCGATGTTAGCTGTGACCCCTGGTAGCTGTGACCCTGGGTAGCTGTGACCCCTGGTATCCCTGACCCCTGCTGGTCTCCTGGTCTCTCTGAGTCCTGTCTCAGAGTGTACTACCCTCCCTCTATGCCGCTACCAGACTGTGTAAATGCCAGCAGAATACCAGCAAGTAACCATGGGGATCCAGCCTCTAACCCCCAGTCCCCTAGCCTCCAGCCTCCGTAAGATCACAGCAGATCTTATATGTTCAGGCGCCAGCTGGGACGGTCGTCCCCCCCCCCCCCTCTCCCCTCCAGGACCCTCTCCAGCCCGAGGCGAGGCCATCTTCCTGGGTGATTATGGGGCAGAAAGAGAGCTGGGCTCTGGGATGGAATGTGCTCCCAGGCTGTCGGGTCTGGAGGCTGAATGGAGCTCTCTGTTCTGTATTGACATAAGATGCCAGAGAGGAGGGCTCTCTCAACCTGAAGTGGGCTCCTAGAAGACAGAGAGGCCTGCACAGGCTGGCTGAAGAGAGGGGGGCGAGGGCTGGGGGGGAGGCTGGGGGGGGAGGCTGGGGGGAGGCTGGGGGGAGGCTGGGGGGAGGCTGGGGGGGAGGCTGGGGGGTGAGACGGGATGCCCTCTATTCACAGCACCATGCTCTGCATCTAGAGTTACTGCTCTCTCTCCCCTCCTCACACACATCAGCACCTTTCATCCAGCCCAGGGTACCAGCTGTATGTCCTGTCTGCCTGTCTGTTTGTCTGTCTGGCTGTCTGGCTGTTTGTCTGTCTGTCTGGCTGTCTGGCTGCCTGTCTCTCTGTCTGCCTGCCTGTCTGTCTGTCTGTGGGCTGTGGAATGGGAGTTCACCCTCTCAGGATGGGATGGAGAGTTGGTGGGCTTCTACAGTACTACATCTGTACAACTACAATAATACTACAGTACTACATCTGTACAACTACAATAATACTACAGTACTACATCTGTACAACTACAATAATACTGCAGTACTACATCTTTATTACAGCAGTTAAGTGTCGTCGTTGTCTTCCCCCCCCACCTGTCTCCCCCCCTCTCACCCCATCTCTCCCCCCTCTCACCCCCTGTCTCCCCCTCTCACCCCATCTCTCCCCCCTCTAACCCCCCCAGACTGAACACTTGCTGCGTGTGAATGGAGAGGTGGGGGTTAATGACTCCATCACCCCCAACAGTGATGGAAGCCCCCCTCCCCCCATACTGCTACACCCGTCCCCTGCCACGCCCTCGGCCACGCCCTCCCCCCCTCACAGCCCCGCCCCTCCTGCTGAGCCCCCAGACAGGTGGCGAAAAGGCTCCGCCCACCTCCCTGCTATTGGTGAGAACTCTTCTTACTTTAGTAAGATCAGTATTATTTCTTGTCATACACAACAGATGTAACATTGTGCATTTATTTTTGTTGTTTTGTGTGTGAAAAATTGAACTCAGAAGAAAATAGTTAAAAAAAGTTGTGTTGTGTGAAAAGCACCCATCCAGTCTGTCTTGTGTTATCAGGAAGCTCCTTCGGTCTACTGAATTGTGTGTGTGTGTGTGTGTGTTCCTGCAGGGTCCAGAGGAGACAGGAAGCCCAACCAAAGCCCCTCCCAGGAAGGAGGCGGAGCCAACACAAGTCCCGCCCACAGGTCCGAGCACAGCCGTCACCTAGGTGTACCAACTCGGCTGAGGCACCGCTCGCCTGACCTCTAGTGTCGACTTAGAGAGAGAAGAGAACAGTTAGATACTGTTAGACTGTCTATAATATAGACTCTATACACTCTCTGGATTGTTGCTTTGGATGAAAGCTTAATTAATCCCATAAAGTATCAGTGTCTAGGTGGTATTTAGTCTGTCCTCTATAACTCCAGGTATTAAATGATGTCCTTTTGTTTTCAGAAACAGGTTTGAAGCAGCCAGAGGAGGCTAGTGTGAGCTGCTCTGCTCCTATCCCAGCTGCCTCAAGCCCTGTCCAATCAGAGCCCACCACACAGGCAAGCCCAACCAATGAGCTCGCAGGTGAAAGCCCACCCCCCGCCCCAACCCCACCAGGAAGCAGCCAATCATTGGCCTAGCCCTCAGCATTGGGCTAACGTTGTGTGTCTGATCTCAGGTCAGCGGCAGTGTAGCGCAGGATCCTGGGAGTGTGAAGGAGGCGCTGGTCTTGGCTGGTCCTGGATCTGCTGCTGTCAGTGACCCAGGAGCAGGTAAGCTCTCGTGCTGTGCTGCACCTCACCTCAGACCCCTGCTCCCCGGACTCTAGCCTTTAGCTCCAGGTGCTACTCCTGGATCTGTTCTGCTACCCCAGCATCCTCTTCTTCCTCTCTTCTTTCTAAAATCTTGCTGCTTTTTCCGGAAGTCTCCTGCGCTTCAGACTCCAGCGCTGGGATGAAACGTGATTGGCTGTTGGTTGATTGAACACTTTGGGGTTTAAAGGAGTGATTTGAACAGGATTTGGGGGTTGAAAGTAATACTTTTCTGCTTTCAGTTTTCATCCCAGTTCTTGCTTTTGATGTATTTCCTTCCTTCCCTACTTCCTTCCTTCCTCCCTTCCTTCCCTACTTCCTTCCTTCCTCCCTTCCTTCCCTACTTCCTTCCTTCCTCCCTCCCTCCCTCCTGCTCATTCTTGCTATAGAACTGGCTAGCACTGCCAGATCTCCGTCGGCAACCAGTAACCCTAGGTTACGCTGGGAGTTCTTCGCCCCTCCAGGTAAAGCTCTCACTGATTGGTTGAGCTCACCTGCAACTCCTCCTCCCTTTGGGCCCCTCATGAACAGGGTTTCCCCCGCTCGTCCCCAGGGGCGGGTAACAGCCCTGGACACCACCTCCTTGTCCCCCCCCCCCCCCCCCCAGCAGCATGGTTTAGTACTTCTGGTGTTTCATGTTTTCATCAACATAACTGTGTGCATGCTGGGACACAGGATGAATCCTCACAGTGACTCTCCTGTTCTCATCATCAGTCCAGAATGTCCTGACAAGGCAACAAAACACTTCCTGTCTTTTATTTTGTTTTCTTTCTTCTGTGAATCCCCCCCTCAGCCCCCCCTCCCCCTCAGCCCCCCTCCCCCTCAGCCCCCTCCCCCTCAGCCCCCCTCCCTCCCCCTCAGCCCCCCCCCCTCAGCCCCCCTCCCCCTCAGCCCCCCTCCCTCCCCCTCAGCCCCCCCCCTCCCCCTCAGCCCCCCCCCCCCACATCACGTCCTTCCTGTTCCTGCTGTCGTCCCTCTCATCTCTCAGTCCATCTGCTGTCTGTCACCTTCGCTCACTCCCTGTTTCTCTTGTTGCTGTGTTACAGAGACTGCAGCAGAGAAGGATCATGGGAAGGTGAGTCCTGTCTCCTGTCTCCTTCCAGTTCTCCTCAGGAGCGTCTCGTTAACACCAGCTGATGTCATCACCGTGCATCATATCACTTACAGCCTTCACACAACATGTACATTCACACCACTACTCATTAAAGTTGATTACTCATGATAGTGTTCAGACAGGCTCTTCATACACACTAGTTTACATGTTTTGATGTAATGATCGACCGGACCACAGGGGGGGGCTGTACAATGTCCCAATATATCCCTCTTCTCCTTTCACACCTCCCTTCATCTTTCTCTCTCTCCTCTCTCTCTCTCCTCTCCCTCTCTCCCTCCTTCTCTCCTCCCTCTCTCCTCCCTCTCTCCTCCCCCCTCCCTCCCTCCCTCCCTCCTCCCTCTCTCCCCCCTCTCTCCTCCCCTCCCTCCCCCTCTCTCCTCCCTCCCTCCCTCCCTCTCTCCTCCCTCTCTCCCCCCTCCCTCCCTCCTCCCTCTCTCCCCCCTCCCTCCCTCCCTCTCTCCCCCCTCTCTACTCCTCTGCTCCAGTAGTGTTTGTTGTATTAGTGCTGTCAGATCAACTCTTTCTGTCTCTGTTTCCTGTGTGTGTGTGTGTGTGTCATCCTGCTGTGTGGTGTGTGTGCATGAACGTGCATGTGTTCTTGTGTGTCCCTCCCTCTGTGTGTGTGTGTGTGTGACCCTCTGTGTGTGTGTGTGTGTACCTGTGTGTGTACCTGTGTGTGCTGTGTGTGTGTGTGTGTAACTGTGTGTGTGTGTGTACCTGTGTGTGGTGTGTGTGTGACCCTCTCTGTGTGTGTGTGGGGTCCTGTCAGGCGGCAGCCCCCGGGTTGCCCCTGGCGATGAGGCCGGGACGTTGGTCTCGGGACCCTGAGGAAGAGAGGAGGGCGTCAGGAGAGCTGGCAGAGAGCGCAGGAGCGCATGCTGCAGGTACCCCCGGCCCCCCCAGACCCCCCCGGACCCCCCCAGACCCCCCCCGGACCCACCCCCCCAGACCCCCCCCAGACCCCTTAGTGTGCTGTGTCATAGAAATGAGCTTGATGCTACTTGCTCCAACCCACTCAAAGCAGTTACTGCTCAGCCCTGCTAATCACAGCTAGCTGAACTCCAGCATGTTAAAGCTGGTGTCTGCATGTCTGAGGAGCACACTGATCAAACTCCCCTGTAAGGACTGTAAACATGCAAGCATGGCTGATCTCTGCTGCATCAGGCCCTCAGCAGCAGCCTGTCCTGCCTGCACCTCCCTCTGCCCACCAGATGGCAGCACTGAGCAGTGATCATCAGCCTGAATAGGTCAGTCAGTGAGGGGAATACCCCCTGCTGCTGCCCTGCCTGCCTGCTGCCCTGCCTGCTGCCCTGCCTGCTGCCCTGCCTGCTGCCCTGCCTGCTGCCCTGCCTGCTGCCCTCCTCCACCACGTCTCCAGCAGACATCTTTACTTGTCTCCTGAAGGATGGGTGGGGGCTAGGATGTAACAGGAGACTATTGAGATGCACCCTCACAGTTGAATGGCTGATGCATGGACCTCGCTTCACCTCCTCACCTCCTTCACCTTTTACCTCCCTCCTCTCACCTCCTTCACCTCCTACCTCCCTCCTCTCACCTCCTCCCTCCCTCCTCTCACCTCCTACCTCCCTCCTCACCTCCCTCCTCACCTCCTCCCTCCCTCCTCACCTCCTCCTCCCTCCTCTCATCTCCTCCCTCCCTCCTCACCTCCTCCCTCCCTCCTCTCACCTCCTCCATCCCTCCTCTCACCTCCTACTCCTCCTCCTCCACCTCCTACCTCCCTCCTCTCACCTCCTCCCTCCCTCCTCTCACCTCCTACCTCCCTCCTCTCACCTCCTCCCTCCCTCCTCTCACCTCCTCCCTCCCTCCTCTCACCTCCTACCTCCCTCCTCTCACCTCCTACCTCCCTCCTCTCACCTCCTCCCTCCCTCCTCTCACCTCCTACCTCCCTCCTCACCACCTACCTCCCTCCTCTCACCTTCTACCTCCCTCCTCTCACCTCCTCCCTCCTCACCTCCTACCTCCCCTCCTCTCACCTCCTCTCTCCTCCTCCCTGCATGCTCCCTGCAGTCTGATCTGTCTCTGTTGAGGACTGTTTCTCCTTCCTGTCCTGTGTGTGAGGACCTGTAACACCCTCTCACACTCCCTGTACGGTGTGTGTGTGTGTGTGTGTGTGTGTGGGTGTGTGTGTGTGTCGGTGTGTGTGGGTGTGTGTGTGTGTGTGTGTGTGTGTGTGTGTGTGTGTGTGTGTGTCGGCAGGAGAAGTATGAGCGTGAGCAGGAGAAGCTGAAGCAGGAATGGAGGCAGCTCAGAGGGAGGTGGAGGAGGATGAGAGGAGGCACTACCAGGAGGTGAGGGGCTGGGGGGACTGGGGGGCCTGGGGGGGCCTGGGGGGCCTCGGGGGGCCTGGGGGGGCTGGGGGGGCCTGGGGGGGCTGGGGGGGGGCCTGTGGGGGCCTGGGGGTCCCTGGGGGAGGATCAGGGAGCGTTTAGCTTTTAAGATAATCCTTGTTGTTGTATGGATACTTTATGTCTACCTGCGCTGCCTCCCTCCCTCCCTCTCTCCCCCCCCCCCCCCCCCCCTTACAGGAACAGAGGATACTAGAGGAGACTGTAGCCCCCCTTACCCCCCCTCTCACCCCTCCCCTCTTCCCTCTCCCCTCTCTCCCCCCTCCCTTCCTCCCTCTCATCCCCTCTCCCCCCTCCCCTCCCCCCTCCCCTCCACCCTCTCCCCCCTCCCTTCCTCCCTCTCTCCTCTCTCCCCCCTCCCCTCCACCCTCTCCCCCCCTCCCCTCCTCCCTCTCTCCTCTCTCCCCCCTCCCCTCCTCCCTCTCCCCTCTGTCCCCCCTGCCCTCCCCCAGCAAGGGGCAGCTGTCCTCCTCCTCAGACCCCCAGGGGCCCCTCGTCCGGTCGCTGGCTGACTGGGAGCGTAAGCAGGAGTTTCTGGAAGGACCTCCGGTGAGATCACACATCCCACCATGACACCATGATCATATTATACTGTCCCTACTGTCCCTGTGGACCAAGACCGGTGGAAGCTGGAAGTCTAAATGTTGTCTTTCTCTCTCTTTCTCTCTCTCTCTTTCTCTCTCTCTCTCTCTCTCTCTCTTTCTCTCTCTCTCTCTTTCTCTCTCTCTGTTCTACTCTCTTTCACACATTTTTTCCATCCTCTTATTTTTCCTCTTCCTCCCTCTCTCACTCCTTTATTGCTCTTCTTCGATTGATCTTCTTGCACTCTTCTCCTCTCTCTCTCCCCCTCCCTCCCTCCCTCTCTCCCTTTCTCCCCCTCCCTCCCTCCCTCTCTCCCCCTCCCTCCCTCTCTCCCCCTCCCTCCCTCCCTCCTCTCCCCCTCCCTCCCTCCCTCTCTCCCCCTCTCTCCCCCTCCCTCTCCCCCTCCCTCCCTCCCTCCCCCCCTCCCTCCCTCTCTCCCCCTCCCTCCCTCTCTCCCCCTCCCTCCCTCCCCCCCTCCCTCCCTCCCTCTCCCCCTCCCTCTCTCCCCCTCCCCCCCTCCCTCCCTCCAGACGGGTGGTCTAGACAGTGTGGAGTGGAGGAGAAGAGACTGCAGGAGTGACATCAGCACTGCGGACGAGAGCATGAGAACAGGAAAGGGGTCAGTCTAAAGATGGAGGAACTTCCTGTCTGATCTCATGTATTTAATCACTCTCATGACTGAAGCACAGTCGCTGGAAATGCAGTTTGAGTGTGTGTGTCTGTGTGTGTGTCTGTGTGTGTGTGTGTGTGTGTCTGTGTGTGTCTGTGTCTTTCTACCTGAAGTGAACTCCCTCTTCCCTCCCCAGGTCTCTCAGTCAGAACAGCAGTCAGTCAGAGATGATTATGCAGGGTCTGCAGAACGGCCAGAAGCCCCAGCCCCAGCCTCAGCCCCAGCCCCAACCCCAACCCCAGCCTCAGCCCCAGCCTCAACCACAGCCCTTTACCAGGAAACAGCAAGAAGTCTCGCTGGACTCCACCAAACCTAGCCGATCAAATGGAGACAGGAGGTGTGTGTGTGTGTGTGTGTGTCTCTGCTCACAGTATCATCCACATGTTTCCACCCAGATTTGTTTTAGATGCATCCGTTGTTTCATGTTTTCCATCTCAGTTGTGTCCTGACCACAGATCACCACTAGAGGGCAGCTGTGCCTGTCTGGTGCTGTGCTGCCATCATACTGCATGTGTCTCTCCACCTGTAGGTGTGCTTCTGTTGACAAGCTGGAGCCCAGTCCATCCAAATCACCCTCATCCACCCCCTCATCCTCAGACACGCCCTCATCCTCAGACACCCCCTCATTCTCAGACACCCTGCCCTCGTCTCCAAACAGGTACTCACCTCTGCTACCGGGGGGGGGAATCAAACTCATATGTTGGTTAAGTAAACAGGAGGGGGTAAGGTGGATTTGAACCCATGACCACTTGCTTTGATCACATCATAGTTGTCCTGTTGGTCGTTGGTCAAATGCTCTCTGTGTTCCTTGCTGAGGGTCTTCAGCTCCCCAGTCTGTGTCATCTTGTTTAGCTGAATGAGAAGCCCTTGGCAGCCAGTAAAAGAACATGTGTGTTTGCAGGTCTGTCAGTGGTAAGAAGCTGTGCTCCAGCTGTGGTCATCCACTGGGGAAGGGGGCAGCCATGATCATCGAGACCCTCAGCCTGTACTTCCACATCCAGTGTTTCAAGGTCAGTCAGCCTGAAGGACCAACACACAGCATGGGACATATTCACAGTGTCTCTTTCTGACATGAACGTCACAATAGCAATGCAATGCTGCCGAGGCATTAAGTAGTTTCTCTCTGTTCCTGTTTCCCCCCCCCCCTCCCTCCCCCCCTCCCCTCCCCCCCCCCCCTCCCCCCCAGTGTGGGGTGTGTAAGGGTCAGCTAGGTGACACCAGTACAGGGACAGATGTGAGGATCAGGAACGGCCTCCTTAACTGTCATCAGTGCTACATCCGCTCTCGCTGTGAGTAAGGGGGCACATGTGTGCACGTACACAAGTACACACACACACAAGTACACACACACACACACAAGTACACACACACATACACATGTACACACACACAAGTACACACACACACACACACACAAATATATAAAGTATGTACACTCGTTCTTAGGAGTGACATTTTCTCTCTGCATGCTTCTCTGAGAAACAGTGTTAGGAGTGAACATCTGCTCCTGATTGGTGGACTGTGTGCCCAGGAAGTCCATCTGTTCCCTCTCTGATAGCTTCAGGAAGTGATGTAATCACGTCTGTGTCTCCAGCTGCAGGTCAGCCAACCACGTTGTGACCAGGTGATCATGTGACCAGGTGATCATGTGATCTGGACCTGCAGCATGGAGGACCCAGAGAGCTCTCTCTCCCTTCTGATACCACAATCTGTGTTCCACCCAGCCCAGTCTGAGACCACGCCCACACCCCCACACCCTGCCCCACACACCCCACCCCACACCCTGCCCCCCACCCCCCACACCACACCCGACACACAGTATCAGACACCACACACCATCCCACACCCCACCCAGTACACTTAAGGCCACAAAAGGACTGGCATGTAAAGTGATGTACATCTTGCATCTAATCTAATCTGACCCTGTGGATCTTGTTGTCCCTGTGTGATCACTCAGCGCAGAATGTAAACCTTTGTCTACTGCAACCCGCACGATCTTTTTTTTACGAGGAGGGGCGGTCATTTTGAATGGGAGGTTGGAAGCTCTTAATGTGGTGTTGAGATCTTCAGCTCTTTCACCTCAAACTCGAAAAACACCAAAGTCCCCTGAAAAAAAAACAACATACTAAAACAGGTGTAAGGAAACGATTTCTTGGAATTAATGAATCTCTGGTATCCAGGATGCTACATTTGAGTCTTTTGTTTGTTAGCTAATAGCTAAAGAATCTTGTTTGGTTGCTAAAGGGTTAGATCGTCCTTAACTCAAATGATATAATGGAAGTGAATTCCATTGTAATTACTTTTTCTCCTAGTAATGATTCTTTTTTTCTTTTTTTTTGTCCACAAATGGATTGAATTTTGGAGCTAAAATGATATTGCTGCCTTGAATAATTTTCTGTAGCTGTTATGTCTTTTCTTCATTTCTTAGGCCTAAAAAGAATATTATTAAAAAGATACATGCTTGTAGATTGATTGTAGGTTAAAATAACATGCACTTTGCCCCCCCCCACAGCGCCATGCTTTCATTTATTATTAATTAATTTCCTCTGAACAAATATTTGCTTACAATAGTTAGAAGTAGGCTACTTGATTTAGGGCAATAACCAGTCTTGATGCAAGGACAGCAGTCAAGTTGTGCTGGAAGAGGGGAGGTCAGGGTTGATTCTCCTCCTCAGATTTCCTAAAAGATTTTCCAGTCTTGAAATGCCCTGAAACACGGTGCCTTAGGAAGGAAGGTGACTGCACAGGTGAGGGTCTGACAGCCTGGGGAAGGTGACTGCACAGGTGAGGGTCTGACAGCCTGGGGAAGGTGACTGCACAGGTGAGGGTCTGACAGCCTGGGGAAGGTGACTGCACAGGTGAGGGTCTGACAGCCTGGGGAAGGTGACTGCACAGGTGAGGGTCTGACAGCCTGGGGAAGGTGACTGCACAGGTGAGGGTCTGACAGCCTGGGGAAGGTGACTGCACAGGTGAGGGTCTGACAGCCTGGGGAAGGTGACTGCACAGGTGAGGGTCTGACAGCCTGGGGAAGGTAACCAAGTGTCAGTTCAGGTGTGACGAGCAGGAAGGGAGGTTTAATGGTGATCTTGTGCCAGCATGGACAGACACTGCTGGTCATCATGCTGCTGTTTAACCCCCCCCCCCCCATCACCTACCAAACCTTCCATTCTTTTCTCATGATTTCCTGATTTGCAGTGAGTCTTAAAAACTTCCAAATGGAATATAGGACATCGATAATATTGTTTGAAATATTCGGAACGAAAACCATTCGTTTTAAATAATTAAATTGCGTCGTAACCAAATGTTTATTTGATCATAGATTGAGTGTACAGACCTCTTTATGCGCTGTTGACAGCGGTAACAAGTTTGGTAAATGTGCAGATAGAAAATCCATGGAGGGGAAAAAAATCATAACTATTAACCTGTTATTATAGCAAAATGTCTGGACAAGCTTCAGTTGCACCTGTGGTAACATTAGGGTCAAACTGTGCCAGCAACTCACGACATTTAAGTTAAAACCAACCTTTCAAATCGTATAAAATGATATAGGTTACCTGTTTTGGATAATATATGTAAAATGCACGTATATGCCTATACCAAATCAATGTTGCTATAATAATCTATATAGCCTCTTATTGGGATTCTCAAACCTCTATAACTCACCCCATCTCGTCTCTTTATATCTGATATACAGTATTTTTAAGCTTCTGTTTTTTACATATTCCTTTATCTAGGTAGAGGGCTACATGGTTGTTAGGCTCCTCTGCAGCAGGGCATCCTGGAGAAGTCTCCATATTCTGTTTTAGCTGGATGAATAGCTTGGGAATGATAGCCTACTTTAAGTCTAAGGTCTGTATTTATTGTAATATTCACCTGAACACTATCCGAGTATAGATTAATTTGATGTTCAAATGCAATGGCTTTATAGCATAATGTATGTTTATAAATAAAATATGTAAAATAAACGGACTTGCCTATGTGTTCATGTCTTTTGTGAGACCGTGGTCTACATTTGTTTTTAGTTATTGTTTTGTTATGGTGTCAGTGATTGCAGTTTCTTGCATATTTTTTTTTTTTTATAACGATTCTTTTGTAAATAAGTGTAGTAATCTGTAGCTGCCTATTATTCTGTGTTCACGAGACACGAAGCCTGGGCTCGCGCGGCCTGATGTCTCGTGCGTCGCTCGCGGCTGCTGTCCAAGGTTCTGAAGTGGTCATGGTAACCACGGTAGTCATGGTAATCATGGTAACCAGAAAAATTTAAATCCAGTCATTTATCCGAATAAATCAGTAACGCCGAGTATCTCCAAACAAGAAAACATGACAAAGAAACTTTTGATTATTATTTTTATCATCAACAACCATTTCAATGGTACACCTGGAAAACTATGTGCACATGTAGAAATATTTCCTTCTTAAATATAAGCATCCATTACCTACATATAAATAACTTTCAAATCCTGGACAAACAAGTTACAGTATGCTCACAAAATTGGGGAAATAATTATAAAATCAGACAATAAGACCACATGCAAATTATAATGAAATAAATACAATGTTTGCATCCAATCCCTTTTGTAAAACATCCAGAAGACTGCATGGTCTAGAGCTCTAAGATGAACTACTGAAGACAATATTATCAACACTATACAATCTGAGCCACAAAAACACAAAACATACATATTCCTGTCAGCAGTGAACTTTGTAGTCGCCTACTTTTGTGCCTTTTTGATGAAATAATGTGTTCAGCTGACACATACAAGTTAACAAAGCCCTGAAAACTGTCATGAAGTCGAAAACGGAACTAAAGTCTCATTTTCTTTGACCCAAGATGTGTGAGAATGAACAGAGAATCTTCAGTCCTGAAACAAAACAAGCCGTTTCTAATGTTCTCAGTTTTCTTTAACAGTTCTTCTATCAGCGGTTTTCTGTTTATTTCAGCTACTGAACTACAACCCCCAAAAAAACTGCGTGAGACGAAAACAAGTGTGTTTTCATACGTTTCTTATTATTTTACAACTGTGTTCATCTGTCTCGTGACGTCACTGTTCAGTTTTTATCTTGTTTTATTTTATTTTCTTCTCTCTCCTTTATGTTTGTCTCTCCTCTTCAGAACATGCTGCTCTTCACCAACGTGGCTTTGGCTCCGTTCTGTCTTTGCAAAGAGGACAGGACGCTGGCGAATGGCCCCCCCAAAGAGTCTGGGATAGAGGTGATGGTCCCTGGTGCAGAGGCCCAGCCCTGACCCTGTGAGGTCACCAGGCCTCCCCCCAGGCCTCCCCCCAGACCTCCCCCCAGGCCTCCACCCACTGAGGTTTTCACCTGGTCCCCCTGTCCGGTTCCATTGCTGTTCACTCCTGATGGACTGGGTCCTCCGCAGGTCTGGACCGGGTTTGGCCCCGGGCCGCCCGTGCTGTCAGGGTCGGTAGACTTGGCCTCTTTGCTGTCCTCGTCTCTGGAGTCAGACTTCTTTCCGTTTCCGGTCTTGGCAGCTGCTGCTGCTGCGGCAGCCGCGCGCTCTTGCTTGCGAAATTTGGCGCGTCGGTTTTGGAACCAAACCTGCAAATACATAGTTTTTCCAAAGTTATTCTTAAGTTACTTGCAATAATTTATATAGGCTACTTGTGATTAATAATGACAGCAATTCATGTTGTTCATGTAGGATGAACAATGTTTACCACCTCGATGTATTGAGATACTGATGTTCCATCATTGTCATAATGAGATACATTTCATAATGTAGGATATTCACATATGACACACTCTGTTATGGTATAATAATGATAATAATAGAATAATGTCTAAATATGATGGTGTTTAATGCATGGTGCTGCAGTATGGGAGGAGGTGTTGCATCATACCTGCACTCTGGCTTCAGTCAGGTCGATCTTGAGCGCGAGCTCCTCTCTCGTGTAGATGTCAGGGTAGTGGGTCTCTGCAAACACGCGCTCGAGCTCCTTCAGCTGTGCGCTCGTGAAGGTGGTGCGGATCCGCCTCTGCTTCCGCTTCTCATTCAGTCCACCGTGATCAGAGAACAGCTTGTAAGGAACTGCAGGAAGAAAATGTTACGTTAGGAAATGTGCTAATGGAACACTGTGCTATGTCGAACTGTTTGCACTTTATTTTATACCTATTATCTTTTTATTATTATTCCTATTTAACTTTTAATGTCTTTTTTATTACTTTTGATGTAAATTGTTATTTATATTTTTAAATGTTCTATATATTTCTATTCTTTTAAATGTGAAGCACAGCTGTGTATGAAATGTGCTATATAAATAAACTTGCCTTAGTTCCAGTTACTCCTCTTTCTTATCTGTGATTTAGGCTAAATATATGATGACCAGTGATTCAGCAGTATTTTAAAAATAAAAAGTCAATCGAAACGAATGATGTTTTGTGTAAAATGTAACTCGTTCGTATTCTGTTCTATTAACCAAATATGATCTGTGTATTATTCCTAAATAGATAACAGTGATGACTCATAACGTGGTAATTGTAATGTGTTAAAGTAATTGCTGCTTTCATATTGAGGTTGAAGTTTCCAAACTTGTCATAATGTGTCCGTGGTCCCTGCTGTTGCTACTGGAACTGCAATTCAGTGTCAATAATGAGCTTTAGTCTTTGGTTATCTAATTATTTTCCAAGCTTTATGTCTCATCGCAAAGTAAATAAATTATGCCTATCATTTTGGCAGCTTAAGATAATTTTGTTGGCGGTTTGGGTGTGACTGGGATAGTGTAACCCCAGTAACTGAATTACTGCTTGCCTGCAATCGCTTCTAACGTGATAAATTCTTTCATTTGTGTAAGCAAATTTCGTTTGGTAAATACTAAACACATTTCCATTTTCAAATGCAATCAAGGCTTTCCTATATACCCTGGCAGAGACACTGGAGCAGAGAGCAAAGTGTGGAGCATCTTACCTGCAGCATAGGGGCTGCTCTGGTGGTCCCGTAAGGTCCCGAGACTGCACGAGCCCGGGGTGAGGGACGGGCACCCGGAGGAGGCTCCAAACGTGGTCCTGATGGGGTTATACTGGAACCCACTGGCCTGACTGCAGGAGCTGAAGTCCGCATAGGCTGAGGCCAGACTGGAGGTGTCCATCCCGGCCATACAGGACTCGTAGGCAGAGGAATTCAGGTAAGAATACTCCATTTTATACATTTGGAAAAATCTCAGTGGATTAAGAAAGATGCACTTCCCAGGCAACAAAAATATATATATTAAAACTTCAAATTTGATTAAAAAACAAAACAATGATAAGGCCGCCCGTGATGAGTTATGTAGAGATGACTTGGTAGGTTTGGACTGTTTTGGAAGGAGACTGGGAGTATAGATGTGCTCTGCTCGGCTCCTGCTCCTAAACTGCCCTCCTTTATAGGAACCTAGCCCTGTTTTATGAAAAGCCCCCTAAGAGACGCCTAGCCCGAGGTCTCTAGAGCATATAGTCCTCATCATAAACTTGGCTCTTTCCTCTTGGACAATAGCAAAGCGTTTGGTCTTATTGCAAGGCGCTTTTTTACATGACAATAAGTCATCAGTCTATTGGGCTGGCACTGGGGGCCCAGCGCTGTCCAACCTTCCTATCATTGATCCCTGCATCTCTAATTAGAATTTAATACCATGCCATTACGCGCCAAGCCCCCCCCCCCCCCCCCACACCCCCACTCCCCCTCCCTCCCTCCCTCTCCTCTCCTCCCCACCCCTCTCTTCTCAAACCACCATCTTGCCCTTTAATTCAATCACACCACTTGGAAATAATGAAAGTTGGGTGACGATTCTCCCTGATCCAATTTTCCCCAAGCTTTTAAGCCTTTAAAGCAGCAGTGTACCTTGGGCAGGATCTCAGACAGGATCCCCCTCCTCTCCTGCGGTCTGGTTCTTCTTTTTTTTGTCCCTTTTTCCTGGCTCGAAGTGTGGATGCCAGAATGTCAAACATTGTAAGAATGTGGCATGCATTCCTAGTTTAGCAAACAGGTAGGCCTTAGATCAGGGGTGTTTTGGTGAAAAAGGGAATTAAATCACCGACTAGATGCTGACTATGACATGGTTGATCTAATCATGCTGAAAATTGTTCACGTTTTTATTTGTGTTTAATACTAACCTGGGATTTTGAGCTTAGCTGCGCAAAGGTGCTGCTGAAATTGTCTCTATAGCCTTAAAAAAAATCATGCAAGTTTATGATTAAAGCGATGAAACTCCTTCTATGCAATTCAGCAATTGTATTTATATAAAATGCCTTTACAACAATTATAAGACCATTGTTAATATAAAAACCATACAGTCTGTGAGATTTGAGATCTTTCTCACCACCATTGCTCTATTCAACACGCTTGCAGTGTATTTTTTTTTACAATTCAAATGAGTTTGTAATTACTTTTATTGCATTCATTATGTCCTGTTTTGGCCGAATAACATCTCTCTAATGAAAGTAACTAACTAGAGAGGCAGTGATCGGACCTTTTAGGCTCACAATATTAGCTGAGTGGTTAATTGGGTTTTGGTAATAAGGTGAACCTTCTTGTTTGGTGTTTACACACTCATTGTGTGTTCATTGGATCAAATTCGTGCACATTGCAGAGTTCAGGTCCTCTATTGTGATGAAGTGGATCAACATCAAGATCAAAGCTCAATATCACTGTAGTGTTGCTGCTGAAAGGGATTCCTGCACCTAATAAAACCAATTTTGTATTTTTTCATAGATCAGGTTTTTTGAAATTATTCACTTTTATCTTTTATTTCCAAATATCAAGTCATAGTCTGTATTTATTTATAGGCTATATATATATTTCATTTCTGTTTATTTGTAGGCAACATTTATATATATTATAGGCAACATTTTGTTCGGGCAATCGTTGAATTCGTTCCCTTCGATAATATGATATTAAATAAACGGTCATAAATAAAAGGAGAAATGTTCTAGGTTTACCAGAAGTCCACCTGCTGATCAACCTCGATTTCAGATGTTATATGTGGTTATTTATTTTCACCGTGATAATGACTTTAAAACCCGTAGGATGCCAACTAAAATAGTTTATTGAATAATAATAATAATAATCCAATTACAATATTTGTTGCCGTTCTAAAAAGAGGCCTAAAATCTGTTATATAATGGAAGAAACGTCACAACGTTTATGTTTCAACAGAAGTAATTCCATTGATGCCTTATAGCATTTGGAATGAAATAAAAAAATGAAAATAAAATTTGTTCACAGCTGCTGACACGTTTCAAAGTCTTTCTCCTGTTTTACATGTATGTTTTTTGTTTGTTTATTTGTGTTTTATGCTCATTCTCATTCAAAGCGATCCTACAACCGTGAATTATTTCTTAACACAACCCAGATCCTATCATGTTGATGTTTTCTTTCCCCCCTTCTTTCTACACGCGAGCTGATTCCTACCAAATGGTTAATTTGATTATTGAAACCAAAGACCAACTGGTATACCAGAGGACACCGTCCTCCTTCCACGCGTCTGGCAACCAAAACGAAACCATCTCCAACAAATAATCTAATAAAGAACAAAGAACCGAGAAGTCCTTTCTGATATTCTGCAGAGGCAAATAGAATTATAGCTTTTGCCATCCGTTTCTAAACGACTCTTTATACTAACTTTCTATAGTCTGCCATAGTCCAGCAGCCATAGAAACTCCTCCTTTATGTTTTCAACATCTTCTTTTATTCTATCATCTGTTTTCAAAATAGGCTGGGCGGCATTAAATGACAGAGTTAAACCTTTGATATTGTCCTTTGAGAAAGTTCTATCTGTCTTCACTGCAGTAGACTAAGGAACGGACTGCAGAAACAGCAGCATTGCAAAGAACGAAAATAAATAAGATTTGAGGCTGACTGGTGGCATTTTCATAAGTGGTTCAAATATAATTATCACTTGTGGTGCACTGGCCTTTCACTTCGTCTGTAAACAAATCAAACCGTGCAAGGAATCAATGATTTACAGTAAAATAATAGTTATTTGATACAAGTGAAACTGCTGTTAATTAGCAATTTAACGTCACATTAATAGAAGTGACCATATGCACTCTCTTCCATAAATCAGCGCGAAGCGGTGCATGCGTGCAGGATGGTCCAGGCGCGAGGAGAGACTCTGCCCTGAGCGCGAGGAGCGACTCTGCCCTGAGCGCGAGGAGACACTCTGCCCTGAGCGCGAGGAGCGACTCTGCCCTGAGCGCGCGCTATGGTTGCTCAGCAATACAGGAATGCGGGTCGACAAGGGGACAGAAAGAGGAACAAAATGTCTTTGTTTCTAGATGGATTGGATGCATCACTCTGACAAAAAGGAGAAAACACAGAGGAGATAAAGAGAGAGGGCAGTGGGGAGGAACTGCTGTCAGATTAAACCATAATGTCTCACTCAGACTGAGGAAGATTATCAAGGTTATTAATAAGGGCGCGTGCGGAGGGGCGGTGAAGCCAAAGGCAACAGCCATGATGAAACAACATGAAATATTCATTTTCTGTGTTCTCCTGACAATTCCATCTGAGATCTCAATTTAATATCAAGACAGGCTCATCATTGACTCTACAGCCATATAGGCGCTTTATTTAGGAAATATGAAATGATCAAATACAGGACTGAGCAGACCAGCTGCACTGCAGAAATAACATATAGTCTATAAAACAACATCATTATTAAATAGCTACGATCTATTTAGTTTGGATGTTGTTTTTTGTCTATAAAAACTAAAAAGCCTATTTAAATTGCTCTAGGCTCAGTTCTGTATAGACTCATTTGACTAAATTATAACATCTGTAAATATAAATAAGATGTCTGTAATTTTCTGACATATTCTTGTGATTCGTCTTCAAAGTCTTCTCTCGACAGAAACAGGCTGAGGACCTGATCCAAGACATGAGGATGCTCACGCGCTGAGTCAGTGGGTGGATCACGTTTCCACGTGCACAGATGGGAAGTGACATCTGGGAAAGAGGTAAATTAAATTAGCAGAGTGCGCCCTCTTGATCTGTGCACCAAAATCCCACCAAATAACTTGCTGTATTCCACTCTGTAGAGAATACTTATTCAAATCATCACAGTGCCGTGGCGCGCTTGTTGTGGTTGTATTTTCACCGCACATCCTGGTAAATTCAGTGACAAACAGTAAAATAAGATGCCCACGTGCTTGTGTGTATGTACACATGTTCTGTTGAACCACGTGTTTCCATAGTTACTGGCTGTCAATTGCAGGCGTGCATGCATCTCTGCCTGTCTGAGGGGCAAAACGAGGCCTTCTGAGGCCGAGTGACCAAGAGATCAGAGACTGGATGGGATAAACCATGACGATCCTATTCTAGAGGATGGGATAAACCATGACGATCCTATTCTAGAGGATGGGATAAACCATGACGATCCTATTCTAGAGGATGGGATAAACCATGACGATCCTATTCTAGAGGATGGGATAAACCATGACGATCCTATTCTAGAGGATGGGATAAACCATGACGATCCTATTCTAGAGGATGGGATAAACCATGACGATCCTATTCTAGAGGATGGGATAAACCATGACGATCCTATTCTAGAGGATGGGATAAACCATGACGATCCTATTCTAGAGGATGGGATAAACCATAAAGATATTCTAGAGGATGGGATAAACCATAAAGATATTCTAGAGGATGGGATAAACCATAAAGATATTCTAGAGGATGGGATAAACCATAAAGATATTCTAGAGGATGGGATAAACCATAAAGATATTCTAGAGGATGGGATGCCTTGGCACGAGCGAGAGCTGCAAGAAATCAATTACTAAATGACTCCAACCTCTTAGTGGACATTAACGGAGAGAAATGCCATCGACCAGGTCTGAAATAAGATTTTGAAAAGATGTGATCATTAAATCTCGTGCCAGTCTTCAAGAATTTGATTCATAAAATCGTCTGAAATTAGATGGAATTAAATTCTTATCGGAGCCTCTTGTCATCATTTCATCCCCGTTTCATGGGTTAACATTGGTCAATGGCCTTCATGAGATGTTCCCTGTAAATAAACTTAGTAATTCAATCCTCCCCTCCAAGAAACATTTTTATTAATTTATTGCAGCTCAGCGGATATATATGACAGAACAGACTTGGAAATAAAACAGGTCATAGCTGCTATACCAACATGGGCTGTCACAGTAAAGGCTATTCTAAATAAACACATTATTTACCAAAGCCTATTGTCTGCCTGAATACTAACAAAGCCTTTGGCTGTTAAACTCAGTCTTTTCCTGGTTTGGTGATGATGTGATCATCTCATCTGTCACATCTTTATTCCATCTTCAGTAACAGGGAGGGTCCCTCAGTGTCACAGGGGGGCAAAACAGAGGGCATATTTTATTTAGCATACTGGCATTATCCCTCCCCACATTAACAATTGACAATTATTAGCTCCAGTCTCATAAATCAGCTTGGTGACCCGTTATTCTTGTTGAATTGAATGGCTTTTGGCGAAGTGAGGGTCAGTGTCATTAACCAGCCCCAGCCCCCCCCCCCCCCCCCCCCCCCCCCCGGCCCCCTCCCAGCCCCCTGAAGGCATTTGGGGGCTCCTCTGTAAGAGGCAAAGACCTGCTAGCTCATATCGCCGTGTGGTCGGGCTAAATGCTTAATCACACATGCATTAGCGGTAGACAGCGGGCTATTGTGTACATGTAGGTTTACTGGAATTAAGCGATTAATGGGCAGCTAAGCGGCAGGCGACAAGGCAGCAGATCCAGAATGATGGAGGGTGTTTTAATGTTGAACCAAACCTGGCGTCACGGGGAGCGGCAATTACTGTACACAGTTTCTGACCATCCATCATAACACGTCAAGGTCATTGTGAAATGTATTGATTATTGTATCACAGCGCATTGTAATGTTTATTGCTTTGCTATTATAAGTATGCTAAATTATCCAAGTTCTAAACAGCTGCCATTAAACCCTGTCTAATTTGGCTGATATTATGCAGTCCAGGCTAGACTCTATTGTTGGTTAGTCCTTTCATGCTTTATGACTAAACTTCCAAGTTTTTCATAACAGTTATGTTTATAAGACGTCCCTTTAGGCTAATTATGATGTTGGCCACTGTAATCTATGAATCCTTATGAATTATTCAAAATAAAAGCCCAAAAAGGCGTGTTCATATAATTAATTAGTCTGCCGATGATATAGGCCTACAGAGGCAGCATCCTTCTTTAATAAAAATGAAATGTATTCATGCTATACATAATGTATTGTGCATATAATTCACGGAATTTGGGTTTATGCAAATTAATGTTTGTGTTGTTTGTTATGATTCATAAGATTAATTCTACTTGAATTTTTTAGGGGTGCAACTATTGAACTGGTCCCTGGAGCAACAGACCACCTTTTCATGGTGTTTTTGTTGGCCTATTAGTCCTGCAAACAGTGAAATAAATCTCAGTTTTTTTATTATCATTATATTTAAGCTAACCATAATGAAACTGTGTACATGCACATTCCATCATGAACACTTACCACGTTTCCAAGGTAATTGGTGATAAAAGCCACAGATACTAGATATCATACATAATCTTATTTACTAAGTGGAGCAAGTTGAAACTAAATGTATAACTTAGTAACATGCTTTCTCACTGTTGCAGGAAACCCAGTTATTGATTTTGATTGGATAGGGCTTCCAGTGCGACAGCCACCGTCCAATCGCTGAGTCTGTTGATCCGTCAAACCTAATTTGATTGGATGCGATCCTTAAAGAACATCCAGATGGGAGCAATCGGATGCAGTCTACCCTTTCAAGTCTCTGATTCACTTCCTGTTCCCAGCAGGCTTTTCTCTCAGGTCTGAAGATGGCTCCGGTACATCTCTCTCCTTGTCCCCTGAGAAAAAGTGACGTATGTGACAAATCGCTGGATCTGCAGTTTTCTGGACCAAACCAACAGGCCGCTCATCATCGTGGGACACAAATCTGATCAGAAAACTCCCAGAATCCCCAGGCTGCCTCATGATGAATTGACGAATCAGAGAGAATGTTTATGCATCAGGACCAACATTACTGGCAAATGAGAGTAAATTGCCTTTCAGCTAAATATCTGTCTGGGGAATAGGCTGGGTGGAGTGAGGCTCACCTTGACCGTGGATCTGGAGAACACGCCGAAGAACACAGAGAGTTACTTTAATACGTGTTTGATTAACACGGAAACTGTCACATTACCAAGGTTTCTGAAGAGGGGTTCCGTAGCTGGAACAGAACATTTTCCCTCGATCTTTAGTTTTCCTCAGAGACTCCTGAAGTTACGTGTGTGTGTGTGTGTGTGTGTGTGTGAGACTTGTGTTAGATCTGCCATGAGCTGCTTCTATATGAGTTTAGCCCATTAGGCTCGGCTTGATCCTGGTCCAGATTGCAGTCAGAGAATGAAAACCAATAGCCCTTGGGTGATATAAAGTATCATAGTAAGACAGAGCCAAACCCTTAAGAGTAGCAATAACGCTAATACAATCACAGAAAATAGCTTTCTGAATATAGGTGTGATGGAGGAGAGGCCCTGCAATCTCAGTCTGCAGACCTTCGGCAGAGGTGACAGTATGATGAAAGAAAATCCTGCAGCAAGTTCATATTGGATCTCCTGGAGTAGAAGCCTGGCTTCGCAACGCAGCTTCGGAGAAATTTATTGGCTATTTACTGTTCTGGGAGGGTGCGAAGCTAATTGCGTTTTGTCAGTTTTGGGTGGAGATCAGGGAAATGCGAACGGGGAACATACATGACATCAAAGAAAGACGTCTAACCGCCGTTCTAAACCGTAAAAACCCTGGAGAGAGATGTCTAAACACCACGTGGTCCTCAGCATCAAAAATACAGACTCTGAGCGTAGAAGTGCTTTCCCTCTCCACGAGAACACGTCGGCCATCTTGGCTGGCTGCGTCCTCTCTCTCCTTCTCTTGTTTTGCAGCGATGTGCATCTCTTGCATCAGAAGCAGCAGGCTGCAGCGTCGGGCGGCCGCGTGGACCAGATTGATGTCATTGTCTCGGCACACTGACCTTTGCTGTAATACCCACAGCAGACATCACAAACTCTCACATCAATTTAGCCCAATTGGATGTGGCATGTCTTGGCTAACTCGATTTGTGGAGAAATGCACCTGTCTCTGCCTTCTCTCCCTATAGATTTGCTGAAGTGGGGGAGGGGGGAGGAGGGAGGAGATGGGGAGGAGGGGAGGAAGGAGGAGATGGGGAGGAGGGGAGGAGGCGAGTGGGGGGGGCTGTGAGTGGTGCCGCTTGGATGCCCTCCTTGCATAAACACACACACGAAAACACACTAACACACACACACGCATAACCACACACACACACACGTAAACACACCCACTCGATCCTCTCTTTGCAGATATGGCTTCTCTGAAGCAGCACAACGCCTCTGTGTGTGTGTGTGTGTTTCTCTAAGTATTTCTGTGTGTTTTATTTTTCTGTGTGTGTCTGTGTGTGTGTGTGTGTGTTTCTTCCAAGGTCTGGGCAGTGTGTCTCCAGGCAGCTGAGGGAGAAGCATTAGCTGCTAATCAGATTAGCTCGACGTTAAAGGGGGATGTGGACTCAGCCAGCGAGAATACAGGCTGGAGGAGGAAAAGTTTGAGGTGTTATTAAGGTTGTTCATTACTCATATGGTTTGTGTGTGCGTCTGTGTGCGTCTGTGTGTTTTTGTGTGTGTGTGTGTGTGTTGCACCAGAGAATAATTCATGTGAGCTTTACGATAGCTGGAGTTTGTGTTGACGATGTGGGGATCATCCTCTTTTTAGGTTAAGGGATTGTAGTATGTGTTTATATTTCTGTGTTTGTTTTTATTTGTGTTTTTGTTTATATTTGTGTGTGTGTGTGTGTTTATATTGGTGTGTGAGTGTGTTTATATTTGTGTATGTGTGTTTATATTTGTGTGTGTATTTCTATTGTTGTGTATGTGTTCATATTTCTGTGTGTGTCTGTCTGTTTATATTGGTGTGTGTGTGTGTGTTTATGTTGGTGTGTGTGTGTGTGTTTATGTTGGTGTGTGTGTGTTTATGTTGTTGAAAGCGGCTGAGCTGTCACACATGAATAATCCTGTGCAGGTTATGAGTGTTTGGTAATGAGCAGCATGCTGGGAGGTGATCAGCATTAACACACCAGTCTGAACCTCCATCTGTGCTGACGCCGTTTATTTAGAATCACACACACACACACACTGATATACGCACACTCACACACACACAGATATATATACACACACAATCACACACACAGATACCACACACTCATACATACAGATACACACACACATACACACTACAATGAAACACACGCCCACATTGTTTTGTCACACACTGAAAACACACCGTGTGTGAGTTAGGTTAGTCATCGGTGTCTCCAGGCCTTCTGCATTTTACCTGCAGTGTTATTGGCAAACCAGTCAATATCCCTGGAGACAGGAGACAAACTGCCATTCTCTACCTTAACATTCACTTAGTATTGACTTGTGAAAGCCTGTCTGAGCTACTAGTCAACAGCAGTATGTGAGGATGCTAGTGCTAACGTTGAGGCAGAATATGAGAGGGGGGGGGGGATTCTATATGAGATGCGCGACTGTAGCTTGTTTTAATATGTTTCATGAGATTGCTTTTACCAAGGCAATAACAAATACCAACATATTGTTTTACTCTTTGGCTGGCAATATTTTCTATGGCTGCTTGAGGAGGACAGCTGAGTGACAATAAAAAAAGAATCTCCACTAACTCCTCAAAGAGAGTAAAGAGCAAAAATATATTCTCCATCTCACACAAACTTTTTGATTACGATTATGTATGATCATGCCTGATAATATGTGATAATGCCTGATAATATGTGATAATGCTTGATAATGTGTATTCAGACGCTCCTGATTTGAGGCTCAGTTCAGTTCAGTTCAGTTAAAGTTTATTGTCCCCCAAAGGAAACTTGCAGCAGGTAAATAACATACATATAGCACAACAGTTAAAAGGCACATCCACATCCACATAACACAGACTAGTTAAAAACACAGTTACACTAAAATGAATCTAAAACATCAAGAATTGTGCAAAACCTGATTGCACTTGGTGCAAAAGAGGCTGAAGTCTTTCTTTTGTTTGTCTCCACAGTCAGCATGTTGACAGTCTACAGTACATCCTCAGTCCTGGCCCTAGTGTGAGCGTGAGAGGTCAAAGGTCAAGCCAAGGCTCCTTCCCCTGGCCAGCGATGGGGGGGGGGGGGTCAGCGTCCCGCACGGCTGTGTGCCCGAGGCAGAAGTCATCGTCATAACAGAACGCTGACCAATCCGGTCAGGGGGGGCCATTCTTCAACTGACCCCCACAGCCCCTGGCCTCCCAGCCCTTGGCCTCCCAGCCTCTGGCCTCCCAGCCTCTGGCCTCCCAGCCCCTGGCCTCCCAGCTCCTGGCCTCCCAGCTCCTGGCCTCCAAGCCCCCAACCCTAACCCCTCACCCCCTACCCGCAACCCTCGACTGAACATACAGACGTTTTTGACACCAGTGCACACACACACTCATACATACACACACACACAAACGGACACACACACACTCACTTGTGTGTCTCTCTGGTAGTCGTCTACACAGTGAGATACCTGTTATTACCAGGCTCCCCCCGAAGAAAATGACCCTGACTCTTCCTACCTCCTCCCCACCTTCCTAACCTCCCAAAGCACCCCTATCTCCTTCACCTCCCCCCCTCCGTCCCCCCACCTTCCCCACCTCCCCCCCTTCCCATCTCCCTCATCTCCCCTCCCTCCACCCACTCCCCACCTCCCCCCCTCTGTCCCCCACCTCCTCCCCTTCCCCACCTCCCCTCCTCTTTCCCCCACCTCCCCCCCTCTTTCCCCCACCTCCCCCCCTCCTCCTCCCCCCCCCCCCTTCCCATCTCCCTCATCTCCCCTCCCTGGCCCGAATGCTGAGGCATCACTGCCCTGGGCCCCCCTTGCCCTGGGCCCCCTCTGACCCCACGGTGTCCCCCATTATAGGCCAGTCAGAAAGCTTTTAGGGGGTCTGGTAACGCTGAGAGATTGATGGTGTAAAATGGGGTGGAGGAGGGGGGATGAGCAGGTGGTTACGGAGAAAATGTCCTGCTTAATGGGTTGGGAGGAATGTAATTCAATAATTATGAAAAGTGACTCAGGGTAGCTGGATGGATGGAGCTGGTGGACCAGGAACAGGGTCTGGCGCATGCTCTCTCTCTACCTCCCCCCCCCCTCCTCTCGCTCCCTTGCTGTCTCCCCCCCAGTCCCCCCCCCCCCCCCCCCCCCCCAGGTGAGAGGGTCAGACACCATCATCCTGCACAGGAATCAGGAGGGGGCGACCAAGAAGTTCAAGTACAGCAAGAACACTGTCATCACATTAACAACCTGGACATTCCTTGTAGTGACGTCCTTCCTTATGTGTCCAGTAAATCAAGTCGGAACTTTCTCTTTGGTAGGCGGGATTTATTTGTTTTGTTCTAGTAGGTCTGGTGTTGTCGTTCCTATGCTTGAACACAGTGGTGTTTACATCACGGTCGCTCCTGAAGCCAAAACATCACTCTTTCTGTCTTCCTCTTACTCCTCTCTCTCTAATCTATACTCCCTTCATCTCTTCCTATCGCTCTCCCTTCGTCTCTCCCTATCTCTCTCCCTCCCTCTATCCCTCTAATCTATCTCCCTCCCTCTATCTCTCCCTCCCGCTCTCTTTCTCTGTCTCTCCCTCTCTCTTTCCCTCTCTCTCTTTCTCTTTCTTGGTCTCTCTCCCTCCCTCTCTCTAATCTATCTCCCTCCCTCTCTCCCTCCCGCTCTCTTTCTCTGTCTCTCCCGCTCTCTTTCCCCCTCTCTCTCTTTCTCTTTCTTGGTCTCTCTCCCTCCCTCTCTCTAATCTATCTCCCTCCCATTCAGGGTCGTCTACAGAGTCTTCTTATGTTCTCCCTGCAAGATGTATTGATAATTTCCCGCAAAAATACAATTTCAGTTTATTCTACAGAGCAAAAAATCCAATAGTGCAGCCCTCAATTCGATTGCTTCTTACCAGAGTAGAGAACAATATAGCGCATGAGGACAGAGATCCAGACAGTCAACATGACATTATTGTTCAAAAGAGACCTGATACAATTACAGGAAGCAATAGATGATAATTGCATCACAACATGATTTCTCTACTGCAAACAGTACATATTCATCTGCGTTATGCATTTAGCCCAAACTGGGATGTGGCAAGTTTACAGGAAGACATTGACTGTCTCTGAACTGAAGGGTTCTGTCTGGTCTGCATGTGGAGGGTTGCTGATTTTTGATCATGGAATTTGATAATTGTCAGCATGATGTTCTCTATTAACGCAAATTAACGAGGGGTTTTGCAAACGTATTGTGGGGAAACACAACATTTATTTTCCATCGTCTCGTTTTTGAAAGAGTACTCTGGATAATTCATTCCAGTGCAACTCGTGCAGACACACGATCAATATGAAATCCCTCTAAACATCATTATACAGCTAAACAACAAATTGTATATTAACAAAATTGACTTGATTTCTCCTATGGTTTCTCTGATACAAACATTAACCCCATATAGAGCAAGCAGCATACAGATGAGCCCAGACTCAAAATAACAGACGACACATTAACCACCCAACAAACAGCAGACTAAAAAACAACAAACTTGAGAGTAATGAGATTTCAGTGCTGGGAGTCGCTGTTTGGCGAAGACTGTAGTGACAAGGACCCAGGCGGTGAAAGATGGCTGCTTTTACAAGGTAAGACAATGCAAAAGAAAAATAACAAAACCACCCAACTTTGAAGCCCCCTGAATATATCGAGCACTCTGCTGGTGCTACGTGTGTGTGTGTGTGTGTATTTATGTGCGTGTATATATATTTATGTGTGTGTGTGTGTGTAGCAGTATAGGAGCATCCAGCAGCTAGCAGAGGGTGGGGGGCAGAAGGGTTAAGTAGGATGGAAGGCACCCATACTTCAGATTGGCAGCAAGCTGCCGCAAGGATAATCTAATCAGAGGATGCAATTCAATTAGCCCGGGTCCCAGGGGCCAGTGAGCCAGCCAGGCAGCCGGTGGCAGAGCTACCACCGTGGGGGCCTCCCCTGCACCGACGCCCCGGCTCTCCCCCACCCTCCACTCCTCTTCCCCTCTCTCCTCCTCCTCCCCCCTCTCCTCCTCCTCCCCCCTCTCCTCCTCCTCCCCTTCCACACAGCCGTGGCCGCGCCGCATGAATGCAGATGAAATATGAAAATCTCCAATAATTTATGGAAGTTGTCAGGAATACCAGGCAGTCTGCTGCTGGCTGGTCGGAGCAGGGAGGAGGAGGGGAGAGGGGGAGAGAGGAGGGGAGGGTGAAGAGAGGAGGGGGGGGGAGAGGAGGAGAGGGGGAGAGAGGAGAGGAGGGGGGAGAGAGAGGAGGAGAGGGGGAGAGAGGAGGAGAGGGGGAGAGAGGAGGAGAGGGGGAGAGAGGAGGAGAGGGGGAGAGAGGAGGGGAGGGGGGAGAGAGGAGGGGAGAGAGAGGAGGAGAGGGGGGAGAGAGGAGGAGAGGGGGGAGAGAGGAGGGGAGGGGGAGAGAGGAGGGTAGGGGAGAGAGAGGAGGAGAGGGGGAGAGAGGAGGGGAGGGGGGGACGGTGTTGTTCTCCACTCCAGGAGGGAGGCGGGGTCTGGTTGCTGACTGAGGCTGCACTGATCCTGGGTGGGACAAACCCATGCAGTGGGGCAGCTGTTACTGCTACTCCTGGCTGGATTACAGATCCTAGACCAGCCTACTGCATCATCAGGAACTCAGTGCTGTTTGTCAACTGGTCTCAGAGAAACAAGCCTCCAGCTGTTAACATCCCTTGATTGCGTCTCTCGAATAACACCACAGCCGCATACTTAGGAAAAACAAGATCACCCACTGAAACCCTCCACCATGCCTCTTCTTCCCCACTAAGAGAGAGACGAGTGAGAGGGGGGTGAGAAGGGTAATGGATGTTCTCTGAGGCAAACTTGAACCTGGAGTGGAAAGTGGAAAAAAAAGAGGCAGAAACAAAAAGAGGAAGAGGCAAGGAGAGAGAAAAGCTCAGATTCTAGCTCAGATTCTAGCTAGGTTAGCTCTGCTAGCCTGTGTGCTGGAGGCTGGGTTAGCTCTGCTAGCCTGTGTGCTGGAGGCTGGGTTAGCCCTGCTAGCCTGTGTGCTGGAGGCTGGGTTAGCTCTGCTAGCCTGTGTGCTGGAGGCTGGGTTAGCCCTGCTAGCCTGTGTGCTGGAGGCTGGGTTAGCCCTGCTAGCCTGTGTGCTGGAGGCTGGGTTAGCCCTGCTAGCCTGTGTGCTGGAGGCTGGGTTAGCTCTGCTAGCCTGTGTGCTGGAGGCTGTGTTAGCTCTGCTAGCCTGTGTACTGGAGGCTGGGTTAGCCCTGCTAGCCTGTGTGCTGGAGGCTGTGTTAGCTCTGCTAGCCTGTGTGCTGGAGGCTGTGTTAGCTCTGCTAGCCTGTGTGCTGGAGGCTGGGTTAGCTCTGCTAACCTGTGTGCTGGAGGCTGGGTTAGCCCTGCTAGCCTGTGTGCTGGAGGCTGGGTTAGCCCTGCTAGCCTGTGTGCTGGAAGCTGGGTTAGCTCTGCTAGCCTGTGTGCTGGAGGCTGGGTTAGCTCTGCTAGCCTGTGTGCTGGAGGCTGGGTTAGCTCTGCTAGCCTGTGTGCTGGAGGCTGGGTTAGCCCTGCTAGCCTGTGTGCTGGAGGCTGGGTTAGCCGTGCTAGCCTGTGTGCTGGAGGCTGGGTTAGCCCTGCTAGCCTGTGTGCTGGAGGCTGGGTTAGCCCTGCTAGCCTGTGTGCTGGAGGCTGGGTTAGCCCTGCTAGCCTGTGTGCTGGAGGCTGGGTTAGCTTGCTAGCCTGTGTGCTGGAGGCTGGGTTAGCTCTGCTAGCCTGTGTGCTGGAGGCTGGGTTAACCCGGGGGCGTCGTTAGCCATGTTTTAGGCTAAAATGTTCTTCAGCCCCCCCAAATAATTATTGGGATATTTGTTATACTATTGTTTTACACATGGACAAGTTATTTCTAACATGCTACATATGTGAGTGCGTTTCTGGTTTGTATGTTTTCATTACACATCCATAGGGGCTAAGACCCCCTTTCTTTCAATCCAAAAAACGTCCCTGGGTTAACCCCTCATTCAGTGTGATGTTCTGTAAATAGTTTTTGTTCTGTGAAATATATAGTTCAATTTTGCTACAGCTTTCCTTTTTTTATGTTTTGTGAGAGGAAAAAAAATAAGTTAATTTGAATGAAGGGTTTATGTAACGTTTATGTCGTATCCTCTGGTCCTCTCATCCTCCCCTCCTCTCTTCATTTCTACCCATGAGGGAAATATAAAATGTTGCTGGATTTTGTGTCACCAGAACCAATTGAAAGCCTTTGCCTTGATATCAGATGTTATTATAGCGCTGGGCTGACAGACTTAGAACTGGGGCAGAACAGGTGGAATGGTTTCCCATTGCTAAATAATCACTCCAATTAAACAATTAGAACCCAAGGCGGTATTGAGTTACAGATACCCCATGAATCCGCCCCCAGTGCTAATAATAAATGAACAAAGACGTCTTTGACTTTTATGGTTTCATCAACACGTTGAAATGTTAATTCCAATTTTGCATCGCTGCCAAAACGATCCATGGTCGGCCATTAAGTACCGAATTATCAGCACACGCTAACATGAAAGACAACAAAAACAGAACTCCCCAAAAATCTGACATCTTTATTCTATTGTACATTTACACAGTGTGTGTGTGTGTGGATGTGTGTGTGTGTACACAGTGTGTACAACAATTTACAAATCAGTTTTGTCGTGTGGCAGGTCAG
Source organism: Protosalanx chinensis (assembly GCA_030340685.1). Classification (NCBI taxonomy): domain Eukaryota; kingdom Metazoa; phylum Chordata; class Actinopteri; order Osmeriformes; family Salangidae; genus Protosalanx; species Protosalanx chinensis. The sequence goes on along the minus strand of CM059330.1, from coordinate 13,601,299 downwards.
GGTTACAGAACGTGTCTTTGTTTTCGAACAAAAATACCTCTTCTATTCTTCTCCTTTCTGTGACCTGCTGGGAGAAGGGGGGGGGGGAGGGAGTGGGGGTGTTCTCCTCCCCCCCTCCCTCCATCCATCCATCTCCTCCTCCTTCAGTCCTCCTCCATCTCCCAGCAGGCCTTGCTGCAGGGCGCTGTGTCGATGCTCCACGGTGGGGAGGTCAGTGAAAGCTGGCTTGGTAGGAGATGACTGAAGCCTAATTGTGCTTTTGAGGGCTGCTGTGCTGTGGGGTTAGTGTGGGGCAGCGCGGGGCAGCGTGGGGCAGCGTGAGGTCTGGCTGGTGGGTACGGACACATGGTCAGCGGAGACTCAAGATGCTGGGTTCTGCTAATCTGAGGTCAACACAGTTTCTACGGGTCCTTTGACTGGCATTTTGGGCTCCTGTTGCTTATTTGAAAACGGAATGAAGGTGTTCAGAAAATCTATCATTGTTTTTTATTTTTCGACCAATTGTGGTTCTCTTATCCTCTCTGAACTTCCAAAACTAACATGTTAAAAATAAAGTTATACACTATCTTAAGAAAAAGCTACCTGCATCGATTTTTTTTTATTACATACAATGTTTCAAAAAATATAGCCGATACTGTCAGGCTAAGGCTGCCTTACAAAAGACAACCTCCCATTCAACCTAACATTTCCCTTTACAATGCAGTCCCTCTCTCTCTCTCTCTCCCTCCCTTTCTCTCTCTCTCTCTCCCTCTCTCTCTCCCTCTCTCCCTCTCTCCCTCTCTCCCTCCCTCCCTCTCTCCCTCTCTCCCTCCCTCCCTCTCTCCCTCTCTCTCTCCCTCCCTGTCTCCCTCTCTCTCTCCCTCTCTCTGTCCCTCTCTCTCATATCTCTTGATCCCTATAGTGTATCCCCCCCTTCCTCCCCACCACCACTACTACCGCATCTAACCCCCTCTCTCCCCCAGGCCCTCCATCCACCCCTGCTATTTTCACCCTGCACACATCCGTCGCTGCACTTATCCAGCCCCAGACGGCTGGTGGCTCAATGGCTAAACGGATTATCTGACAACAGAGCACCTTCCCCTCTCCGCTTCTCCCTTCAGTCCTGGGGGGCCCGGGCCCTCCACTAGCTCCTCTTTATTGAGGCTCTATGGGGCTTTATGTTGCCAGCTCTCGGCCTTGCCCTCGCAAGTCATCAATCATCCGGGCTCCAGAGTCGCTATCAGAGCCCAGACAGTCCGCCAATGCAGAGCCCTTCCAGGAAACTCTATAGGAGATGGGAGAAAGAGAGTGGGAGAGAGAAGAGAAGGAGAGAAAGAGAGAAAGAGAGAGCATCACTCCGGTTTGATAGACGTCCTGTCGAGTGTTTGACAATGCAGCGATTAACGGGTTACAGAGAGAAGCGGTACTATTTAAAATGCAATAATTACACCAATAAAGTAGAAATTCCAATATAAAAACCTCACAAAATGACAAACAACTTAAATTTTGATTAAAATATGCATCTATACTTATCTGAGCCGTATCATTGCCTAAATTAGAGCAACGTTGACCAAATATTTGACTATTGCTTACCAGCCTAACGATAAAAGGCAGAGAGACAACAAAAAACAACAAAGAATTCTACTCTGCACTTAACTTTTTTAATAAAGATGTTTTTCCCCTCACAAGGCTCAGACTCTCACCTCCTAGTGAAAGAGATGGAATCTCATTATAGTTACAGCAGACAGCAGGCGCAATAACAGAAGAAAGCAGGGAAACAGGACTTCACCCATCAATTACTGTAGATCTCTAATAGCAGACCTCAGCCTCAGCCAAGAGCTGAAATTAAACAATTGTTCAACCTCGACATATTAAGAGTCAAGTGCACAATATTTTTTTGTGGGGGGGGTAATTTGTTTCTTATAACAGCGCAGCCTAAAGCAAGTAAAAACGGTGACCTTTTGACCTATAGAGGACTAACACGTCAATATTGGATGATTCGCTTTGACGAAGGCACATGAATGGGCAATAGCCTTTATGTCTTTTAGATACATTGGAGATAACGATTGAGGAGAATTAGTGATCAATTGAAGCTCAATTAGGAATGGCCTTTTCCCCACTCAAAGCCAAGATCCTAGAGATATTGTAAGATGCTGATGTCGTCTATTTAAGCTTGTGAGCTTGCTTTCTATACAATTATCTGCGAGGCAAATCTAGCTTATTGGTTTGCATGAGTGTAATTAATATCTAAACTTACATTACATATCCTGATTGTGTTGAGTGACCAGTCATAACCTGACATTATGATTACAAACCGTTTAAGTAGGCCGATATGTGGATTTGATATTGTTGAACTGACCTAGTATAAGACTATACTGACTATAAAAGAAAGTTAAGATTGTGAGCTTGATAGAGCTGAACGTTTAACGCGACGTTGCTTGTTTGTAAGAGCTGGTGTACGGGAGCCTTTGCTCTGTTTGCTCATCAAAGGATGCCAATTTATCATCCACCGGGACAGCTTCGTATTTTCAACCTAGATCTCTCAGTTCCAGACCCAAATTCAGCATTTTTATGGAAAACTGCAGTCATTTTGATTGATGAAATCTAAAGATGTCTAAAACAATCCAAGAGATCCCCAACTGTGACGTCACGGCAGGGTGCTTCACTGTTGCATTGTGACAAAGAAAGGAGAGAGTCCGGAGAATACACCAGAAGAAACCAGGATTTCTGTTCAAAAGGGGAGGCAAAAGCAAGATTTCTTTACAGGGAGTGGGAAAGTTGGAGAAAACCTTTTCCACTTCACTCACAAACAATACTTGCTTAGTTTTCTTAGCTCGTGGGGACACGATATAAAGAATTGATTATTTTACTGAATGATTTGTATGGTTATGTCAGTCAGAACAAGGTCTAATGAATTCATCCGAAATCGTATATATCTTCAGAAAAGCCTAAACATCAGTGCCTTGGCTTTTTAAAATAGCTAATTCAGCCAAGGCTAAACCGTTTACAATAAGTTATCTTAATGTTCGGTGCTTATTGCCTTATTTGGTACGGCGGGATTTATAATGTGGCAAGAAATGTCACCTGTGTAATTGCAGCAATCTATTATTAATACTAGGTGTGTGGTGTCTAATACCCGCTGAAATCTCAAGACTAGTCTACTTAATATCGCATCACCCAAAGGGAGTTTCAATAAATCTCCCTTTAACTGGGTTTCCCTCTAAACTCCTCCAGGCAGAGGAGGCCAGTGTTTAGGACCAGCTGCTCCGAAGGACAGACAAGCCCTTGTCAATTAGCCAGTTGACAAGCAGGTCCTCCGGTAGCCCCAGGCTCTCCACCAGCCAGCAGTGTACAGTCTCCGCAATTAGTATCAGTTCCTATCTGGACCTCCACGGAGACACCGGCCGGTCAAATGGCCAAACACAGCCCACTAATGACAGCAGTGTCAGCTATGTCTCGCAGTTGATTTTTGTTATTTATTATTATTTTTATATATGGCTCAAATCAAACTGGACTTCTCAGATGTTGTTTTTTTGGTGGGGGGTGGGGGGTGGGGGTGGGGGGAAAGACAAGTAAATAAATGTCAGTCCAACCCTGTCACTGTCATCCTTTAGAAGGATTGCTCACCGTGCTTCTTTGTGGTCCGTGTCACTGCCAGCAGCTGGGGGTGGCATTCCCGAGCCTCCGCTGGCCTTTAGGCCGTGGGGGGATGGACTTCGGACAGGCCGGTCCAGCCGTTTTCTACAGCGCTATGATAGGTCAGGTCATCGGGGCCAAGTTTCCAGCAGGACAAGCAAAGTCCAGAGCAGCGGCAGCTGACTTCGAACAAAAAAACCCTGAGCTCACCAGGCCTGAGGAATCATTAGTACAAGCGTTTGTTTAACTAATTAGCAAGCTGGGGAGTCAGAGGCAGGCTTGTTGGGGGGGCTGAGGGGCATTTATCTTGAGGAAGATCCAGAGTTCAAAGTACGGGACAGGGAACATGGCAGTATCGCCCGGAGCGGCTCACTGAAGTTCAAGAACAGTGCAAACAGCACATGCCAACAAGAGGGGGACATTTAACCGGGATGCAGCTAAAGACAGTCCAACGACCATAAAGAGAGAGGGCAGGGGGAGAGGGGGGAGAAAGAGAAGGGGGGGAGAGAGAGGGAGAAAGAGAGGGGGGAGAGAGGGAGAGAGATGGGAGTGAGAGAGAGAGAGAGAGAGAGAGAGAGACAGAGAGAGAGAGAGAGAGAGAGAGAGAGAGAGAGAGAGAGAGAGAGAGAGAGAGAGAGAGAGAAAGGAGGAGGGGGGGTGTCCCCAGTTAAATATGGGAAAGTTTAGGGAATGGGTCGACGGGTCAAGAAAAGTCAACAAGAGAGCAGTCTTGATGACAGAAGGAATTTAATATTAAAAAAACATAAATCTTCAAGTGAGGGCAGGCCCATAATAGGTACAAAGAAGGCGAGTGTTCGAGTCAACATAGATTTGTTGTTGGCGATTAAATGGATTGGGCCAAGTTGTTAACATTAACACAAAACGTTGGCACTAGAATAGAAATAATACCAAATAGGGGGTTCCCTGTGGGCCGAGGTTGACGTGTCGTGAAGAGACACCGCTTATCTTTCTGCCTGGAGGGCAGGCAGACATGACCCCACGAGACACGACATGACCCCAACAGAACGCACATTTTTTCGCTTGTTAACAGCCGCTCGCAAATTCACGTTCACAATACTTTTTTTTTTACTATTACAAAATAACAATAGGTCTATGTTTTATGCACTTATGCCGCAAAACATGGGATAAGATTTAATAATCATGTTGTTCGTCCATCAGCTGATATTAAGTTTATTTTATAACTCGGGAGTTTAACACGTTCAGTTCACTGAATTGGCAACTTAATGTCTCAGTCTTGAAAAACCAGTGTCACCACTTGAGCTTCCAGTCCAGCCGTGCATGATCTCTCAGACCTCCATCATGATCTCTCAGACCTCCATCATGATCTCTCAGACCCTGCATGATCTCTCAGACCTCCATCATGATCTCTCAGACCTCCATCATGATCTCTCAGACCCTGCATGATCTCTCAGACCTCCATCATGATCTCTCAGACCCTGCATGATCTCTCAGACCCTGCATGATCTCTCAGACCCTGCATGATCTCTCAGACCTCCATCATGATCTCTCAGACCCTGCATGATCTCTCAGACCTCCATCATGATCTCTCAGACCCTGCATGATCTCTCAGACCTCCATCATGATCTCTCAGACCCTGCATGATCTCTCAGACCCTGCATGATCTCTCAGACCCTGCATGATCTCTCAGACCTCTATCATGATCTCTCAGACCCTGCATGATCTCTCAGACCTCCATCATGATCTCTCAGACCTCCATCATGATCTCTCAGACCCTGCATGATCTCTCAGACCCTGCAGGAACTCTCAGACCTCCATCATGATCTCTCAGACCCTGCATGATCTCTCAGACCCTGCATGATCTCTCAGACCTCTATCATGATCTCTCAGACCCTGCATGATCTCTCAGACCTCCATCATGATCTCTCAGACCCTGCATGATCTCTCAGACCTCTATCATGATCTCTCAGACCCTGCATGATCTCTCAGACCTCCATCATGATCTCTCAGACCTCCATCATGATCTCTCAGACCCTGCATGATCTCTCAGACCCTGCAGGAACTCTCAGACCTCCATCATGATCTCTCAGACCCTGCATGATCTCTCAGACCCTGCATGATCTCTCAGACCTCTATCATGATCTCTCAGACCCTGCATGATCTCTCAGACCTCCATCATGATCTCTCAGACCCTGCATGATCTCTCAGACCTCTATCATGATCTCTCAGACCCTGCATGATCTCTCAGACCTCCATCATGATCTCTCAGACCTCCATCATGATCTCTCAGACCTCCATCATGATCTCTCAGACCCTGCATGATCTCTCAGACCTCCATCATGATCTCTCAGACCTCCATCATGATCTCTCAGACCTCCATCATGATCTCTCAGACCTCTATCATGATCTCTCAGACCTCCATCATGATTTCTCAGACCTCCATCATGAGACACTGGAGCCAGTTGACCAACAGTTAAGTTGCTGAGAACTTAGACTGACCTTCGGCCGTTTCTCAGTGATTATCCGACCTCGTCCCATCAGAACCGATGCTCCAGTTCCCTTCAGTCACAAACAACTCGGAGTTCCATAATTCTTCACGAAAAGGCATTATTAGGGAAATCCTTCCTTTTTGACAATTTAATCGCGCAAACTAATCATCTCAGTGACATGGGTCATTCATCTCCTGATATTCAGACAAAGACCAGTCCTCTTCCCAGCTATTCTGAGATCAAGTGCACAATAAAAGCATTGTGACTCCCTAATGGTTATGTTTGTGAAACCACCCAAACCCTGTGTGACATTCAGAGGATCAGAATGTTGTCATCATCAGGCTACAGAACATTTCTTTTTATTTTCATGAAAATAGAAAGGAGGAACATGTTATTGGGATCCATGGTGCAAAATGGAAGAGAGGCACAGAGATGCCATCTTCCTCTAGCTGTCTTAGAGTTGTGACTCTACTTTTATGAATCAATTTAGTCTTTCAGCCTTTTTCTTGTGGGAGTAACAAGACAGAGAAATGGATCCGCTGAGACTTCACCTCAATACTGGAGACACCAGCCCAGAGCATCCAATGGATAATTTTTAATATATATGCAATAAATGTTCAATTTGTTTTGCTGAAATGACGGGAAATAATAACGTCAAAATGTAAAGTCATCCATTAAACCTAAACGACGTGCCTCCTTCTCTGCTTGGTGCTTTGATTAATTCATTTTCTGATTGTGTTTGATATGAAGTAATAATAATATCTGTGATCGTGGTCTCTGCGGGGCAGTTTGGGGGCAAATTCCCCTTTTGAAAAAAATACAAGGTCTGTAGTTGAAACCTTATCAATAATTAATAGAGTTTAATCGATGCTTTTGGAGCGGGCCTGTATTGTAGGAAATAGATAACCTGTCATTGGACCTGATAGCCCTAAATCATTTAACTAAATCAACCCTTAACAGGACGACGGAATTTTACTTTAATTATCAAATAATAGACTATTATCCTCATATGAATCATTTGTTCCATGTTAATGATCCAAATCTTTATATTATTTCATCTTACACGCATTCTAACGTTGCGTGTTTGGTCTGATCTCCATATACCAACCTGCTGATTTAGATTGGTGCTGGTCGGTGTAAGCAGCGCGAGCAATATGCTGAACATGTCATAATCCTTGTTGTTCAATTCTGAACCAACAGAGAGATTAAAAAAACAAACAAAACAAAAACAGGAGAAAACAGAGATAAACACGGTTCTTGTTCGTGCTCAGCTCTTTGTCAGTGAACTAGACATCATCCTCTTCCCCTCACTGTGCCCGGAGTGTGAAGCTTCATTCTGGAAACCTACAATGTTAATATGTGTGAAACTTTTATGATGATTTTATTGTCTGTAAAGCGACTTTGAGTACCTTGAAAAGCGCTATATAAATAAAATGTATTATTATTATAAATGTATTATTAATTTCTGAAAACGCACGATCCTCTGAACATCATGGAGCAGGGATGCTGTAACCAAGGGTCAGATTTACACGTTTGTGTAGATTTGGAATTTATGATGGAGAGAAAAGCAACAATGATGTGAGTTTCTGACATGAAGCCTGTTGTCAGCAGGCACTTCTAGACTTCTTTCATATTAAGCAAGCCTGGGCTTTAAACACATGAACTAGACAGTATAGAGGGAATGACACTAACTCTAGTGTCAAATTAATGAAATTGAGTCTAAAGGTTTTTGTCTGTTTTATTTTTTACTTGGATTATTATCCTGTATGATTATATCCTCAAACCATCTCATCACCAAATAAAAACCCGCAGAATTACTGTTCGGAACGGACCTCGTTGTATGAATCAAAAACGCATTAACTTGCCTCTAACTATTTGATTAATACATCTTATTCAAGGGGAGGGGGGGGGGGGGGGGTGTAGGTGGCCTGTGATATAATGGACTCTGTCAAGCAGCCATGTGTAATACGCCCTGACCATTTGTGGTGACAATCCTGATGTGATCAATTCCATCAGGCCTATTCACTAAGAAACAAACATGATCTTATAACCCTATAAGGTTTACCCTCCTAAAAGAAGCTTCTGAATCCTAAAGATGTTTATATAGGGAAACTCTGACTGAGACATGCGACAGAATAAGGACGGCCAGAAAATCTCAGAAAAAGGAGCAGAGATAATTAACCCATTAAAATGTTGGCCTGGAATCCTTAGCAAACTTTCAAGAAATATCAGCAGTTTTTTATTTCTTTTTTTGTGTTATTTATTAAATAATTTGCTCGTGACTGTAGCCTATTTTGAACACATCAAATATCTTATTTCGAGCAGAAAAAAAAGAACAATTCGTGAACTCTAACGAGGCGAAAAGAATTAGACACCCGTGTCCTTCCCTCGCTCTACCGAACATCCCTTTTAAACATCTTCCTTCCTTGTCTTGAATTTGCTTTCCTTCTGTTCTCCTCCCTGTTTGTTTTGGTGCAGCAGCTTCAGCTGTGGACAGAAAAGGCCTGAACACCCTCTTTTCTGATCACACCCGCATTCCTTTGAGAGGTAGAGCCTTTGATTTCTCTCCTTTTAAAGTCTTTGACAGTCTCTTGCCTGTTTTTGTCTTTTTATTCTGGATCAGTGATGGATCATCTTTAAATTAGGAGGTTAACAGTGGAAAAGGTGAAAGTGCGTGTTAAACTGTTCCCTTAGCAATGTTTTGTTGTTTTAATGAGGAAAAACCTTTTTTTCTTCAAAGTGATATCTTCTATCTGAGCGAATTAAGTAATTGCAAATAAAACGCAAAACCATAGACTGATAAATATAGCTTCAAACAAACAAGTTTACAACTACGGTCCATATGTAGGCTAGGCTATGTAGGGTGTTTTTCATTTAAGATTTTTTGTTTGTTTAGAAAACAATAAAGAAAGAACTAAATAAAATAGAAAAATTCAAGGAAAAAGAAATGAATAAAATAGAAAAATTTAAGTAAAAGAAATGAATGAAATTGAAAAATGTAAGTAAAAAGAAATGAATGAAATAGAAACATTTTAGTAAAAAGAAATGAAGAAAATAAAAAAATTCTGTACAAATACATCATCGGACATGATGGGCTGCGTTATTTTTTATCTTCTATCACTGACACACCTATAAAACTGAACTTGGCCTTAAACCTTTTGTTCTGCTTGTCTTATTCGTGCCACAAATAACGCAATAAGCATATCTTCTACATTCGGTATTTAGATTGAAAATCATGTGGAAAACGATTGACTGTTTGTATTTATAAAGCGTTACAAAACGAATGAATGCTCAAAAATAATTATTGCCGGTTATAAAAGCAACATCATCCTCTAAGATATTATAAGGAGGGTAATGATGCAGTCCTGGAGGACCTTCTGCAGCCCTCCTGCTCTGTGCTGCTAAGATGCACCCTCCTGTTCTGCACACATCTCTGACACTTAGTACTCTCTTCTATCTACCTAAAACATAATAATACTCACAGGCTGTGATATTCGACTCCAAAGGCGATCAACAGCATCCGTTTATTTTCGTTATTAAATAGTCATTATCGAAAATGTGAACAAAAATCCTGTAGTTGTAGGAAATGTTACTTACTGTGATGTGTCTGTAAAGGGCTTCTTTTCCATCTCAAACCGTGTCAAATATGAAGTGTAGCTGTAGTCTCGACTATTTCACAGAGATTCACTTAAACAAGTGGAAACTTGGTGCCCTTCTGCACCATTTTATACATGATGAGCAGTCAGTAATGGGATTATTAAACAAAAACGGTTTCAGGCGCTGGCGTTAACCTTTTTTAATGCATAATTAGGTTTTGCAAAGAAATAATTAGATTCAACAGTGCTTTACTCTGCCTGTGTTTTCAAATGATATCTGCCAAAATCACATCAGGTTTTGACCGTCTTGTCAATCACATCACAACACGTTTTCAAGTATCACAAAAGCAAATCATTTTAAAACATATTGGCACCACCAAATACAGTATTATACACAGCCTAAATGAATTATCTGTGGGCCTATAAAGGGATTAACTAATGCTTCATCCTCAATATAATGGGCCAGTGCGCCATCTAGTGGTAACATGGCGGTATATCAGTTTCAGAAATAACTCGTGGCTGCCCTCATCTGCAACACAAACAGGCCTTATTAATAGGCTTTAAACGCACATAATTTGCAGTCATATCGTCTTTTTTTCATATAATAAAGTGCTCTTACAGATTTTCATTTAATAAAGTACTCTTACTGCACACCTATGAACTCATTTATTCATAGAAATTAGACAGTCAAAATGTGCCCGCTGTTTGACTTATCGTCCATTGGTACCGTGTATCTTCTTTTTCAGCACCACGGACAACGTTAGCTGTCAATCATCTGTCCAGTGCAATACTGCATCTCCCCACAGATACAACATGTAACATGTACACTGAACATGTACTCACACCATCCACAGCATTTATATAAATAAATAAAATATTTGTTCAGCTGATCTAACCTCACGATCTACATTTGTACCCGATCATCAAGTCAATTAAATGAATTAATTCACAAACAATTCAGACGAGTCCCCGTTTGACTTTTGCATTTAGTTAATTTTATAAACACTTTTATCCAAAGTGACATAACTTACAAGTAGTGTCATCATGTTTGCATCACCCTGATCAAAGCTCATTCACTTTTTACATCCAATCAAATTCGTTATATTGTTGCGGCTTGGCTACAGAAATCGCGATAACAAATTCATCCTTGGTGCAAGTGGCCGCAAACATCGCGATACCGAATTTACCCTTGGGCTCACGCGAGAGTCAGCTGATCAGTGTCGTCACGAGCTGAAGCGCGTGTCATTAGAGAAGACAGTAGCTAACATAAGAAATAACCAACAAACACTGTAAAAACAAACTGAATCTTATCATCAGCGAAGTGTCAACTAGTTTTAACGTCGACAAGTCCCAGGTAAAGAAGCAGTTCATGTCTGCAAAACACATCAAGTAATTAATCCACAGTTAGCTAGCTGTCTTTATACTTACTAGCTATAGACCTGTCAGAACATTCTAGACCGCTCTGCTAGCATCGTTAGCTTGTTAGCATTAGTAGCGCTCGAGCGAGACGCCACAGTCGCGAGCTTGACAGTCAGTAATGTGTTCAACTATTGATGCCACGTAATTCTACATTTTATTTTGTTTAGTGTGTTTCTCTTTTCAGATGTGATAAAAGTAAAGCATAGGTCAAAAACACCATAATCCTTTACACTTCCTGGATTTCTCATGCTAGCCGTCCAAGCTAAGCTAGTTTAGCACAGTCATGAGAATGACGGTTAGCTTCTGTTTACAAGCTAGCTCGCTAGCTAACGCTCACAATACTATTTTCTGAAATGAAAACGTTGAGTTTTTACACCCGACACGGTTGTCTATGATTCAGCCTTATATAACATGCATTGCTAGAAGCGGTGTGATGTGTTACCCAGTTTGACACCAGTGTATTTACACAGGTTCGATGGGACTAATAACTCCAGATGTTCATATTTAAAAACACTGAAAGCAGCTATCTTTTTAATACACATTCACTCAAGCGAAGTTATTCATAAAGTAATGCTGAGAAATGCCCTGCATGCATCTGATACGATTAGTATGCATCTGGAGCAAAGTTCAATTAGTCATTCAATGAAGTTACTTGGGTGGGACTAACAAGGTTATTCTATAAACCACTGTTCCCTTTTCATGTAGGGCACCTAGAGTTGAACTTCAAGATGGCTGACACGGAGCAGACGAGTCCCCCTCCTCCTCAACTAGGACCAGTAGTGAGTATTAGCATGTGTCAATAATACACCATGATCTGAAATCACAAGTATGAAACTCTGTTGACACCCATTTGTCTTTAAAGCAATATATGTTGGCGAACAAGTTGGAGACGGCAATGTGGCTGTCACGGATCTTCACAGTGTACTGTTCAATCATGTTCATCCTGCCACTTCTAGGGTAAGTCACCTGAATACTGCCAGTGTGGAATAATTGTTAGTATCACACACATTATTATCCACTGATGAAGAGGTTATGGAAAGTACACTTGATTAGACTCTTAATAAGCAAGGGACACCTTCATTAACAAGGTTAACTTGCACCCTACTTACATACACTTTGTTCACATTTCAAAGCACTTCCAAGTGTATTACCAAAGATTACAGACTATAGACTATATACATTTAACCCATTTTACCGGGCTGCTTGTATTCAAAGCAACATACTGAACATGTATAAGTACATCAGATGAGCTTAGCATGTCCTCTGCCTGTCTAATGTTTCCCTTCCTGGTCTCTAGGCCTCAGGCAGCAGCTAACTTCTACCAGCGAGCCCTCCTGGCCAACGCCCTGACCAGCGCCTTGCGGCTGCACCAGCGACTGCCTCACTTCCAGCTGAGCAGAGCCTTCCTGGCTCAGGCCCTGCAGGAGGACAGCTGCCACTACCTGCTGTACTCCCTCATCCTGGTCAACTCCTACCCCATCACCAGTATCCTCTTTGTCCTCCCCAGTCACACCTGGATTCAGGGAGTGAAGGTGGCCGAGCGGTTAGGGAATCGGGCTAGTAATCAAAAGGTTTCCTGGTTCGATTCCCGGCTGTGTCAAATTACGTTGTGTTCTTGGGCAAGGCCTTTCACCCTACTTGCCTCAGAAGGAATGTCCCTGTGCTTGCTGTAAGTCGCTCTGGATAAGATCGTCTGCTAAATGACTAAATGTAAAAATTGAGTTATTCATATAACCTAGTTTGTAGAGGTACAGAGCTTTCCATGGTCGTCCACAACTGGCTTGGCGAGTGTTTCAGACTGCGATGCAACCAGGTGTACATGTTGATTTACATTTATTCATTTAGCAGACGCTTTTATCCAAAGCGACTTACGGTAAGTACAGGGACATTTTCCCTGAGGCAAGTAGGGTGAAGTGCCTTGCCCAAGGACACAACGTCATATAGCCACAGCCGGGGTTCGATCTCACAACCTTCCGATCATGAGGCCAACGCCTTAACCATTGAGCCATCTGACCCCCCCCCAATGTTGATCATGTAAACACCTGGTCAGTCGTTCCAAGATGTTGACGGTGTTGTTTCTTTGACTGCTGTCTTCAGTGAGCATCTTCCCTGTCTTCCTGTTCTCTTTGCTCCATGCTACCACGTACACAAAGAAGGTTCTAGATGTAAGTATCGCACGGTCATCACAGTCCAAACGCATCGATAAGCTCCCAGTTTATCGAATCCTAATTCGTTCTTTCTTCCTAACGTTCCATGCAGGCCATGGGTCCCAACAGTCTTGCCTTCGTCAGAAACTTCCTAGACAAGCTCACAGCCAATCAGCAGAACATCCTCAAGTTCATCGCCTGCAATGAGATTTTCCTCATGCCAGCCACAGTGTTCATGCTCCTGAGGTGAGACATTTGTGTTCATAATACTGTACACAAATACTGACAAGACATGATTTGTATGATTTGAATTGTGATTTGTATGAGTGATTCACTGTAAACATGTGTGTTGTGTTGACAGTGGTCAAGGTAGCTTGCTGCAGCCTTTCATCTACTACCGGTTCCTGACCCTCCGTTACACCTCCAGAAGAAACCCTTACTGCCGGTAAGACGAGGCTCACATGTAGGGAGTCATGTGGCGCAGCCGGTTAGGGTGTCAGGTGTTATTATGTCTGGTTTAGCCCGTCTGTTAAGCCCTCTGCCTGTGTTGATCTTTGTGTTCTCCTCCCTTTCCAGCACCTTGTTCACTGAGCTGCGCATCCTTCTAGAACACCTGATCATGAAGCCGGTCTGTCCTGGCTTCTTCAGGAGAATGTGCCTCAACAGTATCGCCTTCATCAGCCGCCTGGCCCCCACCGGGGTGTGAGCCTGGCTTTTACCACCCCGGGGCCCCAGCTGGAGGAGCCGCCAAATAACAACAACAACAAACCTTTTGAATGTTACAGGTCCGGTTCATCCTTCCCTGCAGCTCTGTACATACACTACTGTAGAAGCCCTGCCTGTGATGGTCTGAACCTTGATCACTTCAATATTCGGCTTTATGGAACTGCTGGGCCCTCCAGCCACACCCTCTGCCTCTCAACCACACCCCCTGCCCTCCAGCCACACCCCCTGCCCTCTGAACACGCCCCCATGCACTCCGAACACGCCCCCCTGCCTTCCAGACACGCCCCCCTCCCTCCTAACACGCTCCCCTGCTCGTTGGAAAGTGCAACTGCTGACTTTCAGGATTGATCCCCTGATGGTAATGTTTTTTTGTTCGGTCATGTACCATTTATTTATTCATGGCAAACACTTTGTTCTCCCACAAAAGGATAATATTAACCTTCTGAGATTAGCTAGGTGATAACATCAGTTGGTCATTGTTTTTTTATAATCATTTTCTGTTGTTTAAATTGATATGAGTGAAGGATGGTTTGTGTAATTTCTATATCCACCAATTCCATTTTCTACTTTTTTGTATTTGAAAAGCATCGGCTTCCATGAGTTATTTTTGTCTTAACATGTTTTACTTGGAATATAAATGTGATATATAGATAATAATACTATTTAAAAGCGATGTAGAGAAAGTAATAGGGTGATAATTGGGCACTGATATTGGAAATGGAGTATCTGTCATTGGTGATCCAGGGCAAGATATTAGATGAATTTGAATGAAACGGTTAGCTTTGACACTTAAGTGCTCTGTGTCACACAGACATTGAAAAGAATAGACCTAAACATTGAAATGAAAGACTGTATGTGAATCCCCCAAAAAATCATTTTCAAATGACTTCAAATTTCCATTGGGTTTGACTGAGTTGTGGCTTGTGTAGTTGTTTCATCGCATGCTCTGGCATGCCATGTAGATGTATTTATTATTTAACTGTAGGAAAATCATGTTTGTGTAGATATGGAATAAAATGATCAATTACCTGAAATTAATAAAATATTGTAGAAAAAGATGTACTGGCTTAGTATGATTTGTGAATTGCTATCGGCATGCACACTCATGATTTTAACCTATAAAAAAAACAGTAGACATCTTAAGGCGTCCCATTTCTGTTTTTATTTCAGAGACATAAATGTGTTACTTTTTTCATATATTTTCAGTTGTTTCAACATATATCTTTATAATTTGTTATTTAACATTCACTGTAACAGAACATAACACCTAATATCATAAAAAATATTACAGTTAGTGCAATTTACAGTTAAAACTTTCAAATTCCAAACTAAAAACAGCTTTTTGTCTGCAAAAATATACATATCTATTGATACATTACACTTCCTTTAAGACTAAAGTAAAAACTTAAAATACCTTCTTTTATGGAAAATTAAAAACCAATACGCGACAACGCAAGTCATTTAGGCACATTAGCTCAAAATGGTTGAAAAACACTTACTAAAATGCACCAGCAGGAGTGAAATACACACATTTTTCGACACTGGGAAAAACCACTGATATTCTAGAAGCACTTCAATGAGGCACTAGGTGAAGATCTGTTGTCGAGACGCCACAGAACCACACTTTGGCCTGAGGATTCACAGCTACAGGCAAAACCGACGCAGAAAGCAGAGAACCTACTAACGGTACACACACACACTAAGCCACATCTAACACAGACGGTACCTTGGGTGTGGATGTAATGCTGTCATGTGGTTCTCAGTCCAGCAACATTGAGCAGAAGTGTTGAGGCAGAGAAAGAGAGAAAGAAAATGGCACTTGTTAGGATGAATGTATAAATTAAACGATCGCCAGCGCTAAAGTGTGCCAGCAACAAAGCTAGCTGTCCACCCATCTTCATCCTGACACGCAGGTAAGGTGAAGCGAAGGGAGAGCTCCAACTACAGTTTAGGAGTATTATCTTTGGAGTGAATAAGCATATTAGCTGTCAAATGCAGCTGGCATAACTCTCTCATGAGCTTTTGGGGTTTGGTGTTTAGATCTTACAGTATTGAGTCTGACGGTGCGTCTTCTACAGTAACTACAGAGGAACACAGCGAACCATCACTGGTATTAAAGACAGCGTCTAAAGATACACATTACTGGAAATACACAATACTCACCTCAACGCGTATGCATAAATATCTTCATGCTACTCTGAATGGAATAAACATTTGACGATACCTCATATTATACAGTTTTAAAATACTACTGTACATGTACATGTGTACCTTTGACAGACACTGGTTTGAATTGCTGCACACACACACACACACACACAAACACATTCCGGTCCTCATCTTCCCCAACTCTCCATAGGATCAGTTGGGTATTCCCATCTCTGCCAGATCATCGGCCATGACGTTGATATGTTACCCATAGCAAAGCACTATTGTCTGTCGCAGGTAGTCTGCTTTGATCCACAGACCCAAGGAAATAACTAAGACACCTGTGTTTCCAGGTTCAACTACCTCTCTGGTGCTGGACAGAGAAACTGACTGTCAGTCAATCGTAAACAGAGGAGATGAGGACTGGAGACCAAGAAGGCATGTAGACCATCAGTCTGGTACACACAACAGTAACACACTAACAGATAACTAAGACACCAGTGTGTCCACCTGGGTGTTGATAACCAAAAACAGTTGTTGATAACTCTACAAAGGTCTTCTCTGTCCATTCAAAGTCAGAAACAATTCACAATGTCAGAATCCACTAGTTCAAAACATAACAATTTCAACCTGCACAGTAAAAATACTGTCTGACTTCACCTAGAAACCCCATTGGTGGCTTAAATGGGTCCTGCAACCTGAACCAACGATTAAAACATGTTGCACATCGGCAACAAGTGACAAAGCTGGTCTATATACAGACACGTTGAGTAAAAAGTCCATCAACTCAAATCAAATACTGTCAGGCACCAGCTAAGATGGTTTGTACATGTTTAGTATTAGAGAGACAGTGTGTGATTGTATTTCTAAGTTCTGCATCTCTAGGAATGTGGTTGAAGTTCCTCCGTCCCCCCAAAAAAACTTTCAACTGGAGAACGAGTTCTCAAAAGCACCTTCGCTCTCGTACAAAACATAACCTTGGCATTAGAGAACAGGACTAAAGTGACCTGAACCATCTATTAGAGACTATTGGAATTCATTTGTTACAATAACGTATTTTTCTTAAGATGACGTTTTCTCATGACACTTATGACAACAAAAATAAATTTGCTGAAGAGGCAAGTCTTGGTATTACAGTAGCTTAGAAAACTGCTACAGAGAAAGATATAGAAGCATGATGTTGGCTACAGATGTTCAGGTGATGTTAATGTACACTTAACATCCATACTGCAGCTAGTAGCAGCTATGGAAAAGCACTGATTAACACATTTTAGACCCAACAACAGGAAGGCCTGTTATACAGATCAAACGTGGCTGTGACCGTGTCTGTTAGACCAAACTGTGCCACTTAACACAACGTTAAACATTTTGACTTTTGATTTGCCTAGAAGAACAAATTGTAGTTAACATACTTATTGCTCTTCATGTAGACAGTAAACTAGTAATATATATTTTTCCCCTCACTGTTGAGTACATATTACAGTATTACCAACTGAATGGCTGTTTAATAGTCTGTAAACATATTTTCTAAGGTTAAATCTTTCATCATTATTGAATATTTTGGGACCAGATTTCTTTCTATTAATAAAAAAAAATCTTATTATAATTAGATCAACAATCTGCTCAATGATCTAATTTTAAAATAATTATCGTAGAGTTTTTGGATCAGTTATTTAAAAATTTTCAGTGGCATTTACCTAATATAGCGGATACAATCAAAACATGAATATTTTCAAAAATGTGTAATTCACCGTGATTTACCACGAGTGGTATTTAACTAAACTGGCATTCATGTAAAGAGGTTAAACCCTGTGGCACCTTGCTGTGGTTAAGCAGCGATGGCAGACAGGATGCCACCATAAGACAGAGGAGTGTCTGAGTGGAGAGTGTACGAACACAGACTCCTCCAGGAGAATATGGGAGGCTGGGAGAGCATCCATCACTGGAGGGGGGATGAGTCACTGGCCTCCATCACTGGAGGGGGGAGGAGTCACTGGCCTCCATCACTGGAGGGGGGAGGAGTCACTGGCCTCCATCACTGGAGGGGGGAGGAGTCACTGGCCTCCATCACTGGAGGAGGGAGGAGTCACTGGCCTCCATCACTGGAGGAGGGAGGAGGGAGGAGTCACTGGCCTCCATCACTGGAGGAGGGAGGAGTCACTGGCCTCCATCACAGGAGGAGGGAGGAGTCACTGGCCTCCATCACAGGAGGAGGGACTCTCAGATCGACCCTCTCTCAGCCCTGCTGATCTCTTCTGCTTGTGTTTGGACTTCCTCAGCATCCGGACCTAATAAAACACACACACACACACACACACACAGACACACACAAACAAACAAACACATGCACACAAACACACACAGAAACACACACAAATGCTCTGGTCAGGCTGAACACACTGCCTACAGGTGTGGAGAGATCACCAGATCCAGTGTCCGGTCTGAAGCCCGGGTGACCCCTGACCTTTGGCCCGGCAGCAGAGATGATGATGTGTCCTGGAGCCTGGACCCAAGGCTCCCCATCCACCTGCACTGGGAGGGGCTTGGTTACCGTGACGCGCACATAGTTGCCCTGGGCGATGCGGATCCCAGAGCGAAGCCCGCTTTGCACCTGGCCCTGCAAGACACAAGACAAACTCACTGTACTGACCTGGATCAGCAGAGGTCAGGAGGAGCAGGGAGCAGGGGTCAGGAGGAGCAGGGGTCAGGAGGAGCAGGGGTCAGGAGGAGCAGGGGTCAGGAGGAGCAGGGGTCAGGAGGAGCAGGGGTCAGGAGGAGCAGGGGTAAGGGGTCAGAGAGGTCAGTACTCACCATGTGCACCACCCCCGTCACACCCACCACCTCCAGCATCCCATCATCGATTCGGGGTCGACCAAAACGACCGTCTCCCTCCGACCCCCATAGGTCTGCTCCAGAGCCCCAACTACACACACACACACACACACACAGTAGAGGTGCTCAGTTTCCCAAGTAATTAAGCCCCGTGTATTTGCAAAGCAATGAGTGTGTGTGTGTGTGCATGTCTGTGTGTGTGTGTGTGTGTGCTTGCATGTGTGTGTGTGTGCTTGCATGTGTGTGTGTGTGTGTGTTTGCTTCCATGTGTGTGTGTGTGTTTGCTTGCATGTGTGTGTGTGTGTGTGTGCTTGCATGTGTGTGTGTGTGTGTGCTTGCATGTGTGTGTGTGCGTGTGCTTGCATGTGTGTGTGTGTGTGTGCGTGCTTGCATGTGTGTGTGTGTGTGTGCTTGCATGTGTGTGTGTGTGTGTGTGAGTGTGTGCTTGCATGTGTGTGTGTGTGTGTGTGCGTGCTTGCATGTGTGTGTGTGTGTGTGCTTGCATGTGTGTGTGTGCGTGTGCTTGCGTGTGTGTGTGTGCGTGCGTGTGCTTGCATGTGTGTGTGTGTGTGTGCGCGTGCGTGCTTGCATGTGTGTGTGTGTGTGTGCTTGCATGTGTGTGTGTGTGTGTGTGCTTGCATGTGTGTGTGTGTGTGTGTGTGTGTGCGTGCTTGCATGTGTGTGTGTGTGTGTGCTTGCATGTGTGTGTGTGCGTGTGCTTGCGTGTGTGTGTGTGTGCTTGCATGTGTGTGTGTGCGTGTGCTTGCGTGTGTGTGTGCGTGTGCTTGCGTGTGTGTGTGTGTGTGCGTGTGCTTGCATGTGTGTGTGTGTGTGTGTACCTGGGGATGTTCAGGAAGATCAGTCCCTCTATACTGGGCAGCTCCACGTCATGTTTGTCCACCTGTAGTCGAATGTCCTGATGCAGGTTCCTGGTGTGGCTCAGTTTCTGAAGCCCTGCCTTCACATACACACCCTTGTTGTGGAACCTACACACACACACACACACACACACATATCAAGAGAACCTTGTCAGGCAGGCAGACCCCCAGACTTTCACTAGACAGTTGCCTCAGTTGTCCTGTGCTGTGCTGCAGTATGTACAAGCACAGCTGCAGTGTGACCTCCCTGCCTGCAGAGGGCGCTAGGTGGAGTGTTGGCTACCTGCTGTTGAATTTCTCTGGCTCCTCCTCACGAGCATGGTGGAAGTCCAGGGTCAGCTCTGCGTCGATGCCCAGCCCAAAGTAGTTATTCATCTGCACGATCTACGATCAAACAGCAGAGAGCAGCAAGGTCACCTCAGGACAAGCATCCAGGAAGCAACACTAACCTACCAGCATCACATTTACATTTAGAATCACAAAAACCATCACTCATACTATCACTAGAATATCTCTATCGGCTAAGGGTGGGGCTTGTCTTTCTAACTCGACAACATTCTCCCTCCCCCCCCCTCCTCTCCCCAGACCTTGGGAGGCTCCAGATAACAGTTCTCCTCCCCTCCTCCTCCGCTCATCTCCTGGGCGTCCAGCAGGATGGTCCAGCGGTCCATCTGCACCTCCTCAGCCTCGTCCACAGCCTGCAGCACGTTCTGGGGGTCTTCCCCGCTGTAACCGGCCCCCCAGCGCAGCACACGGGCCAGGTCGTTCCCTGAGAGGGGCAGGACATCAAGGACAACACGCCCCAACACACCTGGGGTCAGCTGGGTGTGTTTAGACGCTGCAGACACTGGGTGTGTTTAGAGAGGATGTCTGGAGGTGTGAGTGTGTGTTGGTGTGTGTGTTGGTGTGTGTGTTGTTGTGTGTGTTGGTGTGTGTGTTGTTGTGTGTGTTGGTGTGTGTGTTGGTGGAGGTGTGTTGGTGTGTGTGTTGGTGTGTGTGTTGGTGTGTGTGTTGGTGGAGGTGTGTTGGTGTGTGTGTTGGTGTGTGTGTTGGTGTGTGTGTTGGTGTGTGTGTTGGTGGAGGTGTGTTGGTGTGTGTGTTGGTGGAGGTGTGTGTTGGTGTGTGTGTTGGTGTGTGTGTTGGTGGAGGTGTGTGTTGGTGTGTGTGTTGGTGTGTGTGTTGGTGTGTGTGTTGCTGTGTGTGTTGCTGTGTGTGTTGGTGTGGTACCAGGGTCATGGCTGTCAGGGAGCAGTGTTCTGACCTGTGCCCAGAGGGATGATGGCGATCGGGGGCTCAGGACAGGCCAGCTTGTGCCTGACGGCCTCCAGGACTCCCAGGACCCAGCCCACTGTCCCGTCCCCCCCACACACCAGCACCCTGAAGTGGGGGACATCCCTGAACGTGTGAAGTCTGGAAGAAAAAAAAACAAATTTAACAACTGTCTTGTTTATTTTCATACATTTTTTATAAATCTTTTTATTCTTGTTGATTTTCATTACAGGGATACAAAATCAGATCTGCGCCACTGAGAACGCAGAGAAATAAAGATTCACTTTGGCTGAACTCCAAGTTCACGTCTCTTAGCCTCACCCTGCCAGTGGTCCCCCATTGGTCAAGTCGAACACTTGGTGAGGGTTCAGAAGCTTCCGGAAACTGTAGAGCAGCTCTCGCCCCTTTAGGCCTCCACTTCTGGGGTTCACAAACACCAACAAGGGACAGCAGCCTCTCTCCATCTTGTTGTGCTGTGACGTGTTTACAAAAGGCTCGGTTCATGTGCTGTGACGTGTTTACAAAAGGCTTATTGTTGTTTACTTCCTGGCTGAAGCAGCCAACAGAATCCAAACCGCAAACCCTTGTCGAATGTTAAGATTTAGTCCGAAGGGAGCCCAATCTCAAAATTCCCCAAAAACCAAAGGTACACTATATTACCAAAAGTATTTGGTCACCCATCCATCTGATCATTTGGATGGGTGACCAAATACTTTTGGTAATATAGATAGATAGATAGATAATCTTTATTACAGACTCTAAGTCCAGATACAAAAGAACATAAAATAATACAAACAGCGACGACGACAACAACAACAACAACAACAACAACTACATACAAGGTTGTCTAGCAACCCCCTATTAAAAGACACTTATACCAGTGTTTCCAGAGCAGTGATGTGTAACGTGTGGCACTAAATGCAATGTTCGTCAGTTCCAAAACAATCAGTTTACATATAAGTTTCACAATATAGTGTATCTCTACAGAAGTAGTGCCTGGTGGGCAGTTAGACTTGTGTAGTGTTTGTGGGGCAGTTAGTCTGGTGTAGTGCCTGGTGGGCAGTTAGACTTGTGTAGTGTTTGTGGGGCAGTTAGTCTGGTGTAGTGTTTGTGGGGCAGTTAGTCTGGTGTAGTGCCTGGTGGGCAGTTAGTCTGGTGTAGTGTTTGTGGGGCAGTTAGTCTGGTGTAGTGTTTGTGGGGCAGTTAGTCTGGTGTAGTGCCTGGTGGGCAGTTAGTCTGGTGTAGTGCCTGGTGGGCAGTTAGTCTGGTGTAGTGCCTGGTGGGCAGTTAGTCTGGTGTAGTGTTTGTGGGGCAGTTAGTCTGGTGTAGTGTTTGTGGGGCAGTTAGTCTGGTGTAGTGCCTGGTGGGCAGTTAGACTTGTGTAGTGTTTGCGGGGCAGTTAGTCTGGTGTAGTGTTTGTGGGGCAGTTAGTCTGGTGTAGTGTTTGTGGGGCAGTTAGTCTGCTGTTACCAGTATCTGGGGTATCACCAGGGAGGTGAGCTGTTTGTTGCAGACTGTCGTGTCCTTGGCTAGCATGTAGACTCTCTCTGCCTCTGAGAAACACGATACGAGCAGCCCCAGAGCCCCTGTAACACACACACACACACACACAGACACACACACACACCGGCATTCAGCAACTCATTCAGCTTTAAATCAAAGCCAAGTACAGATCTTGTATACAGAAAGGAATTAATATGGGTGGTATCACGGGATAAATGAGCAAGTTATTGTTGAATATCAACACGACTGTGAATTGGCCGGATATCGAGGCCGCAGATAATCACAACACAAAAGCCTCATTCGTTAGTTAACAAAGCAACAACAGATTACGGTTTCATCACATATTTAAATCTGCCAACACCAACTACTTAAACAACACTGTCGGACTCTGTCGCCAAGCAACACTTTCTTTTTTTCTTCACAAACGCACCAACAGGATGAGTGTCTGTGTTGTGACAGGATAGGGATGCAACGCTGTGGCCCAATCACAGCATGGCTACCACAGCTTTCAACAGCTCTTCTACCTCACCGTCTACAGAGACTGTGAACCCATTCAGCTACTGAAACACACTGCATGGTATTACTCAAACTGGAGAGCTGGCCTGGATTGTGAAAGCGCTAGAGAGGGGAGGGGGGGGGGGGCATTGGTAGTTTCCATGACAACTTGCCTACCTTGGCTCCCATAGACATGCGTTGTGGCAATCAGGTGACCTGTGAAAAGGGTGGGGGGGGGAGAGAAACAAAGAGAGAGAGAGAGAGAGAGGGAAACAGAAAGATACAGAGAGGAAAAGAGAGAAACAGAAAGAGAAAGAGAAGACAATGTGAGAGAGAGAGGGAGAGAGAGAGAGAGAGAGAGAGGAGAGAGAGGGAGAGACATAGAGAGAGAGAGAGAGAGAGAGAGAGTGAGTGAGAAAGAGAGAAACAAAAAGAGAGCCAGCAAATTATGCACCATAAATGATGACTGAACTGACTGGTAAAGCCTGTTAGTGTCAGAGCTGTGTACTGTGTACTGTGTGTACTGTGTGTACTGTGTGTACTGTGTGTACTGTGTACTGTGTGTACTGTGTGTACTGTGTACTGTGTGTACTGTGTGTACTGTGTGTACTGTGTGTACTGTGTGTACTGTGTACTGTGTACTGTGTGTACTGTGTGTACTGTGTACTGTGTGTACTGTGTACTGTGTGTACTGTGTGTACTGTGTACTGTGTGTACTGTGTGTACTGTGTGTACTGTGTGTACTGTGTACTGTGTGTACTGTGTACTGTGTGTACTGTGTGTACTGTGTACTGTGTGTACTGTGTGTACTGTGTGTACTGTGTACTGTGTGTACTGTGTGTACTGTGTGTACTGTGTGTACTGTGTGTACTGTGTGTACTGTGTGTACTGTGTACTGTGTGTACTGTGTGTACTGTGTGTACTGTGTGTACTGTGTGTACTGTGTACTGTGTGTACTGTGTGTACTGTGTGTAGTGTGTGTAGTGTGTGTACTGTGTGTAGTGTGTGTACTGTGTGTAGTGTGTGTACTGTGTAGTGTGTGTAGTGTGTGTACTGTGTGTAGTGTGTGTAGTGTGTGTAGTGTGTGTACTGTGTGTACTGTGTGTAGTGTGTGTAGTGTGTGTAGTGTGTGTAGTGTGTGTAGTGTGTGTACTGTGTGTAGTGTGTGTAGTGTGTGTAGTGTGTGTACTGTGTGTAGTGTGTGTAGTGTGTGTAGTGTGTGTACTGTGTGTAGTGTGTGTAGTGTGTGTAGTGTGTGTAGTGTGTGTAGTGTGTGTAGTGTGTGTACTGTGTGTAGTGTGTGTAGTGTGTGTAGTGTGTGTACTGTGTGTACTGTGTGTAGTGTGTGTAGTGTGTGTAGTGTGTGTAGTGTGTGTAGTGTGTGTAGTGTGTGTACTGTGTGTAGTGTGTGTAGTGTGTGTAGTGTGTGTAGTGTGTGTACTGTGTGTAGTGTGTGTAGTGTGTGTACTGTGTGTAGTGTGTGTAGTGTGTGTAGTGTGTGTAGTGTGTGTAGTGTGTGTAGTGTGTGTAGTGTGTGTAGTGTGTGTACTGACTCTTGACAGCCATGTGTTCCTGCAGCAGTTCAGTGTAGTGCTCCTTGCCCAGCAGGGGGGGCAGTCCTCCTATGAGCAGCTGGACCTGCACACTGCTGTTCCTGGTCTCAGTCACGTAGAAGCGGGTCTGGTTCATCTGCCTCAGGGACACCTGGAGCAGGGGGGGAGGGGTGGGGGTGGGGGGGGGGGGGGGTTAGAGCGGGGAAGGTTCTGCAGGGGAAGCTGTGTGCTTATGGCTACTGGAGCTATTCAGAAAATATATTTTAAATGACTGAAGACTGATGATAACCAGGCACCCAGATAACCAGACACCCCAGATAACCAGACATCCTGATAACCAGACACCCCAGATAACCAGACACCCAGATAACCAGACACCCCAGATAACCAGACACCCAGATAACCAGACACCCCAGATAACCAGACACAGGTTACACAGGATGGTTACACATAACCAGACACCCAGATAACCAGACATCCTGATAACCAGACACCCTGATAACCAGACACCCAGATAACCAGACACCCAGATAACCAGACACCCCAGATAACCAGACACCCAGATAACAAGACACCCAGATAACCAGACATCCTGATAACCAGACATCCTGATAACCAGACACCCCAGATAACCAGACACAGGTTACACAGGATGGTTACACATAACCAGACACCCAGATAACCAGACATCCTGATAACCAGACACCCTGATAACCAGACACCCAGATAACCAGACACCCAGATAACCAGACACCCCAGATAACCAGACACCCAGATAACAAGACACCCAGATAACCAGACACCCAGATACACACACAGATGTTCGTAAACGCACCTTTCGGATCTCCTGCAGTTTGTTCAGCAGCAGCTCTCGACCAGTCAGCACCTGTTTCTGAACTGCAGAAGAAACACAACCTGTCAGCACAACCGTCTGCTTGACCTCTGACCCCGTGAAACATGTTTGACCTTCGCTGTTTGATGAATGTGTATTTTTAGCCTGAGGACCGACCTTGCCTGCTTCCCATGTACACCTCCACAAGGTTGTAGTTGGATGGGTCCTCTGCCTGAGGTGAAAAGCAAGAACAGCTGAAAGGTTACCAGGTGCAGAGAGGAAGGAGGATTAGCTGATACTGTTAATACTGGAAATCCAAACTAAACAGCTTTTATTCCTAATATCAGGTGTATCAGTAACGTCTCGTAGAAGCACCTGTTTTTCCAGTCGAATGAGCACTTCCTGGATAACTGAATCCACTGTGCTGTTCTTGGATATGCATACAGAGACGTAGACACCAACTCTGTACACATACACACACACACACACACACACAACACACACACACAACACACACACACAACACAGACACACACACACAACACACACACACACACACAACACACACACACAACACAGACACACACACACACACACACACACACAACACAGACACACACACACACACACACACGCACAACACACACACACACACACAACACAGACACACACACACAACACACACACACACACAACACACACACACACAACACAGACACACACACACACACACACACAACACACACACACAACACAGACACACACACACACACACAACACAGACACACACACACAACACACACACACACACACAACACACACACACAACACAGACACACACACACACACAACACAGACACACACACACACACACACACAACACACACACACACACACAACACAGACACACACACACACACACACATTTCAGTTAAAGGTTCTGGTTCTAACCAGCATGAAGTAAACGGACACTTAAATCAAAGAAGGGTAGAAACTACTCTTCCCAGAAGCCCTCACTTCTTCCAGCCGGCGTAGATGTTCAGCAGCTCTGTCTCCTGGGGGCGGGCCCTCAGGACCCACGCCTCGGGAACGCCATCCTTGAAGATGCTCTTGTTGTCAGGGTTACCGTTGCGGTTCAGGATGTCATCGGACTGCAGGGGCGGATGTCCATACTCCTGCAGGTCATAGTCCTTGGGCTCGTCAGGTAAGTAGAAGGCCCTCAGCACTGCCTCCTGCAGGCCACACACGGTACTGGTTAATAACTTGCATTACTGCACTACTACAATGTTAAATTAACTGAATGATTGTAGCCACTATTTCATCATACATTAGCATTGTTGCTCTTGTGGAGAGACATGTGTTACCTACATTAGAGGCTAAATGATTATGCAGCCTGAACTGTAGCCAGTAAACAGAAGAAACACGGACAACAACATCCTCTGTGTCAGTCTGTGTCAGTGAAGTTATTCAGGTGTTAATCAGGCTCAGGTAAACTTCTCACCAACACTTCCTCATGCTTGGTTATCCGAGGAATGGAAACCAAACGAAAGGAGCCACGCTTGATGGAGTCATCCCCATCACACACCTTCAACAGCTGCTTTCCTGAGATGAGCAAACACACAAGAGACACACAGGAGACACACAGGTAAGACACACAGGAGACACACACACACAGGTAAGACACACAGGAGACACACAAGAGACACACACAGGAGACACACACACACACACACACACAGGTAAGACACACAGGAGACACACAAGAGACACACACAGGAGACACACACACACACACACAGGTAAGACACACAGGAGACACACAAGAGACACACACAGGAGACACACACACACACAGGTAAGACACACAGGAGACACACAAGAGACACACACAGGAGACACACACACACACACACAGGTAAGACACACAGGAGACACACAAGAGACACACACAGGAGACACACACACACACAGGTAAGACACACAGGAGACACACAAGAGACACACACAGGAGACACACACACACACACACAGGTAAGACACACAGGAGACACACAAGAGACACACACAGGAGACACACACACACACACAGATAAGACACACAGGAGACACACAAGAGACACACACAGGAGACACTCACACACACTCACACACACACACACACACACACTCACACACACACACACAGGCACTCTTCAGACTAATAAACAGTTGAAGGGTTGTGAGTTTTGGCAGTGTGAGCTTCAGGTTTAGGCAGTGAGCATGTTAGGGTACCTGAGTCTGGAGTGGAGGCTGGTTCCTTCACTGGAACAGATCCAAGACTGTCCACCTCATCCAGGTGATCTGGGGAAGGAGAAACACTCACATCAATGTCCCATTTACCAAACAGGAAAGTTCATTTAACTCATAACAATCATGATATATCAACTAGATATTTTACTATGTTACTGCTTTGTGGTATTTACCTACAGTAAACAACACATTTAAGTCCAACACTTTTGACACCTTTTCTGCTGTGAGTCAAGTTGGTTACTGTTTCTGCAGAAGCAACAATAGGATGTGGTAAGGATTCTGAGTGACAGCTTTAGTTAATATGAGTGTTAGTATGTGTGTGTGCATGTTCACAATTGTTGTGTTATGCATTTATAGTTCTTCCCTTGGCACTTATTGGTTCTCATGATGTATGATTCACGATCTAAAAAAAACCACTGTGTTCGGGGTCTATCACGTTGCTATGCTCAATGACTGATGCTCTTTGTAAAAGCTCTCTCTTGTAAGTCGCTTTGGATAAAAGCGTCTGCTAAATGAATAAATGTCAATGTAAATGTATATACATGTACAGTATGGGTGTGTGTGTGTTTGGTTTAGTTAGTAGACAAGCGTGTGTTTGTGTGTTTGTAGTTAGTAAGTGCACAGGCGTGTGTGTGTGTGAAGACATGGCGTGGCAGGGTGTGTGTGTGTGTGTGTGCCCAGGCATACCCAGCTCGTTCGGGCAGCTCTCGGAGATTCGGTAACAGTGCATCTTGCTGAAGTTCCTGGAGCTCAGATGAACACAGGCAGGGCTGAGCATCACGCTGGCCAGACGACCCAGGTCACACATGGGGGGAACGATCACATAGCAGGCAGCGTGCGTCTGGAGGAACACCGTGTCACAATGTGCTGTACATATACCAATATACCATCCTCAGTCCTAGCATGTTAGCCACCTGTGGGTACTCTGGTAACTGGTATAACAATAAGTACCGGTAGTATTGATCTGCGCAGTTGGTTCATCCCAAGGCCCACACCTAGACTGACCCTCCACAGCCTCCCTGACCCTCCACAGCCTCCCTGACCCTCCACAGCCTCCCTGACCCTCCACAGCCTCCCTGACCCTCCACAGCCTCCCTGACCCTCCACAGCCTCCCTGACCCTCCACAGCCTCCCTGACCCTCCAAAGCCTCCCTGACCCTCCACAGCCTCCCTGACCCTCCAAAGCCTCCCTGACCCTCCAAAGCCTCCCTGACCCTCCAAGCCTCCCTGACCCTCCACAGCCTCCCTGACCCTCCACAGCCTCCCTGATCCTCCACAGCCTCCCTGACCCTCCACAGCCCCAAGCCTCCAGTCCGCTGGGTCCTAGAGCCAGCCGGGTTCTCCAGCTCACCGTGATGCCGCACCACTCGCACTTCATCCCCGCCAGGACGTCAGACGAGCCGCAGGAGCGCCGGCACACCTCGCAGCGCGCCCCAGACGGGATGTTCCCCTCCCTCCAGTGATGGTGGAACCCATCCTGCAGCAGGAAAAAGGAAACATTGATTCTGTTTGATGTCTGGGATGTAACCAGGCGTCAGACAGCTGATGTTTAAAAAGGATTCCAAACCAGAGAACAGACACACACACTGCACACAGACACACACACTGCACACAGACACACACACTGCACACAGACACACACACTGCACACAGACACACACACTGCACACAGACACACACACTGCACACAGACACACACACTGCACACAGACACACACACTGCACACAGACACACACACTGCACACAGACACACACACTGCACACAGGCGAGACCCACAGACACTTTAGGTTATCTATGGATCTAATTACAATTTATCAACGGCTGCGTGGGTTCGTTGTGTAACGATATCGATTTCAGTGCAATTCCTGTGACTGATTGCATTCTGGAGCAGATCAATTAAACACGCTTCACACACACACACACACACACACACACACTGAGGGAAACAGTAACATTGAACAGTAACTACAACTACTAAGTCGTCGTAGATCCTGAGCTTGTTGAGTGTTTTATGTGGAATCAAAGTCTTCTAGATGTCCTGGCTCCTGCTCAGTAGCAGGCAGCTTCTGCCTCTTCTGCCATCAGAGTGACATATGAGATTACAAGCTCTAAGTGTCTGGTGTACAGGAAGTGATTAAACAGCATCAGTCACCCAGACTGGCAGGAGAGAAGGGCCTCATCAATAATCCAGCCCCACCTCAGGACCTCAGCAGCAGAAGCACAGAGCAGATCTGGCACTTGATCACTACTCAGTCTACAGCATGGTTGTAGTAAGTTTCTTGAGGCAGCCACAGAACAGACGGGGAAATGTGATTTAAACCCACAGAGAAGAGTCAAGACTTCCAGACAAAAAGGCCAAGAGGAGCAGGAACAAGGAACTCAAATGCACCCGTGTTTGTTTCTGAGGGTTAATAAAAGCTGGGGGTTGTTATGAGGTGCTGTTGTGCTGCTCAACACTCACCAGATCCAGGGTTCCGTCCTGGTGGCAGACCCTGCAGTCCCCACAGCTGAACACAGCACAGTCAGCATGGACATGCAGCTCACACACTGGAACAGGACAACAGCACAGCAGATTCAGACACTAGCTGGGTGCTCAAAGCTGGGACACACAGAGGAGGTACGAGTGACTCTAAGGGGTAGTGGTGCAGTCGTTCAGGGTTGGTTAGGGTGTCGGGTTAGTAGTCAGAAGGTCCCCGGTTCAAACCCCGGCTGTGTCAAGAAGAAGTTGTGTCCTTGGGCAAAGGCACTTCACCCTACTTGCCTCAGAGGGAATGTCCCTGTACTTGCTGTAAGTCGCTCTGCATTAGAGCGTCTGCTAAATGACTACATGTAAACGTAAATTCTAATACCAACCTTCACAACGAAGTGCAGTGTTTCCTTCAAGGTGTTTTCTGCAAACACAGCAAAATCTTTTCTTTTGCCCAGCTGGACCGAAACAATGAGCGACGGGGAGCTGGAGAGGAAAGAAACCAAATAAGAACACAACAATGGTGTTTCCATCCTGACACCTTCCTGTCTGTACGCACCACTTCATCCGTTTCAACGCTCACAACAAACAATCACTGGGTATATTGAGGTGTACACAGGGGTACATGAGGGTATGTTAGGGGTACATGAGGGTATGTTTAGGGGTACATGAGGGTATGTTTAGGGGTACATGAGGGTATGTTTAGGGGTACATGAGGGTATGTTTAGGGGTACATGAGGGTATGTTTAGGGGTACATGAGGGTATGTTAGGGGTACATGAGGGTGTGTTAGGGGTACATGAGGGTATGTTAGGGGTACATGAGGGTATGTTTAGGGGTACATGAGGGTATGTTAGGGGTACATGAGGGTATGTTTAGGGGTACATGAGGGTATGTTAGGGGTACATGAGGTTATGTTTAGGGGTACATGAGGGTATGTTAGGGGTACATGAGGGTATGTTAGGGGTACATGAGGGTATGTTAGGGGCACATGAGTGTATGTTAGGGGTACATGAGGGGATGTTTAGGGGTACATGAGGGTATGCTAGGGGTACATGAGGGTATGTTTAGTGATACATTCTGCGGTGACATCACTCACCTGCACCAGTGTTGGGGCCAAGCATGAGCACACGGTTCTCAACGTCTTCAGGCACTTTTCATGGCACATGAAGTTACACACTGCAGAACAGGAGATAACCATGACTACACTGCAGAACAGGAGATAACCATGACTACACTGCAGAAAAGGAGATAACCATGACTACACTGCAGAACAGGAGATAACCATGACTATACTGCAGAACAGGAGATAACCATGACTACACTGCAGAACATGAGATAACCAAGATAACAATGCATAACAGGAGATAACCAAGATAACAATGCAGAACAGGAGATAACCAGTGGTACACACTGTAAATGCAGTGCTGGTGTGCTCATCCTAGGCAGGCAGATGTTTGCTTCAGGCTGTGAACAGGCCTCAGAAACAAGGAAATCATGTAGAACAGGTAAGGTGAACACCTGGGTTAAACTCAGAGCCAAGTGAAGGTGATACCAGCCATATATCAGACTGTGGTTCAACGCCATCAAACAGAATGCAAAGCAGCAGTTGTGGAGCGAGTCACCTTCAGTCAGTCAATACTTCCCCACTGAACCTCTTTGAACAGACATCAAAGGGGACTTGTGACTGATCGGCAGGCTTGGCTGCAGGCTACAGCACATATCTTCAACCCTGGTCCTCAAGGCCCTCTGCCCGGCACGTTCTACATGATTCCCTGCTCCGACGCACCCCATTCAAATGAAGGATCATCACCAGGCTTCTGCTGAGCTTCATAAGGACTCAGTCATTGGAGGTGTGTTGGTGTATCTAAGCATCTAGCACATCTAGGAGGGTTGTGAAGGCCTCTGATCTAAACACACACTAAGCACAGTGGTGACAGCAGCCGTACACACGATCCTGCTGTGGATTTGGCTGCGCTCAACAACACAGCTGACACAGTAAACCGGCTTAAAGATGAATGGCCTTTCTTCCCCAGTTTTTACATAAGCATACATTTCCCTGCCCTCCCTGCCCTCCTCCCCCTCCCCTCCCTGCCCTCCCTGCCCTCCTCCCCCTCCCCTCCCTCGTGTCCTCTCTCCAATACAGTCCAAACCTCTCTTACGGCAAGCATCCACCGCTCCTGTTGCCATGCCAACCGGGAAAAGTAAATCACGACTTGACTGCAGTTGATTGCGCAACACAGGCTTTGCATCCCTCCAAGCCCAACCCCCCCCCCCCACCCCCCCCCCACCACCACTGCCGCCGCCCCCCCCACTCCCCCCCACCCATTCTCTGCCCAGTAACACAGAAGCTGTCCATCATATCTGCTGTCGTTCTAGGCACTGTGTACCATCTTCTTGTTATAGATGAGGGTCTGAGATTCATTAGAGAAGTGATTGTCAGACTGGCAGGGAGGGGGGGGGGGGGGGGGGGGGGGGGGGGGGGAGGAGTATATTGTTTTAGAAGAGGATGTACAAAAAGACTAAATGTAAATTTACTAAATGTACACGCTGCGACGGATCGTATATATCGCCTTCCGATACTTTTCATTGTAAACTTTACTGAAAGGCCTGTTTTCCAACTATCGAGCATTTCACCTGTTACATCTAGGCTATAAGGATATCCTTCATTAAGTTCCTAACATGTGGGCCATCCTGTCATACCGCTCATCAATACTTCCCTATTTCTGTCATCTTGTCACCCAAGTTCGTATTTTTCACTTCTGCTACATCACAGCCTTTCACTGACAGGAGATGTGGTTATCATCTGAAAAGTGTTTCTGACAACACCTAACCTTTTATGTGGTCCCTTAAAAGTTAGACTTTCTTATAAAACATGATTCAGTGAAGGCAAGCCATTGCTTTGATAGAGAACAGCACCATTAAACATTAATATTCTGCATCTGGACCAGGGGTGGGCACTCCTGGTCCTCAAGGGCCACTTTCCTGAAGGTTTTAGATGTTTCCCTGCTTCAGCACACCTGAAACTAATCATCAGGCTTCCACAGAGCTTGATAACGACCTGTTATTTTGAATCAGGTGTGCTGGAGCAGGGAAACATCTAAAACCTTCAGGACAGCGGCCCTTGAGGACCAGGATTGCCCACCCCTGATCTGGACAGTCGTGCACTAATGAAAGCTGCTGTTCTGCTGAGGTTTGTTTACAGACCTTGTTTACAGACCTTGTTTACACACCTTGTTTACACACCTTGTTGTTCATGCTGCTGTTTTGAACTAACCTTCACAGATGAATCCTACGATCCCCCAGATGAAGTCGCTGCAGTTGTTGCAGAAGGTGGGCTTGGTCAGGGTCACCCTCCTGAAACAGTGACCAGGCGCGCTCACCTGGTACTTAGAGCGCGAGCCGGGAGAATGCTGAGCCTTCTTCCTCCCGGGCCGGGGGCTCGCGCAGGGGCTCTCACTGCTGATATGTCCATGTTTGACTCGAGCGCTTTCTGCCATCGTCCCGCCCTGCGTTAAGACGCAAGTCGAGGACAAACTTATCTTGTCTCCAAACCGTCAAGCCAGCCTGCTGGATTTGATCACGTTTGTGGTAAAAAGACCGTTTCCGCTGCCAGGCAATCACAGAGCTAGCTAGCTCTCGCAATACGTTCAGCCCTCCAGACCGGAGCGCGCGGTGCCAGCTGTGCTCGTGCGAGGCTGCTCTGCTGCAGACTGATCACAATCCTCTGGTTTAGTAGCAAGCTCGGTAACTAAGCGGATAGTAAAAACCAACCAAGCTGAATCCTTGTTAGTACAAGTTCTTCATTTGAGCTGTTAGTTCGCTATAAGCTTGTCAAGAACAACATATTTAAGCTGCTTTTCAGGAAGAAGAAAAAATTGGCTACATAAAACAACACGCTTGCAAATTCCTGCGTTTGAGGCGGCGAGAAATAAAAATACATCGTATGACATATCACAGAAACAAGTTTCAACTATTCAGTCAGGAAAATCAATTGTTTTCATTTTTTCTTCCTGACTTTAGTCGTTGGCAGTGCTGTTGAGTTGGGAGGCAGTTCTAAAGGAAAAATCCTCCATCTACTTCCGCCCTATCCTACACGCCCTAACCTCGCAGCCTCTGTGGCATCATGACATGACCAGCATGTTCTCAGCCTGCATCGCAGGGCTGCATCGCACAGGGCTGCATCGCACAGGGCTGCATCGCACAGGGCTGCATCGCACAGGGCTGCATCCCACAGGGCTGCATCGCACAGGGCTGCATCGCACAGGGCTGCATCGCACAGGGCTGCATCGCACAGGGCTGCATCCCGCAGGGCTGCATCGCGCAGGGCTGCATCGCGGGCTGCATCGCGCAGGGCTGCATCGCGCAGGGCTGCATCGCACAGGGCTGCATCGCACAGGGCTGCATCTCACAGGGCTGTATCCCAGTCATCGACTTAGCCAGTAAATCAGTATAATCAATTGTACCGGTTGTTAGTTGTGTGATTGGCTTGAATTACAGACACATCTCACATGATCAGGTAAACATAGTTAGATCTACATGAAGTAGTTTTGGGCTGCTGCTGGACTGAATGCTGCTGGAGGCGTTTAGAATCAAGAACAGGCTCTTACCTGCATTAGTGGGTGGGAGGGGGTGTGTGGGGTGTGAGGTTGTGTGGGGGTGAGGAAGTAAGATTTACTAGTATTTCTGCTACCTATCAAACCATTATTTGCCAACACATAATCTTCGCTGTGCTTTAGGTTTCCAGTTTAAGCACACATTTGATGTTTGAACATAACATCCTTTTACTTTTGAAACTTGAAAACATATCCCCCCCACCCCAGCTCAACCCTCTTTCTGTTTACATAAATCTGTCTCTTGTGCATCTTTAATCCTGCTCTCTAAGGAACGTTTGAAAAGTATTATATATTAGTAATAACCAGTACATATTTTTCTTTGGTCTTTATTTGTCAATATATATTTGTTATTGACATTAAATGTCAAACTCTCAAATATGGACGTGACTTCTGCATGTGAATTTTCAACAGTAGATGTCAGCAAAGCATCATGATTTTACAACGACATCAAGCCCAGCTCCGACATCTCACTCTCCCATCATTTGTCTCCATCATCATCATGAAGCTCTGCACAGAATACAGACCTTATGGTTGAACCGTCAGCTGCTGAAATATGTTCATGATTGTAGCTTCTTAACTTAATCATTATGGACCAATGTGGCTGTGTAATAGGAAAAGAGTGTGTGCTTTGGTGTGTGCATTTGTACTGTGTGTGTGTGTGTGTGTGTGTGCATTTGCAGTGTGTGTGTGTGTGTGTGCATGTGCATTTGTACTGAGTGTGTGTGCATATGCACTGTGTGTGTGCATGTGCATTTGTACTGAACGTGTGCGTTTGCACTGTGTGTGTGTGCATGTGCATTTGTACTGTGTGTGTGTTTGTGCATTTGCAGTGTGTGTGTGTGCGTGTGCATTTGTACTGAGTGTGTGTGATCACACCAACAGTTGGAGGCTTTGGGGGTTGTGATTGGCTCTGACACTCATCCTCTTCCTGGGTAGGCGAAGATTATAAGTGTGAGGGGGAAGAGAGACGTACCAGGGAGACAATGAGACAAGGCCTCTCGTTCACCCACACAGGAAGCCTGGGAGCTTTCAATGAGTGGGGAACATGTAGAGTAAAAACAGGATTTGGCTTAGCTTTTTTTTGTCGTATTCTAAACCCTTGGAGCGTCGAGGTGGATAATGGCAGAATGATGTAGCGTGCTGCCGCACACACGCATCACTTCATCTATCAACACCTGCATGAACATTCATGGAGACATGAAACCCTGGAATGGAAGGCTGGAGCGCTTAGATGCAACAGAGTTCCAGAACTAAAACACAGAAGAAGTAGTCTGCTTCTTACCGCTTCATCAAGCACAAGGCAGCCTTATCACAAATGTATGCTAAAACATTCTGTGAATATGATTATGACATATATTTATATATATATATATATATTGCATTTATGACTCTGTAGGTTAGTGGAAGGTCTCTGTGTTCCCTTAGGCTAGTCATCTCATTTAAGTGGTTCCAAACTCTACTTTTTCTAAATGACTGATGTGCACTGATGTAGACGACAGCAGCCTCCTCCATCGGTGTATTTAAGGGGGATGTTCACGAGAAAAGACAGAGCCCAAATCATGTGTGTGCATGTGTGGGGGGGGGGGGGGGGAGTTACCAGACTAGATACCAGTTGAGACCAGTGACCAGTGACCCCACCAGTGACCAGAAACCAGTGACCAGAAACCAGTGACCAGTGACCCCACCAGTGACCAGACACCAGTGACCAGTGACCCCACCAGTGTCACAAAATCTTAGTAATCTGTGTGCTATTCATTACCAAGTACTCTAAACAATTTATTTTGTTTGGTTGAAACTTGGTATTGTAATTACCATTCTTTCTCACACACAGAAAGAGAAAGATACAGAGAGAGACAGAGAAAGAGAGACAGAAAGAGGAAATAGAGACAGCATTTTTTGAAGTACAGATATGTGGTCATGTTGTGCAGCCAATCTCTTATCTTTCATTTTAAACTCAGCAGAATGTCAGCCCCTCCGCTGGGGGTCGTAAGTGTGAGGAGTCAGCAGAGGGATCATATCATCAGGACTTGCATGTCTTCGCGTTTTAAATGACCCATTTTGCCAGCAGGAGAACAAACCAGCTGGGATTTCTTCTTGAAGAATATCTTTGAACTGGCAAATTAACACAAATGTTGGCAGATGTCAAATCTGGAGGGGCTGAGATCTTGGAACTCATCTTGTAAGGGTTTAGGGCAGATATATGTGTTCTTAGGAATTGAAATATGTTCACATTAATATGTATTAGACATGTACCGCTGGCTGAGTGCGCAAGCGCAGATGTTGGTTGTGTCAGTGTGACGTCACACAGACATTGTCCAATCACCTTTTATTCTCACAAGAGTTGTAAATCAGACTTTCTAAATATGGCGACTGCTGAACCGGTGAGTTGATGTATAAAATCATGTACTGTCATTAAATGATCTTCTTTGAGGATGTTAGGTTAGTTCGGAATTTGTGAAAGAAGTGATCAGGTGAGCGGTACAGATTTCTGTGTTTAAAGGTTTATTCCATCTGGCTGAATGAGAGAGAAACTAGAAAGGCAACGGTGACTTGGAATGTCCGATTTTAGGGTGGGATCACAGATCTACCGATCTCTATCTCCAGTGAATCATGTTCATGAAACTCCTAGAAAAGTTAGACAGTTTATGTCTTGGCCACTTTCACGCAAATAATATTGTCTTGTCATTATTTAGCTCAGTCTCTAAAAGTAGCCAGCTATCTTTTGACAGCATGCCACTACCTCCCCGCCCCTTCAGTCTAGAATCACTGAATCCTTTTATGGTGAGAATGTGTAACATTTACTGAGCCAAGACTCAACAATAGATACATTGTCTCAGTAAAGGATTAAGATCAGTCTTAAACTTTGTACAGGAATCCACACCTACACCTAAACAATTTAATTCTGAGGAAGAAGAAAAATGTGAAACCACCGGTAAAGAAATTGTGAGTCCTGAAGACTACATCAAACATCCTCTGCAAAACAAGTAAGGACAATGAATCTCCGATTACAAACCTCAACTATTATACTATGTTTTGTAGTCGTATTGTAGTTAGATGAATCATACCTGACTCTTTTTGCCTTTGCAAATATGCAGGTGGGCGCTTTGGTTTTTTAAGAACGATAAAAGCAAAACCTGGCAAGCGAACTTGCGTCTCATTTCTAAATTTGACACAGTTGAAGACTTCTGGGCGTAAGTGATCCTGCGTATAAAAACTGTGAGAATATGTTGATTAAAAAGTAAACGTACAAATAAATACAGTCAAAGTGACTTTCATTAATGCAGGTATAATCAATGTCTGGCTGTCAGAATCCATCGCATCTTCTTGCTTTCTCAGACTTTATAATCACATCCAGTTGTCGAGCAACTTGATATCTGGTTGTGACTACTCTCTTTTTAAGGTAAGAGAAGACGACTGTCTTCAAAGCTTTGTTTTGGAAAATGTCTATTGGGGCTGAGGTATGTAGCTGGTTGACCTCTGACCTCTAGCCTGTGCTGGTGAACAGGATGGCATCGAGCCCATGTGGGAAGATGAGAGGAACAAGCGAGGCGGCCGCTGGCTGATCACACTGTCCAAGCAGCAGCGCAGGGACGATCTGGACCGCTTCTGGCTGGAGACGGTGAGTCAGACCCCCACACACAACCCCCCCCCCCCCACACACACACACACACACACATACACACAGCTGAGCACCAGAACCATCCAAGACCTAGTGTGTGTCCCAGCTCCTGATCTCATGTGTGTTACATGTGTGTGTTCCAGCTCCTGATCTCATGTGTGTTACATGTGTGTGTTCCAGCTCCTGATCTCATGTGTGTTACATGTGTGTGTCCCAGCTCCTGATCTCATGTGTGTTACATGTGTGTGTTCCAGCTCCTGATCTCATGTGTGTTACATGTGTGTGTTCCAGCTCCTGATCTCATGTGTGTTACATGTGTGTGTTCCAGCTCCTGATCTCATGTGTGTTACATGTGTGTGTTCCAGCTCCTGATCTCATGTGTGTTACATGTGTGTGTTCCAGCTCCTGATCTCATGTGTGTTACATGTGTGTGTGTGTTCCAGCTCCTGACCTCATGTGTGTGTTCCAGCTCCTGATCTCATGTGTGTTACATGTGTGTGTTCCAGCTCCTGATCTCATGTGTGTTACATGTGTGTGTTCCAGCTCCTGATCTCATGTGTGTTACATGTGTGTGTTCCAGCTCCTGTGTCTCGTAGGGGAAGCATTCGACGACCACAGCGACGATGTGTGTGGCGCGGTCGTTAACATCCGAACTAAAGGAGACAAGATAGCGATATGGACGACAGACTATGACAACAAGGAGGGAATCACACACATAGGGTGAGGGGGAGAGCCAATCACAGCGTACCAAGCAAACGTTGACCGTCTGTCACCAGCAGGCACATCCAGATCACACCAAAGAGGAAGAAAGGAGGTTCTGAATTCACAGATGTTTGTCTAGAAGAGTTTAGCAACAAGCCACTGAACTTCTCTGCAAATTACCTGATTTTACATCCAGTATATCATGGCTCGGTTTATATCCCATTATATAATTCCCGCTTAACAAGTTTTTTAAAATATTATTATAATTATATATATTATATAATCATTATATAATTATATAATGATTATATAATTATAATTATAATACTAATTGTGTTCTCATCTTGTGTTTTCCCTTTTTTCCCCAGACGCGTCTACAAGGAGAGGTTGGGGGTGCCATCCAAGGTTGTGATTGGATACCAGTCACATTCAGACACAGCCACTAAGAGTGGCTCTACTACCAAGAACAGGTTTGTGGTCTGAGGAGTCTCGCACTGCATCCTGGGAGTTCATTTCTATTCTTTTGACAGCATCAGAATCGCCTCGTCTGTTAACCTTCTTCTGTGGTTTATGAAGGTGGTGGTTAACTGCTAAGTCTGTCCCCAGATTAATACCAAAGCTTTAACCTAAATGCATTTAATTATTCGCATTAGAACAGCTCTATAAGAACTTTTTCATGTGTGATGGGACATGCACCATTACAGTTGCACTTCAATATTTCTTTATCAAAATATAATGTTTTACTTCATCTATAAAAAAAAATATATATTGTAAGAGTAGAGCACTCTTTGGTTTTCAAATGGTCTTCAGCATTATCACAGTGGTTTTGTCAGCTAATGTCTTCATCAGGCCCAATCTATACGCTACCGTACATTACCTGAACTGGTTTTTATTTAAGGAAACATGTTCACCCCCCCCCCCCTCCCCACCACATCTGCTGTGTTATTCCTCCATCTAGATAGTTTTGGTGTGAGTTGCTAAATTAGGGAATATCAGGCATCACAAGATCAAAACCCAGAAAGCTCCACAAAAAAAAAACATTAAAAAAACCCTCAACAACAATGCCTTGTTTCATAAATCATAAATTAGTTACTTAAAATAATCCACTGATAGTTGTGAGCTGTTATATATTATAATCAAGACAAGGCAGTAATCTCTACAGACAATTCTTCCAAATCTCAGAAACTCCCACCAAAACAATTTAGGTTAATAGTTTTCCTTTGACCTGAAATGCTAGTTACATATTTATTTTAGTATGTTGGGGTGAACTGGTCCCTTTTATGTTGAATGACCTTTTCATAGGAATTACATTTATTTCATTTACATTTGGTATTACAGCACAATGAAAAATAGTTTGTTTTAGTTTGTTTTCTTTTGCCAAATAATGTATTTTATTTTCTTAGGTTAGTTCTGTTACATTCCCTTTCATAGCACACCAATATGCTTTGATAAAGTGTTAGTAAGCTGTACTGCTAGTGGCTGAGACTAGTAATGCTAACAGGGGCTATGCGACTGTGGATGATGCTTGTACAAAACATGGCTGTAAATAAAATGTACAGTGAGTTGTCATTATTCGTTAAGAGTTCATTTCCATTCTAATATTTAAACCTAACCAGGTTTTTGTTAGTTTTATGACTAATTTGACCATCGTTTTCAGGTTGACTCATTCTGGGTTTTTCTACATTCCGAATCATATCATAGTAAAGTCATTCAGAGCTCTCATATAGCTAAACTCTTCATTATAATAATAACTATTTCAGCCCGTAGTAGCATTCTCACTTTGGGTGTGATCTCTGTACGTGACGTGTCTTAGAATCTGGGAGATGAGGCTTATAATCAACGGGACACTGGTTAACACTGTGTAGTGTAATACGGCTTTGAACTGAATGTGAAGCTTAAAGGAAATGCAGGTAGCCGAGTGAAAATGATCGTGAACTCCCCTGATGGGGCTGTGACTCTGTGACACCTTAAATCCTGAAGACACCGCGTATTAATCTGGGTTGGAGGTGTTTGATTGTGCAGCTGGATCTTGGGTGTGAATCAGGAATAACTGGTATTGTTAAAGGTGGCGTGCAGCTGTGGTGTGTCATTCTGCCACCTGCAGAGACGGAGGAACAGCTGGCGGGGGTCTTATCCACACAGAGGCAGTAGACCTTGAGTTAACGTGATTTGTCTCCAACAGGGGCCTTGGGGAATTGGTATTCCAACCAGGGTTTCACCATAGTGTACGGACAGACTACGGAGAAACAGATATCTGTAAATAGCAGCTGGAGTTATTTTTTCCTCGTCTTTTTCTTCTATTTCAATTTCCCCACAATGCCTGAGGCAACTGTCAGACTCCCCGCTCTCCGCCTTGTGAAAGCTGTGACGCGGGGGCAGAGCTGGAGTCATGCAGAGCGCTGGTCCTGAGGACATGTTTTACCCCTGCTTATGTCGAAACGCAGATGAATTATAACCCCTCAACTCCCCCGGAGTGTCCAGGCGCTCTTGACATAAAAGGTTCTGAACAGATCATCATGTCCTCTAGTACTGAGGCTGTCACTGAACCAGACTCTTGGTAACCGTCAGTTGGTTCTGTTCTGTCTTAAATTAGGCCGGGCTCACCAGGAAGAGCCTGCCTGTGCTACCTGATGATGTCATTTCCTGTCTCCTTCATTAATTACCCCTCCATTAATTTGTCATGATGCCAATCTTAGTGCTGTGTTTGGGGTGTCCCACTTGCACATAATGGAAACCCTTGGCTATTGTGGTAAAATTTAGTCTGATAATATTGTATGCATAATTATGTACACAAACACACATAATCAAACGTTGCATACACATACAGACACACTGGCAAGCTGTTGTGCAATTCAGAATGAGAAGACTCTCGTTCAGTCTCCAAGCAGTTTCACTCAAGGCACATCCAGTCTATCAGAGCAGCTTCCTCTCTGTCTCTGCGTTCAGATCGGACAGTTCAAATTGATCTCAGCAGTGCGGAAGTTATCCTCCAGCAATTAACTACCTTCAGTGTCAGCAGCATCTGGAAGTGATGGAAGCAGAGGCTGTGTGTGTGTGTGTGTGTGTGTGTGTGTGCAGCGTATTCCCTGCAGCCACCAGCATCATCCATCTGTGAGCCAGCCCCACCACACCTAGGAGGATCTGACCCACTTGATGTCAGGCTCGTTCATCGAAAGCTTTCAATATTTACTCGATGCAGAGATGAGCCTCGAGGAAAAAAGAAGTTTTTTACATACAGCCTGACCTTGCTAACGGTCATTCCTTTCTCGGAAGTGTTTCCCTGGCAACATCCATGTGATTCCTCCATCAGTGGACTGTATGGAGACTTGAGGTGGCTGGAGCTTTGGAGTGTAGGCCATGTTTTAGTATCAGGAACTGCTGTGTGTTTGTAAGAGAGTCTCTCATGTTTTCCTTAATTGGATCTCCTCAGTGTGTGTATGTGTGTGTGTGTGTGTCTCCCCCTGTGTGTATGTGTGCCTCTGTCTCTCTTTGTGTGTGTGCATTGATTGGTGGGTTGTGTAATCCTTGATCGTGACAATGGTCATT
This sequence comes from Protosalanx chinensis, assembly GCA_030340685.1. Classification (NCBI taxonomy): domain Eukaryota; kingdom Metazoa; phylum Chordata; class Actinopteri; order Osmeriformes; family Salangidae; genus Protosalanx; species Protosalanx chinensis. The sequence continues at coordinate 13,558,578 of CM059330.1, read as the reverse complement.
GAGATTAGAGCACTAGCCTGGCCTACTACGCTTTCAGGTGCATGATGGGAAACAGCTTGTTAATTGCCCCTGACTGTTGGAAGTAAATTAATTATTGATTGCTTTTTCAGCTCCTCTTCTGTACTTACATACTCTTACAAATCCTTTTATCTCTCCTTGTGTGTAAGTACATTTCCCGCTTTCTCTTCGTTATGCAAGAGAGGATGTCCATGGACCGCTAACCAGCTCATTAGTCTGAAGAAGGGGTTTTTACTCTGCTGCTGTTGATATTCTATTTTCCAAGGCTTTGAAAAAAACACCAAAAAGCTTTTAAGACTCTGGTTGGGGTCTTCCTCACCACCAAAACCCAACACACACGTCGTCACCTTCTTCCTGTCTCACGCTCACTCGCTCAGCCTCACACGTGCACTAACATATGGAATGGGGGGGGGGGTAACCTCTGGGTTTGAGGTCCACAGAATCGGGTGTTTAACTGCTGATGAGAAGCATTAAGACACTGAAGACACGGTCGGTATGGGGAGTCTCCATGTTGATTTAACATGATGGAGCTTGTTACTATGTTTACATTTTCTCCAAAGCGACTTCCAAGTGAGAGCTTTACAAAAGAGCGTCGGTGACTGATCATATCAATGTGATAGTCCCCAAACATTGCGGGTTGTCAGATAATGAAACATACGTTGTGTAATACCAAACCAAACTAGTGCCAAAGGGAAGAGCCACAAGAACATTACATGACATGAATCTCAAACATGCTATACTGTCTCATAGGACACCTAGTGAAGTGAAGCCTAGTGAAGTGTGGTGCGGAGAATGGATATGCACGTTAACGCTGAAATCTTTTATCCTGGCCTGAATTTTGAGTTGAATAGATGAGTAACCGGAGTAACCGCAGTAACCAGAGTGACCAGAGGGACCAGAGTGACCAGAGTAACAGGAGTAACCAGAGTGACCAGAGGGACCAGAGTGACCAGAGTAACAGGAGTAACTGGAGTAACAGGAGTAACCAGAGTGACCAGAGGGACCAGAGTGACCAGAGTAACAGGAGTAACCGGAGTAACCAGAGGAAGCGTATCTTATGCTTATCAAGCAGAAGAGTCCCTGGATGTGGATCAATGTGGATCCAGGTGACGTGTCTGTTGTTAAGAGGTGTGAAAAGACGTCTCCTCTCTCTCACACAGCTCTTCTAATGATGTCTGACCTCTGACCTGTTACAGACCTGACGTTATCAAGATTTTAAAAGAACCTTCAGGAGACTGGAGGGGAACGTCACACAGCTTTTTTTTCTTTTTTTTAAGTCGTATTGGGGAAATGTCTCCTTTGTGTTAGGCCTTCCTGTATACTTTTCCATTACACATCCCATGAATGATTCAGAGGTCACTGTGTTTGTTCCAAAAACAGCTTCATTCAAATTTCATACTTGCTTTATCCCAAATCTTCTCCTGTCTCCAACCACCCAGTGGAATCATACGCTGTGCTGGATTCCTCATCACCGCAGAATGAAGTGCTGCTTCTGCATTTTCTATATCATGGCATTTTCATGAATTGTGAATTGCGTTGCTGATGGACTCGCTGTTTGGCTTCTGGTGCCATTTAGCAGCACAAGCTGCAGTCGTGCTGCTGCCACGATATTATTACAGTCGCTGTTCAGTAATTGTGAGTAGTGGACTGCAGATGATGCTTCCTGTCGTCTCCTCTCCCTCGCTCACGTCACCACGGGAGTTTCTGTCCGGGTTATTTCCACTGTTCCACAAGCAGACAATTCCCGAGCATCAATAAGTGATCATGCAGAGTTTAACGCTCTCACGCAGGGAGCAGACTCACCGTCATTAGAGGGCACTCACTCTACATTAGCTCTAGATGAGAGTCGGTTAAAGGACTCAAATACAATATCAATGCCTTATGTAAGATCCTAAGTAGAAGAGTGTGTGCGTGGGAGTGGGTTTGTGTGGCGGTTTGTGTGAAGGTGGGGGCAGTTTGAGATCAAGTTCCATCCACGCCTTGGAAGCAACAATTTCCCTCCCTCCCTCCCTCCCAACCTCCCTGCCTCCCTCCCTCCCTCCATCCCCATGAGTGACATCCCCGTCTTCCATCTCTCTCCCCCCTCCACCCCAACAATAACTCTGGCTCAGTAAGTGAACTCTGAGTCTCAGTGATAAGTATCAACACTGTCTCTCTTCTCAGGTCAGCAGTAAAGCGCTTGCAGCTGGTAACTGCCAGTGAGAGACGCTCCAGTGTTGTTCAGTTACAGGTGATTAAAGCCTGTTTGAATCGTTACCTGGTGAAATGCTTCACCTGCTACATTGTGTGGCTCATACACTTTTCATGAATGTACTGTCGTCAAATCGGATGGAAAACAAATATTGTGAACGTTCCTTCAGGCGAACTACTGGAGCAGCAGGTGGGGGGAGGGGGGGGAGGGGGGGGGAGGCCGTGGAATAGGGGGGGGGCAGAAGCTGGACTGAACAGTGAGTATGCTCACTGTGTCAGTAATGCGCAGCAGTTAGAACATTCAGCTGCGTTGCAGGTTCCAATTCCGCCCCCTGCTCAATATGGTGGAAAAACAACAACTCAGGTAACAGCATCACAGCACTTGAAGACACCCATCAGAGCCAATAGTGTGTTTCCCCCCCCTGCTGAGGGATTCCCCTCCATGAAGCAGAGGAGAACTCGCAGGTCTGATGCCAGGCCAGCAGGGGGCCCCATGTACTAACGCTGGACACAAACAGTTGCCTCTTAGTATGCTCAGCTCAGCTCCCCACACTGTGAAAGTGTTTATCATTCCAAATGTATTATTAATTTTCAAGCGTACAAAATATTGACCCTGGTATTTGTCTAACCTAATCATGTTTATTTTATCTCCCGGTAGCGTGTAAATCATGCCAAATCAGCTTTAATTACGGGGCAAAGTGAGCTGGTATATTCTACAGTTGGATTAGAAGAGATGGGATTCAAGTGGGATGTTTTCCAATGGTTTCAATCTGACTTTGGTCACCAGTGTTTGTTTACGATGTTATCTGAGGAGGAATAAGCCAGGGGCCAGATAATTGGGATTTATTGAACACAGTAAACAACATGGCCGTACGTTCAGCTAATATGAGAAGCAGGAGATGAGGGAGCGAGGCGCTCGTACTCTGAGGAGTCCAGCTCTCTGATTGGAGGATACGAGCAGGTGAGAGAGGCTGCTGACACACCAGCAGCAGCTGTGATCAAAATCTTCCTGGTGTCCTCCAGCTTTCTTCTTCTTCATCGGTTGTTATGTGACGAGATGAAGGTCATTACATTACCCAGCAGTTAGAAGGGATGTAATATGTTTCGGTGGCACTTTGGTGTTGTGTGTGTGTGTGTGTGTGTGTGTGTATGTGTAGTGCTTGTGTGTGCTTGAGGGTGGTGTGTGTGGGTGTGTGTGTGTGTGTGTGCGTGTGTGTGTGTGTGTGTAGTGCTTGTGTGTGCTTGCTGGTGTTGTGTGTGGGTGTGTGTGCGTGTGTGTGGGTGTGTGTGTGTGTGTGTGTGTGTGTGTGTGTGTGTGTGCATGTGTGTGTGTGTGTGTTAACATCCTCAGAGAGATATGGGGTACAGAGCTGTCAGTAACATCCGTCAGACAATGATTCAGTCGTTCTCTGTCCAGATCCAATCAGACTATAAAGCACATTCTTTCCTCCCAATGACAGTAAACCAGCCTCTTTCTCCTCCTTCCAGTTACTATGGCGAGCACAGAATTTCATCCCCTTTTTTTCATGAAAACAACCCGACACGACGTTAAAACGTGTCTTTATTCTCTCTGCTCTGTTCTCATGCCTGTTTGACAAACGACCCACTGGGATGACACATGGGATGGGATTAACATTGTATTAGGCCTAATGATGTGGGTGATCAAAAACATGTATATCATAAATCATTTTTTTCTTTATTTCATTCGTAGGATGACAATCGATGATGATGTTATCCTTGCATGCCTGTTTAAGATGTTTAAACTGAAATGCGACAATATTTTCCAACGCATTTTGGAGGATGACCTCGAGCGATTCCACAATGGTTCTCTGCTATGTTGTTTTCTATTCACTGTGTCCATTACGTTTCTCCCACACAAGTGTAATTGATGAGGAAAGCCATCTTGTCTAGCTGATATTTGTTAATTGCACTCAGCTAATGCCTTGGGCAGCATTGAAAGCTTCAAAAGAATTGCTTATATCACTCACACTCTTTCTCTCTCTCTCTCTCTCTCTCTCTTTCTCTTTCTCTTTCTCTTTCTTTCTCTCTCTCTCTCTCTCTCTCTCTCTGTCTCTCTCTCTCTCTCTCTCTCTCTCTCTCTCTGTGCATGTGCTTTGTGTGTGTGGCGTGTGAGTGTGTCACTGTGTGGTTGGAACCACAGCAGCCATGGTAAAAAAAAAAACGTTTACACAAATGGGACGTCCAAGCCCTGTTCACCTCCAGCCTCTCTCCTCCAGGCAGGTGTCACTCCTCCTCTTCCTCCTCCTCTTCCTCCTCCTTCGTCCTCTACCTGCTTCCTCAGACTGGATCTCAGCCTCGTCCCCACAGGGAGGGAGGTTCCAGCAGGCAGTGCTCCAGGAAGACCTCAGCCCCACTGACAGGCTGCAAGACGGGCGTCAGACACGCTCAGAGCGCTGACGGAAGGTTGTCGAAGGTTCTGTCAACACAAGGGTCTGTCAACAGTGTCATGGTCTTTCTTCTGGGGGAGCTGTGGTTGTTTGTTGGAGAGCAACATGTAAATCCTTAAAACTGCATTGTGAAGAAACAGATAAAGAGTTGATATTTTGTTCACAGAGTCTCGTTGATGTTTGACTGTGTTGTTTTCCTGAAGGAATATTTTTCACACGATGTTCAGTTCTGTTTTACGACAGCAATGTTTCATGTTGGAAGGCCAGACTGGCTTTACTGAACACTTCCTCTTGACTTTCAGGCTAGGGATCACTACAAGTGTTTGAGTACAGAGGCTATGATTAGATAAACATGTGATCTACAGAAATCAATCGGTCGTCAAAGATTCCAAGGTTCCACAGTTCCATTACTGCTTCATCCAGCGTCGCACGTCAGACAGAACTGCAGACACAGTGCTTCTGGACGACAGACGTTGGAAAACACTGCCTCAGGTTAACAACCCCTGCCGTTCCATCGTCCTGACAACAAGGCACATAATCCACACAGGACATTTTAGTTGTGCACTCGATAAAAAACAAAACAAAGAACAAACAGCCTACAACCTTCCTGGACCGCACAGAAAGTGCTGACACGGGCCTCCTCCTAATCGTCCAGTCTATATGCCACTGAACAGGGAGGTGACAGGGAGCTGAATGTCAGAAGTGACACAGGGAAATGACCTAACAGCAGCGTGAGAGCATGTGGGGGAGAGGGGGAGAGGGTGGAAGTGCATGAATAAGTGAGTGACTGAGTGAGTGAGTGAGGGTGTCAGAGAGAGAGGGAGAGGGAGAGAGGTAAAGAAAGAGGGAGGTAGGGAGGGAGGAAAAGAGAGAGGGAAAGAGAACGTGAAAGAGAAAGTGAAAGAGAGGGAAAGAGAGAGAGAGAAAGGGTTAGAGAAAGAGAAAGAAAGAGAGAGGGAAAGAGAGAGGGAAAGAGAGAGGGAAAGAGAGAGAAAGAGAGAGGGAAAGAGAGAGAAAGAGAGAGAGAGGAGAAAAGAAACAGCCAAACTGTAGAGAAAACAGGGTAAAGTGTCAGAGAGAAAGGGAATAAGAAAGAGAGATGAAAAGAGAGACAGAAGGAGAGTGTGTGTACATGTTGTCAGCTGTGTTTGGTGGCTGTGCAGTGCTGCAGGTGCCTGGCTCTGTGTGCAGTGCTGCAGGTGCCTGGCTCTGTAATGGAATGGAGAACACAGCATGATGGACTGTGCTGAGACCAGCCGCTGGCGCTCACCTTGAGACAAGGGTCATCCTGCTCCCTCATAATCCATAAAGCAGACGTAATAGCTTTCCTCACAGACATGACCCCTTTCACATGAAAGTACAACACAGCCTGTCTGCGCGCTGCTTCCAACCCCACCGACTCAACACACCTCCCCAAGCCAACACACACAATCACACTCACACACACACACACAATCACACACAATCACAATCACACACTCACACTCACACACACACACACACAGTTCCCACACAGTATAAACATTGTCACTGCTGGTGTATAACATGGGCTGACAGTTATTTGCCTAAAGTGAGTTTCTGTCTCTAGACTTGTCTTGAGGATTGAGGAATTGTAGTGAAATAATATTTGCCTGTGAATGAAAAGAGAAATTGAAAGAAGGACTGGCTGTTTCAGTGGAACCTCCTGTCTCGGTGGAACCTCCTGTCTCGGTGGAACCTCCTGTCACGGTGGAACCTCCTGTCTCGGTGGAACCTCCTGTCTCGGTGGAACCTCCTGTCTCGGTGGAACCTCCTGTCACGGTGGAACCTCCTGTCACGGTGAAACCTCCTGTCTCGGTGGAACCTCCTGTCTCGGTGGAACATCCTGTCTCGGTGGAACCTCCTGTCTCGGTGGAACCTCCTGTCACGGTGGAACCTCCTGTCTCGATGGAACCTCCTGTCTCAGTGGAACCTCCTGTCTTGATGGAACCTCCTGTCTCGATGGAACCTCCTGTCTCAGTGGAACCTCCTGTCTCGATGGAACCTCCTGTCACGGTGGAACCTCCTGTCTCGGTGGAACCTCCTGTCTCGGTGGAACCTCCTGTCACGGTGGAACCTCCTGTCTCGGTGGAACCTCCTGTCACGGTGGAACCTCCTGTCTCGGTGAAACCTCCTGTCTCGGTGGAACCTCCTGTCACGGTGGAACCTCCTGTCTCGGTGGAACCTCCTGTCACGGTGGAACCTCCTGTCTCGGTGAAACCTCCTGTCTCGGTGGAACCTCCTGTCACGGTGGAACCTCCTGTCTCGGTGGAACCTCCTGTCACGGTGGAACCTCCTGTCTCGGTGGAACCTCCTGAATCGTGGGATGTGGCTCTCTTTCAGTGATGTAACATCCAGGAAGTGTTGTTGCGGGGGCCGTCAGAGAGGAAGCAGGAAGTGTGTTCTCTGACAGCTCTTATGCGTTCCGGTTGATGCGATCTCTCTGATTTCTCCTGACCAGACAAAGAGAGCCATTATGAATGGACAGAGAGTGAGAGCTACTGCCTGTCTGTCTGGAGGCATGATGGTAAATGAGTTTAGTGGCCTCTGTGTTGCCACTTCTGCCTCCTCCTCCTTCCTCCCTGTCTGGTTTCCACCTCCTCCCTCTCTCCTCTCCTCTCGGAAAATGGGCACTGATGCTCCATTCTGCCCACAAATCAAATCATATTATATTGTCATTTTTCCATCTCCTCCGTCACCCTCTCTCCCTGTGCCCCCCTCTCTCTCTCCCTGTCTCTCTCTCTCCCTCTCTCTCTCCCATCCCTCTCTCTGTATCTGCCTGCCCCTCACTATCTCCCTCTCTCCCATTCCTCCCTCCCTCCTTCCTTCCTCCCTTCGTTCTCACGCTTCCCACCAGAGCAAGGCACCCGTGATGGAAGAGCACTTTTTTTCTTCTCATTCCCGTCGGGTAATCCCATCAGATCCAACGTCGTCAGCGGACAAAAGACGTCCCCAGTAGGGGCTGTGCTTCATCAAAGCTGGCTGCTTCCTTTCCACGCTCTACCTTTGTAGTGGAGGCAACCGGGGACGAACAAAGCTCCATTAGCCAGAGTATTCAGCCTTGCCAAGTGGAGCCAAATCAGAGCTCAGAATGACATTTCAATGTCACCCAACTGGAAAACTTTCAGCAAATCACTCGGCTTGAAGGGAGCTGTGTTCATTTATAATGTGTCCCAAATAACCTCGTCAATAACCTCGTCAAAAACCTCGTCATAATTCGTTGTCACTGCAGGAGTGTTTTCTTCCTTCGCTCTAAGGTTCTTTGCTCTTTCTCTTTCTCTCACTAGCTTCCCCCTTTCTATACCTCCCCTCTCCCCGCTCTTAAACCACACAGAAGTGTGGTACAGGTGTACAAACATTCCCCTGGAGAATGAAAGAGGCCCCTTAACAAGGCGTTTAACCGTGATACCCTTTGTGGCCAGTCTATGGTCAGTCCTCTAGATGAGAAAAGGTAAATCGAATATCATGGGTTTAACAGCAAAATGGGCCTTGAGGTTACAAGTGCCTCGCCGTGACCTTGGGCGAGATTATGGGTTTAACACCCCGAATGAACAGTCCGAAGCAGCACCGTTTCCCTCACCCCCCCCCCCCCCCCCACCACCCCCATCCTCCCTCACCCCCTCTCCTGCCTCTCAGCTCTGAGAAAAGGGTAAACAGGTTTCCAGGAACATTGTTCCTCCAGGGGATGTCTGGACCCACAGATCTACACCCCAAATGGAGGCAAACAAGTGAGTCAAGTCCCTCCAGGGTTCCAGCAAAGCCTGTTAGCTTCTCTGTCTGCTGGGTCTCCCTCATGTCCTAGTGAAGAGCAGCTTTAATAGACCGTGTTCGACAAGACATGGATTTTGATTAAATGCGTGGGACATCCCCTGTTGGTGAGCTGGGTGCAGAGTGTGTTTACATCCCCTGCTGGTGCAGAGCGTCTTTAAGGTCCGAGCAGAGCTGAGTCGGCGTGTCGGCGTGCAACCAAAAAACTTCTCTCGTTGTGTGTTTATTTTTTTCGCATCATGAAATGACGGTGAGGGATTTGTGAGCCGCTGGCACGAGTGCGGCTGGCTGGTCTCCGAGATTTTCGTTTGATCATCATACAGACATTTGTTTGCAAATCCATTCACATAACATGTGACCTTTCTCAAAACCCCGCTCTCTTTCTATGTGTTTTCCCCATGAGCTACTAATACATCAAAGCCACAGACAGACAGTGGATCCCAACACCACTGCTCTCCCCTCACATTATAAACTCACCACCTCCTCTCCTTCCCAGCATAGTGTCTTGGTCGCCAGCCAAGTAAAGCCCTCGCTGTTGGTCTGGCTCAACAACTCCTAGAGTTTCCCTTCATGAGCTGGTGAGCAGAAGTCTTCACCCATCCTGGGGCGACACCTTTTTCGTAGGTTGAAGATGTTTGGATGGTTTAGATTTTGGGCAGGATGTCATCTCAGAAAAATTGGGGAGGATTAAAAACTTGAAGATGAACGGATGTCGGCAGCAGAGGAGAAATTCTTTTTCTGGCTAGATTAAATGTTTTCGAGACGGAGGCTCACTCTCTTGGAAAAGATTCTATCCATATTTTTTTGTTGTTGCAAGTTTTTGTCAGTGTAACTATTTACATACTGTAAACGCCTATGCATATAAAGAGATTGACTTCATGCTGGATTCAAAGCCAAACAGCTCAATTTAAAGCCATTTACTGTAGACCCAGAAACGATTGAGGGATTATAAAGATCGCTTTGCGAAGAGAATGAATTTTTTGTCCTGGGATATTTCAAATCCAACTTGGCATAAAATACATGCCATTCATACCTTGTCAATCATCATCTCAAACTTTGAGACTGAAGGGGATGTGAGAGGAACATGAGTCAAAAGAGAAGAAATATGATGTCTCAAAATGGCAGACAACATGGAATCTAAATCTAAGATTCGGTAACATGTTCATCTTTCTGCTTCAATCAACTCTAGTAACACATTTGTAATCTAGCCACACGTTTAGAAGCTAGCAACACATTTAGAATCTAGCAACACATTTAGAATCTAGCTACACATTTAGAATCTAGCGAAACATTTAGATTCTAGTTCCAACGTTGCATAAGAGATTGAGAATAAGCATGAAGCCAGACAAAAGCTTGACTGACCCAGGGAAGCGTTCCACTGTATTTGGACAAAGTAAACAAATTTAGATTACCAGACTCCTCCGTTAAGGAAGGGAGTTGCCTCGAGAGCGTGTACTCTGACCCTTCCTCTCTAAAGACCTCTCCTCTCCTCTCATTGGTCGTCACCTGCTGACCTTAACAAGCAGGCGGTCTCTGAGGTCAGTCCTCATATTCCATTCCCACTCCCCCTTAAACCCTTAACCTCCCCCTAACCCACCCTCCTCCCAAAAGCAATCAATATTTATACTATTTCAAGTCATGATGGGAAAATCTATCTGAGAGGAATCCTCCCCCTCCCTCCCCCTCCCTCCCCCTCCCTCCCCCTCCCTCCCCCTCCCTCCCCCTCCCCCTCCCTCCCCCCCCTCCCTCTCTCCTCTTCTCCCCTCCTCTCCCCTCTTCCTCCGCTTACACTGCCCTGGAGGGTTAGTCCTGGAAGTGGAAAGTACTGTCAAGGACTCCCCAGGATACAATTGAGTGGCCAGATTAATGAACCCAGGTGAACGTAGAAATGTGTTGTGCAGGAAGGCAACGCTGTACTTTTGATTTCTCGAGCAAATTTACCTCATTGCTCCCTCTCTCTCTCTCTCTCCTCTCTCTCTCTGTCTCTCTCTCTCTCTCTCTCTCTACCCCTCTACCTCTCTCTCCCTCTCCCTCTCTCTCTCTCCCTCTCCCCCTCTCTCTGTCTCCCTCTCTCTTTCTCTCTCTCTCCCTCTCTCTCTCTCTCCCTCTCTCTCTGTCTCTCTCTCTCTCCCTCTCCCTCTCTCTCTCCCTCTCTCTCTGTCTCTCTCTCTCTACCTCTCTCTCCCTCTTTCTCGCTCTCTCTCTCCCCTCTCTACCCCTCTCTCTCTCTCCTTCTTTCTCTCCCTTTTCTACCCCACCTCTGCCTCTCTCACTCGCTCTCTTTCTCCCCATCTCTTTCTTCTCCCTCTCTCTCCCTCTCTACCTCTCCCCTCTCCCTCTCTCTCTCCCTCTTCCACACCACTTCTCGTCTCCCTCTCTCTCTCCCTCTCTCTCCTGTGTTAGTCCCAGTGGTAGTGACTAGCACTTTTCCAATGGGGGCAGCAGCGGCACTGGATACACAGGGTGTGTATGTGTGTCTAGGTGTGTGTGTGTGTGTCTAGGTGTGTGCGTGTGTCTAGGTGTGTGTGTGTGTGTCTAGGTGTGTGTGTGTGTAACCTTATCCGGTGTCTCTGCTCTGCATCCATCCTGGTTGCCTCTGGCTGCTCTGAAGTGTGTGGGATCTCTGCGTACGTAACGACACTGAACCTGGTGTGTGATTTCCATACGTGTGTGTGCAAGGTGCACTTCAGAGTGCGTGCGTGTGTGTGTTCTGTGTTTGAAAGCCATAAGATGGTGTGTGTCTCTACGAGGTGTGTAGGTGCCGCTTCAGTGCTTCCCTTCCAGCCGCCCCCCCTTACCCCCCCCCTTGCCACCCCTTACCCCCCCCCCCCCCCCCCCCCCCCAGACTCACCTCTGATGCTAACCACCAGCAGTTAGACACGCCAGGGACGCAGTCAGAGATCACATGACTCACCTTGAAGCCAAACAAAACCACATGTGCGTGCGTTTACGTCTACTGATTTCCAAGCAACCACGTTTCCTTGACAACCAGAACACCATTGTAATGTGTCTTGCTGTTGCAAGCATGTGGAGCGGTAGGCCACAGGCGATTGGATGACTGAAACGCCTACTGTTTTTGATGAATGTTGGCTGAATTATTCATTTTCATCGACACTTTTGACAAGGTTTGGTAAGAATCTTTTGAATTGTGCTTGGAAGTGATGAGTCAAGTCCCAGATAATCTATTCAGTTTCCCCCCCCCATCTTTTTAAATTAAATAAAAACATTAGATAATCAGACAAATCGTTAAGCTGTTCAGTGTAGCAGACTCCCCTTAATAAAGCTTGTAACCTTTTCACTATTATAGTGTAAAATGTCATGAATCAATCCCAGCTGAATGCATTTTGACTTTGGCCCCTCGGTGGGACCTGGAGCCCATGTGTCCTTGGTGTGTCGGCCCTCAGAGTGTTCCTGAAGAAGCATCACCAGCCCCCCTGAGACAACAGACCAGCCGTCATCCTCCTCAAGCAAGCGAACGACAAGCGGAAAATAGTATGAGATGCGTCTGTGTACAGCAGGAAGCTTGTTCCAGAGAGGTGTTATGACATTTAAAACAGGCCAGGTTTGATTGCATCAGGCGATAAGCTAACAGATGGTGAAGCCTGAGACAACATGAACGACCCCCTTGTGATGGGGGTGAGGGGGGCGGGGGCTTTTGACGCTGGTGATGATGAGCGGGTAAATATGGGATCCTCTGGCAGGTTGGCAGGCTAACCTCTCTGGGTGAGGAGGGGAAGAAGGAGAGATGCTTCAGGCTGATAGGAGATGTTGAGAAGGGTTAGTACGGTACAGCTGCTCCGACCACGAGGGCACCAAGGGGTCAGGGGGGCACCAAGGGGTCAGGGGGGCACCAAGGGGTCAGGGGGGCACCAAGGGGTCAGGGGGGCACCAAGGGGTCAGGGGGGCACCAAGGGGTCATGGGGGCACTAAAGTGGTGAGGGGGCACCAAAATAATAAAAAATAAATAATGACAACGAAAACGCTGGCCAGGGAGACGTCCCATATCTGAAAGAGGGATTCTATTTCTGATGTCAGTTCCTCTGAGGATGAGTCCACAATGCTGCTCCTGGGGGCTTTCAGCCAGGGGACATGAGGGGGAAGCAGAGGGGGTCTGGGGTGGTATTATCCAGAGCTAACATCCCTGGAGAGATAGGAGAGGTAAAAAGAGAACTGGTCCAGTTGGATGAAAATAATAAATCTAATACACTGGAGGGATCCAGGGGAATATTCATTTACATTTACATATATTCATTTAGCAGATGCTTTTTATCCAAAAAGACTTCCAAGAGAGAAGCTTTACAAATATTCTGCCAGGAATCGCTGAGTCTTTTCCTCAACACATGAGAGGCACCAGCTGGGTGTCTTTTGGAACCGAGGACGAAAACGAAGAAGAACGATAGGAGGAAGAGTCAAGATTTCCCCCCCCAAAAAAATCTCTGTGTTTTCAACAGGCAGGAATGGCCCCCTGGAATGGTGACCTGAACTAAGAGTGTCTTTGTAGAGAATTGCCACCTTCCTGTGTTGAAAGAGACTCATTCAAGCGATTATGCACTTACGTATGTGTGTTGGTTTTATGAGATTAGACTAAAGAGGGATGAAACACAAACAAACAAAACAACATGAAATGATCCAGTGAGGAGATGAGATTAAGTGTAATCTTCTCCTCAGAGGTGGAACTTTAGCTTTCCTATGGTGTCACAGTGGCTGAGATCAGAGATCAGAGATAACAAGCAGGCTGGAGACCACACCATTAGTCTAGGCAGACAACATGCTCTTGACACTGTTCCATCTTATATGGCGTATATGTGTATAAACCCATGCACTGTATACTTACATAAAGACAGAGGTTACAGAATATTTGTAAAGAACGGTATAAATACATTACAAATAGAAATACATACATTATTATTTCCTTGCTTATTTTGTTTTTATGTTGAACTAAGTGGCCTGTATCCATTGTTCTCTCTGTGCCATCTGGTGCTTGATCGAAGCCGTGTCTGTTGCTTTCATCTGCCGTAATCAGCCTCTCTCAGGCCTCCTGTTTGAGCGCCACGACTGGGACTCGACTCCTCATTACTCTCTGCTGTCATAGTAATGGACATTACCTTGCTGTCCTCACGTCACAAAAAAACAAACTATTAGACTGGGGGGGGGGGGGGTAATATGAAGGAAGTGTGGATCTTGGTGTCATTATAGTTACATAGGAGAGAGTCAGGCTAGTAATCAGAAGGTACCCGGTTCGAACCCCGGCTGTGTCAACATGGCGTTGTGTCCTTGGTTAAGGCACTTCACCCTACTTGCCTCATGGGGAATGTCCCAGTATTTGCTGTGAGCCACTGTGGATAAAAGCGTCTGCTAAGTGACTAAATGTAATTATAGCTGCTGAACAGGACCTGACACTTCTGGCTCTAAGGAAATTAAGGGAATTTGGGGGAAATTAGCGTAACCAACATTTGTAAAGGTTTCTCTGATGCTAAACACATTCTTGGGTGAGAACCTATACGATCCCTGAATCTCTGCTGTGGTCTCAGTCGATGCAACATGTAGGCCTACATGTCTCTGTAGATAAAAAGCACTCGATCAAAGGATAAAACGTAATTTTATAGTCTCTCTTTGGCTGCTTTGCAAAGGCAGCGGATGAATTATGCATCGTGTCTATTAGTAGTTTGTTTAACTTTTATTTGTGTAGAGAGAAATCTGGGTCAACTACAATGCACCTCAGTTCTTTTAAATGAGAACATAATAGCGATAGTGATGGACAGCCATCCGGTGCAGTAATGGCCTTGGCGGCGTTTGGCGTTTAGTTCAGGTCTGAGTCATCGACTCTGAAAGTCCAGCTCTAGTATTATTGGCTGTAGGGAACATATCCATCAGTGGCAAGCACACTAATAAGAAAGTTATTGGACATATTCTATGTAGTTTCACCGGTGTTTTGAAGTTGATCGCTATTGTTTGCCTATCCAAAGCAGTTGGTTGTTGAAGTTGTTGACTTCCGGAGATGTATAAGACTAAATAATGGTGTCAGTGTGCTTATTGAACCGAATTCCCTGTGTGAGTTGAGAAGCAGGCGAGATGTTTTAACTTTTCTACTCAAAAGATCAGAAGAAAGATGAACCGCAGCATCAGGATTATCTGAGGATGATGATGACATCGGCAGATCCTGAAGGAGAGGCTCCTGTTTTCTTCCAACATCAATCAGGAAACAGTTTGTTTTTCTCTGGGATCTTAAATGAAAAAATGAATAATCAGTACGCTTTTTTTTATTACACGCAACATTAAGCATTTGAAATGAATGCATTCATGGTTGGTTCATGATTTGTATTACATCAGTGATATATTAGGTGTGATGTATGAACGTGATATATGAACATTCTTAATCATTGTCACCATCAAGTTTCAATGCAGTTGATCCAAAAAATCGTTATACTATACAACAGACGAGTTTTAGCTGTGACAGAATGCAAACAGACATTTCTACTGAATACAAGACTGATCAGCAAGCAACGCTACATATATTAAAAATGCCAGATAATTAGCATAATTGTTCTGATTTCAACCATATGGATAACTAAGATGTCACACATTCATGCACACACTCGATCTCACACGCGCACACACTGCGCATTCACACACACACACACACACACACACACACACACACCCACACACACACACACACACACACACACACACATACACACACACACACGCACACACTGCACATTCACACACACACACACACCCACACACACACACACCCCCCCCTCACACACACACACACACACACCCCCCCCATACTCACACACGCACACACTGCACATTCACACACACACACACACACACACACACACACACACACCCACACACACACACACCCCCCCACACACACACACACACACCCCCCCCACACACACACACACACTGCACTGTTGGATGATCCCAGAGCACAGCAGCTTCTGGAAGCTTCCCTTGGGAGTCGGTTAGTTGAGGTTTTAAACTGGAGAATCTTGGATGAACAGAGTTGGATGAGTTTGGTTCTCAGTCAGTTTACTAAGATACCAGTCTGCTAAAGACTGACACCTACAGAGACACAAGTTGTGTCTGTTTGCTGAGGTAAGTATCAGAACAATGTGTTCATTTTTACTAAGAAGTCACATGAAACCCCCACTGGTTAGGTTAAATACCGCTAATATCCTGTTTTCCACACATCTCAAGAAGGCAGAAGAGACACACTTGTAGATTCTGCACAAGTAGACGTTGTCTGAAAGCCTCAAAGTCAAAGCTATTAACGAGCCTCTTCACAGGAAACACTCTCTCTGCTACGTCCCTCAAGGACACATTTGAAAAGTAATTGAAAATACTCCAAAATTTAAGCGGATGTCAACGATATTTCACTTCCCCCCCAAAGGCAATTACTCTTTGGACGGAGGATCTCGGTGGCACACAACGGAATTTGAAGATGATTGAGGAGAGTGAGTGAATTAGTCAGATAAAGTGCTATAAAGAGCCTGTTTCTGAACTCTGCACCATGAACAGCTCATTCTTATGTGTCTGTGTTTCTGTTTTTTTTTTTTATCAAATTATTAGACAGTGGTGATGAGCAGGGGGTTGAAAACGATCTGTGTCAGGAAACATTGATTTGTTTGTGCGTTTACTGACCCAATCATTCATTCATCATCTATCTATATCCATATCTAATTTATGTTCAAAACCATTTTACCAGCAGAGTAATTTGGGTTGCCTTTCACACTACATTCAAGACATGAGAACCTAATTAGAACAAATCAATTGGTGCTAAGGAGTTGATCAGCCTTCATTCATATCGTTCCTCTAAGTTATGGCTGTAGTCATCTAATCCTTACTTGGTCTCACAAACACAAATCAGCTTTGAAACCCTCCAAGAAAAGAAATCGTTCATGAAAAAAAACTGGCATGAGATGGTTTGAATTGATCTGTGATTTTTTTTATGTGAGTAATTTCAGCATCTTTGAAGTCTAAGAAGTATTTTGTTTAAACAGATATGACATACAATAAATACATATTGTTTTAGTTTCGTTTGTGCCTTTTTTCTCTACAAATATGTCTGCTGTGATGCGAGGAGCTGTGAGATGTCTAAAACCATAACAATACCTGTAAAATGAGTTATTTGATGTTCACGTATCTCAGGAAAGCAAAGTATATTCCAACTACACATCAAATCGCTATGATAGAAACCTCCTACATCACTCCTAGTTGTGAAATGTTCTGGTTAAACATATTCGAATGATCTACCTTCATCCATTATGACTCAGTCTCTTGCCCTGCCCATGTGTGCAGTTCTATCACTTCCTGTTCCTGGAAGTAACATGTGACTAACAGTGAAAGCCACTGAGGAGCTTCCTGTTCTTGGAAGTGAAATAGGATAAGCACACTAACAGTGAGGGCCATTGAGAGTCTCTCTTCAGTCATTAAGGTCTGTACAGTGAGGTTCTGATCGCTCTCTTTCAGCCTCTCAGCACCAGGAAATAAAGATGGTCGGACACATAATGCTTCCTCTTCTCTCTAATAGCAATATTAGGCATGGCACTACCACCCAGCTTGGGTTATGTAATAGAGATGGGAGAATGGAGGAGAGTGTTGGGGTGAAAAGGGGGGAGGGGGGGGTGCCAGACATTAGGCTGGCTGAAGCTATTTCCCAGGAAAATAATTGGACATGGATTTCTGCTGTGGGGTACGCAAAAGCCTTAAAGCTCCAAACTAATTTGTGCATTGGCAATCCACCTTGAGGAGGGGTGTGGGTGGGGTGTGGTGGGGTCATTGGGGGACTGGATGGGTCATGGGGGTGTGGAGGGGTCATGGGGGGAGTCGAGGGGCGTGGAAACGTCATTGGGGAAGTGGAGAAGGTCAGATTTGAGGGTTATTTTTTCCCTCTCTACCATTGGGTAACATTTGGCACTTGAAATCTTATCTGGGAAGAGTTTATCTGTCCTGAGAGAAACTCCTTTGCAGTTAACATTCAAGGTGAGAATAGGACTGAAACAAGGTTGTTCCTCTATAGAGTAGTCACACTGTGGTAATAATACCTTCTCTTTAGAACCAAAGTCATTTGCCATAAATAATCAATACCATCATTGAGATACGATACTGTGTGTCTCAGGAGGTGTCTATAATTGTGCACCATTTGACACCCTTGACTGCGATGGTTGACAAATCAATGTACCTTAAATTACAGTTTTCATGTAAATCTCTCATGTTTTATAAATTATAATCTACAGGATGACAGCCTATCATTAGAAATCTGGAAGTCTCTCTAGGCTGGAAGAAAAATCTATGTTCTATAGAATTAGCCATTAACCAGACTTGCACCCAGCTTGGGTTATGTAATAGAGGCGGGGGAATGGAGGAGAGGGTTGGGGGAATGAGGGGGTGGGGGAGACATTAGGCTATTTAAATGTACGGCTTTATTCTATAAAAATGTCAGTACCCAAGAATATGGACGACAAGGAGTTATAATAAGTATATTACTATCATTATACTATTAGCCTACATTCGTTTACATGAAGATGAACCTTTTTTGCAAACGCATAAGTACACTTGAACTTGAACATTTGTATATATTCATAACTTCAGTTGCGTACTGAAATACTGCAATTTGCTTTCCATCATCTTGCATTAGCCTCTCTAAGACAATACATTTGCCCATTCTTGCCTTTCGGGTGTCCTTGGGACAATATTCCTGCTCCTCCAGTGTGTTATGTAGAAGGGTAATTGACTTGCTGCAAATTAATGTCTGTCCATTTCTCCTCCACCAGTCAATGTAGAGGTTCCCTGATAGGCACTTTGCCGTGGCCATTTGGTTTATGTAACGGCGGTTTGCTGAAATATCACTGTGAGGATTTAGCCAAGGCTGAGCCTTTGTAATCCTCAACACAGATACTTTTACAAATCCTGTATTTAATTAGATTTTCTTATTTAGTCATTGGCAGTCTGAAGCCTAATTCCTACATAAAGCCCACAGACAGAGCAGAGTATATCTATGAGTTGCTGGATGATCGTGTCCTACTTCAATGTATAGAATAATCCGAGGCCTTCAGAAGCCACAGACCTCTAAGTTTCTTGTCCCAAAAGACCAGCGTTTTACTGCTATGCTTTTGTGCTGACAGATCATTAGGTTATGGATCTTGTCTCAGTCATAAGGAACACAGTCATGATTATTAGACTTATTTCATATCAAGACTATCGACAGGCTCCACACCACAGAACTTTAATAGGCTGTATTACTGTCATTCAAACAAGAAAGATTATATGAGAGGTCATATTATACTCAAACTGTTTGATTACTTTATTGATTTTGTTACGCTCCCAGTTTGGATAATTTGACCTCAGAGACCATTGAAGGTTACTAGCTGTGTAATTATAGATGAAATCACAAAGTGTGCCAATATTATTGCTCCATTACAGCTCCTGATTTTTTGCATCTGCAATGGCAAAGGATATATTGGATGACCCAAGGTTGACATTCTGAGTGTTGTTCAGGTAGAACATCCAGCCTCTTAGTGGTCACAAAGCTGTTCAAGTGAACGTCACGGATGTGTTTGTGTTCTTACCTCACCTGGTCCAGGTGTGCCCTATGGGGAAGTAGGGAAATTAACCGACTCAAAAGCAACAGTTTACCTAACCTATTTACCTATGTTTCACGTCTGCATTAAAACTTTTTAGTTGTCAATTTTAAACCTTAGTACTCATTTATTAAATTGTCACATAACTACTTTCAGTAATACATAAAATGTCAGATTTCATGCGTACCTCATTAAATGTTAAACTTTAATTTGAAACACAATAATATGTGCCTATGGCCAACCCAGATATTATAACAGCGTTGAAAATAATTCACTATTGATGTTTCATTGGAACGTGGTTTCTTTTTAAATCCACAACATTTTCAGAAGAAAATTGTTCTAGAAGATTACGCTCTAGGTTCAGTTACATCAATAAAAGCCTCGCAGGAGTCACTGAAACAAAAAGTTGATTTTGCTTGGCCAAAGCCTGATCCATGACTAGCAGGAAACCGCAAACAGATGCAGTTAGATCGTGTGCAGCGCTGTTTGTCTTAGACCTTTTTGATCTGACTCACTTGAAATCAATAGTGCTGACTGAGGTCAATTCTGCACTGTAAATAATGACTCAAAGTGAACTCTGCCATTAGCTCCTTCAGAAGCACAAAGGAAAGGCAAACCAAGTGAACACGGATGGCTGCATTTTAAAGGTTCCTAAAAGTTAACCTTTAAGCATTGTACAGAAATAAGACAAGACTGAGAAGAGATCAGTACACTTAGAAGGACCTTTTGACTGTCTTTATTTGAGAGGATCATCTTTTTCCTGCTAGGGCCTTGAGCTGTAGGTGTTGAAAGTTGCAAACTTCAGCAAACATTGATTTCATAAACTTCCACACACATTGTGGGAGTGGAAACTGGCCATGTGTGCTGAGAACTGCAGTCGATCATGTTTTAGGTATAACCAACAACTCATACTGGCGTTGGAGTCAATGTAATGAAATGTGCTACACACACTTGCGTTTTCACAGACAAAGAATTTCCTTCGGTCTTAGAATATGTAACAATAGTCCAAGGAAAAAAACATACAAGTGCAAAAGAAGAATTTACAAAAGAAACTGTGGATTAAATATCAAGAATAGGTGCATAAAGTATAACAGACAGTGTCTGTGGGGGGGGGGGGGGGGCTGGATTTTATGATGTCAGATTTAGGTGGGAAGAAAGTTTTGTTGTGTCGGGAAGTTTTGGTCTTGATTTTTCTTTTGCCTCCTGCTTCAGGAGATGCTTCCTTGAGTTTAGGTCCAGGCTGGAAACATATTTTTTCCTCAACTCTATACATCTAAATCAGTTTGGAGTGATTAGTGTCCAACACCAAAGGGAAAGCTAGTGACATTGCCATGTCAAGCATGAGACGCAGACAAACAAACCCTTTCTGGCTCTCTTCACACGCACGTAAACTCACAGCCTAGTTCAAATACCTCAGGCCTATCTAGTGTCTAAGGAACTTGCTCATTTGCCTTCGATCAATAAAAGGTTGATTGAAGTCATCCTTGTTTACGCATGTGTTTGTTTTAGAATCGTAGGGACTGAATACAGATTTAAAACAAATTACTTTCCAAGCAGATATATTCCAGAAGTCCAGTGGTTTACAAGCAGAACACCAGAGATTAGAAACCAAAAGCGTACAGTTTGCACAAATTGCTAAATTCAGATGTTAGATACACATCTGAAACACACATGTAACACTTACTTAAGAGTTAGGACTCAGTTTTGCAATGGAATATGGCATATGACTAGACAGAAAAACCAGGTTTGTTATAGGAGCTTGTGGTGAATAACGGTCCAGACACAGGGATAAAGTTAAATAATAAATTGTATTAAATACATATAGTAAACAATCAAAACAAGCAACAAGAGAAAAAAAACAATTCATAAAGGTACTGTTCGTCCTTTTCCTTTTCCTTCTATTAAAGTTCAGTTCATAGATCAGCGATCCTTTGGTCTATTGTCAAAGTCTTTTGACGGGGGAAAAAAATAAAGCTTAATCCAGTCCAGGAAAGACAAAAAATAAAGACTGGTCCTACCAGGTCCGTGGGGTTTAAAGGCTTGCCATCTCATGTAGAGAATCAGGGTAGGGAAAAAAAACCTGACCTAGAAATAACAGGCCAAGACAAATACTTTAAATACTTCATAACTTCATATGATTCATTACTAGTAATCTACATTAACCAGAGTTAACATTTTCTTCACAATCAATCGATTAATTCATTCAATATCACATAAATTAAATGATCAAAGTATAAATAAGTGATTATAAGTATCATAAGCATAAATTAAATTCATAGCTGCGCAACAATACATCTTATTATAGCTTATCTTAAACTACAAAGCTTGTAGTAACCACCAATGCATTTGAATGAGACGCATTAGCTTGTCAAGTAAAAGTTTGTGCCGCGGCGAATGCGGAAGTAAGTAATTAGCTGCCTAGATTGAGCAGTTCAATATGGCATAGCTTTGGTTCACTCACCAGTGAGTAGTTTCGTTTAGTTCTGAGTAGTTTTGTCTCGTTTGGAGTTTTGTTTTGTTCTGAGTGATCTTGTTCAGTTTAGAGTTGTTTTTCGAGTTTAGAGTTGTATTTCGTTCTGCACAGTCCAAGCCGGAGCAGCGAGTTGAGAAACAGGAAATTGTAGCGCCACATAGCGCCACTGGTGGCTGGGCGAATGAGCAGGCAGCGGAGGCGGTCCCGCTTAAGTAACTGTCTGCTTTTTAGACGTGGGTTACACACACATACATTATTATTTGAACCATATGTAGCTACATAAACCTGTTCACTGGTACTTTGTCAGACGTAACCGGAAGATATCACGCACACTTTTACATCCATAAAAGTTTACAACGTGTCTCCCATTAGCATGCATCATGTTTTTATTGTTCCCGTCCCGTCAGTGTCTAAACTGCCCCCCCCCCCCCCCCCCGTCCCCCCCCCGTCCCCCCCCCCCACCCTCTTCGACAGGGGCAAGGTCGCCACGGCGCTGTGTAGCTGCACCTCTGGCATCAGCACACATTCTGCTTTTCAAAACAAATCACTTGCTTTCGCCAGACAGCTGATGACAAGTCAAAGACAACCTTGTGTGATGCTCGCCTGCTTGCTGTATTGTGTTAGTTAGGGAACAGCGACATCACCTCTTGTTGTCTTGGCGACTTCTACATTTCCAAATGTTAACCACAACACGACTCTGTGTGTTACGACCGGAGCATGAATGAGTCTTCAAACACTGCCCACGGTATTTATTGAAAGAGAGCGTGTGAGAAAGAGACAGAGAGAGAGGGGGGTGGGGGTGGGGGGGGGGGTTAGAGAGACAGAGAGAGAGAAAAGGAGAGAGAAAGAGAGAGAGAGGAGGGGGGGAGCGCGAGAGAGACAGAGGGAGAGAAAGAGAGAGAGAGAAATGGAGAAAGGGAGAGAGAGAAAGGCAGAGAGAGATATCCTTTAGGATTTGAAGGTTATGTTATTGTGGTTTTACAGAAAGAGTAGCATGCAGGCGTGGTACAAGACCATCTGGTTCTCAATGCTGGTCTGCAGACTGATCTAGATACTGCTGTCCTCTGATACATTCATAATGAACCTATTCCTATTGTTCACTTAACCCTGCAGGGCCAAACTCAAATATAATAACTAAACCCTAAATTGCTCAATTAAATGCATTAATGCGGTTAAATTGTCAAAATATAAAGTAGACTAGTTTATCAGTTGCGGTAAAGATGTTATAACCACACAGAGTAGCCTTCACAACAATACTTTGCTCACAAAATTGATTTTCTACTGAAATGTTACATTTCTCTCTCACCATAACCTAACATGCCCCTTCCCCATTATAATAGAGAGAGAGGAACTGCCAAATAATACAGTGATGTACTCCTGCCAGCCTCTTAGGTTACCTCATGGCCAGACAGAGTCAGTAATGTCCATTAACACCTTTAGAGGAGAGGATGTTTACCAAACAAACAAGCACAAGCTAAAAGCTTTTTTTATGGTAGCCACTCCCCAAGGAAGGATGTTGAGGTTACACAGTGTGGTTTCTAAATATTCGGCTTGTTTTTACTTCAATATGCTTAAACTCAAATAACTGCACAGTATTTTCAAGACTTGAACAAACACAATCTTTGAGAAATGTACATAACACTCATACTTTCAAACACATCTGTGACTTGTGACTGAGTCAGCTGGATTTCAGCTGAAAGAACAAAGCAGAAAACCAGGTTGTCTAAAGAAGTGATGGCAAGCTTCTAATTGTGTGTGGCAGACGAACAGTTGAACCTCTTGCTGGCTTTTTTACTTGGAGGGTGAGCCAGGAATACCTAATTATGCCTTTTTTGGTACTATAATTTCTATATAATCAGCAGGGAGTTAGAAGCTCTTGAGAACAGGGTCCAGATGATTAGGCAGATTCATCAGCAGGTCAACTGGCAGACACTGACAAGGAGTCGGGCCTCCTGTAGGATCCCGGGGGGACGTCTGCATGGCCCAAGAAACTGCTGCTGTCGAGAGTGACTGGAAAACAGATGATCTCTTTCTTTGAAGGGATGGAAAATGTGACACAGTCCTTGAACCTGAGATGCAAGAACCAACTTTTTAAAACGGAAGACATTTCTGTCCTTCTTATTCACTGTGGATAATAGAAGGGATGGTGGGTGGGGTGTGTGTGTGGGGGGGGGGGACCAGGCCCTGCATCAGTATTCAAGCCGATGAATTCTTAAGAAGGAGCACATTCATGTAAGTAATTGGTTCATGTTGCAGTTATTTAAACGTGTAAAAATAGAGTCAAAGAACAGAGGAATTGTTTTCACTCCAGGGCAGAATTTGAAAGTCTCTCTCTCTTATCTCAAGGTAGCCGGGCAATCAAGGCCTCGGTCTGGGTTCTTTCGGAGCATCTCAGGGATCAGAATCAGGAAGTGCAATCACCATGAAGTTACTAATGGTGTTAGAAAATTAAACTGTGAGAGTGGCTTTATGAACTGATTGTAAATCGCACAGCGTTGAGGTTGGGTTGATGAATGTGGGGGTGGATGGGGAGGGTGGGGGCTTAGATTTGGGCGCCAGCAGACAGAAGTTATGTTCCTACCCTGATGACACATTGGGGTCGTCCCAAACATTCACCTTCTCATTCTGAAAGTCTGTTCACTCAGAACACTGAATGAGAAACATACATGCGAAAAAAAACAAAACAGGATGTTTAGAGTAACATAAACTGGCAACTAGAAATGTGCCACACTACAGTTCCCAGACAGATACAGAGAAACAATACCTCTCCCAGACAAAATACAATTCAGTTTTTTAATGTCGTTAACAGTTACACTCATTCTTGTGTCGGATAAACATCTGAATGAATTCAAATGAGAATTTCCTTCTCTCTTCACATTTGACATTTACATTTATTCATTTAGCAAACGCTTTTATTCAAAGCGACTTTCGATTCGATTCTTCAAACGAATCGACGCATTTAAATGTAGCTTCTAGGAAGAAAAAAGGAGCAAATTCTCCATTAAATCTGTCATTAGTGTTCTGAAGTAAACAACAGTTATTCTACTGCTAACACTGGCTGCCTTGCAAACCCAACTAATGGAATAACACCAACTCAAATTTTAAGTAATCACAAAATTAGGCATCAAAGACAGTTTCTAATTTCAGCATAATTAAAGTTTTAATTGCTTGATGTTGAGTTATAAAGAAACTCATAAAAGCATTGGTCCCTGTGCAGTGTGTACCCATATGGCACTGAAATATTATTGAGAATCAAAAACAGGAGTGGATTTGTGCTTCCTGTCACCATTAACCACTTGGAATAGGAAGAACCTTACTTCAGGTACACCACTATGACAAGTCACTTATGAATGAGGATTTAGGTTTGTTTTCAAATGTGGGTGGGACATCATCTTTTTATATATATATATAATTGAGGATTAGTCAGTTTAATAAAGTGTTATTAATAAAAAGTGTGGCGAGATTTGTCCTTTTCAAAGAGCATAATCATGTATAATGAAACCTACTTGTGGATCTGCTAGTAAGACAGAACACAGCTCACATTACTAGATCGAACATATTCGTTCGAAAATCAGTTTATAACTCAGTAGTTTGTTCATGTATTCATCCATTTTTGTTTGAAGGTCTTCAATGACTGACAATAAGCAGCTAGACCTCAGCGTTGCCAGTCAGAGATTTTATGTTTGCCATCCATTTCCATTGTTGATGGCTCTAGATACACATCAGCAATACAGCACACATACCAAAACCATAATACAGACTTGTATATAATAATAAGTTGTTTGGCTGGAGAGAGTGAGAGACATTTTGAAGGATCATTCTGTGCGTTACCTGGGAGACACCTGTGCATTGAATTCACTGTGTATTAGATGATTATGTTCATTACAGTTTTACTTACAGACACCTGGTCTCACATCCTTGTTCCCTCTGAACTCTCCTTCTTGTTTAGCAGGGTTCACTCAGGCAGCTACACAGTTTCTGTATGGATGAATGATAGTCTTTTGGGATTGTTCCTGCTGGCTGCAGCATCTGCATTTCTCCAAGGGAGGCTTCAGAGGGTGAGTTAGAAGTGTGCACGCCAATCTCATTAGAGACGTGTGTTAACATTCAGCACACATGCTCGCTCGCTCTCTCTTCCTCTCTCTCTGTTGGCCCTCTCAGCAGTATGTGTGGTGTGCTGTCGGTGTGCTGTCCGCCAGCGAGACTGTGGTGTGCTGTGCTCACTCTGCTAACCCCGCACCCTGGTGTTCCTGGTATCTTGAATCTAATCTATCTAATCTAACAGTCTGTTATTATCAGCTGGTTATGTGAATCACACTCACATGGTAAGTAAAGTCCACCAGAGATCTGTTGGTACAATGTTAACCTTCAAAACTTTTAAGACAACCAATTTACTGAAACAAATGTACAGAATATTGCCTCAAATCCGAGCTTCTTTTTTTTATCCTTCAGAACAAAAACATAAAAATGCAATAACTGGTCGATCAAACGCACTGAATATTTACTTATTTTGCCTTCGGACCTCAGCGCTCCACTATTTATTTACACAGAATCCAAGAATCATGAAACCCTTTTCCACCCAGCACATTACTATCAATAGCTACACAGTTGTTACACCAGCACGCCATCACACAATGGGGCCAGGCTGAGTGAAAAGTGAGGGTGAGTTATTCTACAGTCCCCCGCACGCCCCCCAGTATTGCAGTGATTACCAGTTCCAAGCCTCATAAATCAACAAGGGCCGTTGGACAAAGAGGATCAGCTTGTTTCAGGCCACAGCAGGGGTCCAGAGGTTCAACTTTGCAATGATAACACGGAACATAGCGACGAGCATGCTGGGGGGGAAGTAGATTATCAGTACAAGTGAGGTCAGTGAGTTGGGGTATAATTAATGCAGAATGATTTAAACCTATGACATGCTTCTTAGTGCTACCCGGCACAATCTGATGGCGGTGGACTGGAGAGACGTGGGATATAAGCGGGAGGGGAATGAACAGAGCGGGAGGAAGGAAGAGGGGAAAAAAACAGAGAGGCTAGGAAACGGTTTTTCTCTCCTTTTCTGGGCTCAGTATTGCTCTGTCTCATCTTATTAGAAAGCTAATGCAGCTGTCTGTTCTAATACTGGGGAGCAGCTTTTACACTTTCTCCCTTTGCACCCTTTTTCTATTCCCGTTCAGCGCTAATCTGTGCTGTGCCAGCAGACGATAAGACAGGTCCTCTTTCTGAGCAGTGGTTCTGCTGGGCTTTGTTTGAGTTGGAGACGTACAATCGTTTGTCTCGAGAACTGAGATACGTAGAAACGTAGAAAACGGCAAAAACTTTTTCAGGTGAACTTTATTTTGGTTTGTTGGGGGATGGGGGGGGTGTTGTACTTAGAGGGTTTTGTGTTGGTCTTGCTTTCCAAACCTTGAAAGTTAAAATGGAGGGCTATACCTTTTTGTTTTTACGCACAAAGAACGCTTGGGCTAAAGGCCTTTGAAGTACACAAAGTGTTCAGGCTTACCAAGGTTTTTATTTCGAGGATTAGTTCTGCAATGAATTTAAATCTACGGAATTATGTTCAACTGTCACCGCCATTGTAAGGATCAAGCATGTGTTACTGGACCTTGAATACAAACGAATAAAGCCCCAGGCTAGCGAGCACTCTAGTCTAGCATTTCTCCAGCCAACAAACTCCTACAATTACAGAAGACTCCTACTATTGCACACCGGGTCAAAAATATAATGGAAGCACAATTTATTCTGATTAATTCTTCACTTTAAGTTTTTTAATTGTTCAATTAGTCACCTGGCATTTCCAGTAAGTGTTTTTTACTACATATACGACGACTACTGTTTCCAGGAGGTTTGTAGCAGTGATGTTTTGTGTCACATTAAATAGGCCTACTACTTCTGAGAAACATCTTGTTGATCCAAAACAAAGTACATGTTGAATTTTATTGAATTTTAGCCGAGTCAGAAAAAAATGAAGAGTAAATAAATGAAGCTGTTCTATTCAAACGACAAACCTTCCTGGTAAAGCTGGTAGCTTCTCTGGCCCTTTGGTTGGCAAGAGTGGAAATCACAGAGGAAAATGTCACTGGTGTTGAAACAACGTTAGGACTACTTCCTCACCACTCACAAGAGTGTGGGCTGCAAAAAGACACAGGACGGAGCTTTTAAATTTACGACTATTAAGCTTAGTTTAAATCTTTTATTATTCCAAATGAATATTTGATGCCTTTTCAACATTAACAATGTAATATCTATTCTCCGTTCAGGCTTAAATGATATGGCGTTTACTGGTTTTGATGAGGACGAGTTGGGGACTTGGAAGGTTCCAGATGGTTGTTTAAGTGCTCCTCTATGCGGATTTGTCAGACAAAGAGATTTCTGCTTATTGCACAAGTCAGTCATTTCAATAGTTATTCTCAATTGATCTTCTAACAGTGTTTTAGGCAGCTGAGCTGTATTCATATTGTTTGAGGGAGAAGGCTCCGTTATCCCACAACCAATGGCGTGTGCCTTTGATGTCGACACTTTGACAGACACTCGATACAGAAAGCTGACATTGTCTATATTGTCGAATGTTGCCGAATCACTGGCCATGTAATATGAAAGCAATTGTATTGCTGTTATATGCAGGATTGACCTGAGCCATTGACGAAAGCTTTGAATGAAATAGATTTGACAACCGAACAATACACAATACATTCAGAGATATGTCTGTTGTGCCTACACTTTGGTACTGTTTGAATCAATTTCTTTGATGAGGGAACACAACAAGTTATATATTTTTTTCATATATATATAATGATAATACACTGGGTATATATGAGAGTCAAAGAGAAAGAGACAAAAGGAGTAAGAGAGAAAGGAAAAGAGAATGATAGAGGGAGAGAAAGACAGAGACAAAGGGAGAGAAAGAGTGCGAGAGAAAGAAAAGAGCTAGTGGGAGAGAGAGACAAAGACAGAGAGACAAAGGGAGAGAGAGGCTTTTTGGATGTCAAACTCAGGTAAAGAGCCTCTGTCTGATGGTAAAGTGGGGGTCTGGTGTGTCTTTGTAGCCTGATTAAACTATGGGTGTCATCAAATCTGCTGACACTTGAAGATTAGGTTGATCTAGGCCCATCCCGGAGGCAGAGGCTATACTCCACCATTGTAATTTTATGCAAATGGACCAATATCGCTTACAATGAAGCGAGCAGTGATTTCAAATCTGTCTCTCACACTGAGGCAGGGATAACTCTGATGTGTAGAGCCAGCAGCTCAGATGCCAGGATGTGGTTTCTGGGTTGGAGAACAAAGCTGCAAAGCTCATCGTACACAGACATATCAACATGTCACAAGGAACACAGTTGGTCCTTGATATTCCAGCATCAAATGGACTTGTAAAATACATACATTTGGTAAACGTTATGAAGGCCTGTTCTGGGTCTTGAATGACTTACAAACAAATACATACAAAGAAGAAATAATTTAAACAATTGAAGTATCTTGAAGGAATTCCTTCGTGTAATTGAGGGTTAAAGATTGCCTAGATGAAGTAACACATCTAAAGCATCTGAAATCTATCCTCTAGCTGTCTACAGCGTGTCACTGGCTGACTTCTCTAAAGTCAATACTGTTCGAGAGTGTGAAAGCAAATTGCCACGTTTTATAAACTTCCAAGGTATCAAAACAGGAGGTTTTGAATCCAAAGCCTTTTAATCAACTGGAGAGGAAACTGCGTTTGCTTGGATTTGCGGATGTTTGATTTCTGCTGACATGCAGCTGAACCCTCAACTTACCAACATGAAGCTGTATACCTCTTCAGTTACACATGCTTGGAGGGTTGAGGTTAGGGAGTAAACCTGAGGAGGATACACTACAGACTGTTACCTGGTAAAGATTGTATAATTTTACAAAAACTGACTATGTCCTGTAAGCCAACAACTGAATAAGCACCTCTTGGCCTTCAGTGAGAGCACAGGCTGGAAGAACAAATTTATAGGGTGAATACTTGATAAAGAGAGGACTTTCCCATTTACATTTTTGTCATTTAGCAGATGTTCTCTTCCAGATTGATTTACAGCAAGTACAGGGACATTCCCCCTGAGGCAAGTAGGGTGAAGTACCTTGCCTAGGGACACAACGTCATGTTGACACAGCCGGGATTCGAACCAGGTACCTTCGGATTACTAGTCCGACTCCAACTGCGTCATGACTACCATAGCATAGCTTTCCCGAGGAATATACCAGACGATTTTCAATGACATACAGTGCCCAGCTCTTAAAATAATCCAGCCACACACATGCAGATAGAGTTCGTGCCTTAAAAGATTACGCTTAAATATCCCACTTCACTGATACTCACTCTATGCCGGGGGGGGAAATCCTGGTCCTCGAGGGCCGCTGTCCTGAAGGTTTTAGATGTTTCCCTGCTCCAGCACACCTGATTCTAATGAATGGGTTGTTATCAAGCTCTGTGGAAGAATGATGATTAGTATCAGGTGTGCTGGAGCAGGGAAACATCTAAAACCTTCAGGACAGCGGCCCCCGAGGACCAGGATTGCCCACCCCTGCTCTATGCCAATGTTAACTGTATTGTGTTAGTCATGTTAACTAAACGTTAGTTGTAAATGTTAGTGATATGGTGGCCTGTGCTCCATGCGTTTATGTTGGTTTCTTTCTAACAACATACAAACATCTTTCCTTAGAAAAGCGGTGTCTTCTAACAAGTAAAGTGTTGCTTTTCTGTGAGAATAAAAGCATTGATGTAGGGTTTCTTCATTTTTAAAGTGTTGAACAAACACAGAGCTAACTTTAACGCAGTGTCAAAGAGGACTGCTAGCCCTGGGATTTCACATAAAATAAAGTGTACAATACGATGCACAAGACATGACAAAATGTCTGATTTAGGAATATCCATTCTTATCCAGACTGCTGTATTTCCCATTGGGATTAATAAAGTGTCTTTCCTATTCCAGCTACCTCATCAGCCTCCCACTCTCCAGCCTCAGATGACTCTGGGTGGGTGGACTTCATTTGGACTCTTTCTATCAAACCAAGCTAAGATCCTGGTCTGCAGTAGAATGTAGTTAGAAAAAAGAGCACTGTTAATGTCATGTCAGCTTGACTTGAGGTTATCAAAGAAGGAACAGTGAATGATTTGAGTCGTGACTCGGTTAGGAGGGTTAGGATTATTTGTGTGGGGGTTCCAAAGTCTGAAATCCTATAATTATTATATTATTATTATTATACACACCTTTTCTGGGTAGTTGTTCTCATTTGAAAATGTTGAAGATGTTTCAATAACATTAACACTAAACAATGTGGCTTTAGAGGATTAAATTACTTTGATAGGCTGAGTGCTAACTGTAGTTATACTATACTGACATATAGTGACACAAGTTGAAGTATATTTTGACTGAAATGACACAATATTTTCAAAAAAAACAAGAAAAAAACATTGTTTGCCAAGTAAGAGGCAATTCAGTTGGTTTTGACTGTACAAAAATTCACCTGGAAACAGTTATTGTAATTCAAATAAATCTTCGATGAAAAAATACCTTTTTGTTATGGTGTCTTCTGTGAGTGTAGAAGAATTTACCAGTTTGTCAGAGTTGTAATAAAACTAAGAACGATCTCCTTTCAAAGTCAATACGAAAACTTCACCAGTAACAAATCAACTTTTTGGTACAGAGATTTATTGTGTAGGTGTATCAGTCAACCTGAGTAAAGCTAACCACAAAGATTCTAGTTGAAGTATATTTAGATGTTTTACAACCGTGTTTCTCACTCATCTAGAGAACAGGCTTCAGGCTGTGTTTATGTGTGGGAAAGCTTCCAGTAGTACTGCACAGTGCTGTGTTTCTGCTTCCTAGTCCCTCATCTTTATAAACGATCCATTCTCTCTGTCCTGTATGGTTCACAAACCTTTTCTTTCAAACAGCACATTCCCTCAATAAAAGCCCCTGAGTACATTACAAGAAACAAAATTACTGAATGAAACTAATCAGCGAGAAATTCTTTTTTTTAAAGAATTTTTTTTGCTCTTTAACTTTACCACCTCAGACAGCACAAAGACATTCATGTAATCTAATAACCACTCTGATGCCCTCCGTAATAGATAAAGCCTTCTATTGGATCTGTCCTGGTGCTGGGAGGAGCAGTAACTGTGCAGATCTATGCAGCCTAGAGAAGCCCTCCAGAGCATTGCCCCTCTCATCCGTACCGCACTCCAGCAAGCACAGACTTAGAATGCAATCCCTGGAGGGTCTTGTTCTCAGGGGCAGTGGCCAAGGTGAGAACCTACTAGAAGAAGCCTAACCTTCTCATGTAAGGTCATAAAGCACTTGTCTAGATACCAGTCCTACTAAGGGCTTTGCACCCCAACCTTAACCCTAGCACAGACAGAGAAGAATTGGTTTTGCGTCTGGCAAAGAATGCCCAGTGTATCTAAGGTGATGTTGGGGGCAGCTGCGATCTTACTCATAGCCATCCAATCATTTGACAAATATAGAAAAGGTCAGGGGTCAAGAGGCAGGGCTTGTACTACTGCTACCAGCTGAAACCTGAGACAGTTTACATTTTTGAGAAAATAAGAATTGGCATAGGCATGCCACCACACTGTGTTGGGAGGAAGAAGCAATCGTTCATGGTAGTAGCACATCCTAAGCCAGGCTTAATTAGATTGGCTCCAAAGCAGTAGGTAGCTGTGGTCCCCTGAGTTGCTGTGACAAGCACAGTGGCAACCGGGAAGCCCATGACACTCCCAAAGAGTATTTCAACTACATGTTATAGAGATAACATATTGTTCATGAGAATATTAGCTCACATGGCAAAATTACACACATCGTTCAATCAAGTAGATATCAAATAGGGAAAAACAACAATGAACAACCGACAAACAACACATCTACAGTAAGCACCAGTTGAGAAAAACATTGGCTATTTACACAAATTCCCTGATATTCTAGGATCAATTGGAGTACGTTTAATTGTTTTAAATAAGCCTAAATACATAACTTTATACCTAGCAACCAGTATAGCAACCAGGACAGTGTCCGCTGGCACGCTTAGTTATATCTGGAATTAAACGTTGGCATAGCGACGGACACGTCCTCGCATCTGAACAGCCTTGTGACGTCAGATAGGACACCAGTTATTTCAAGCGGATCGCACGTGCAAATTGATTTAAATTGTTTAGGCGCCAATTCGATTCTGAACGTCAAGACAACGGAAAGCGTTTTTACTAACAAACACAGATTTATTGAATCGAAACACTAGCAAAAAAGCTCTCTAAATTGAATAATATATTTCTTTGTAAACCGTTGCAAGCCCACCTACTACCACACAATCTAGTTCAAGCTAGCTAGCACTGCAGGTGAGTGAAGGACTTTTAATATCTTTGGGAGTTTGTGTTGATTGGCCGCTGTACCCGTATTTAACAGGTGGTTAATTAATTTGAGCCATTTCTGGGTGTATTTGACTTGTAGCAGAGCTGCACCTTGCCGCAACACTGCAACAGGTGAGTACAATAACTTTTCCTTTTTGGGGAGTTTGGGTTGGTGGGCCGCCGTGCCCTAATTTAACAGGTGGTTAATTGTTTGAAGTCAGTTTGCCGCTGAGCACCTGTTTCAATAGATGTATTTGACTTGCAAAAGCCACCGTAACCTCATTTGCACTGCAGTGTACATACTGACACATGCATAGATATTTATATTTGTATATTATTATCTTTCATTTCATCTTATGTTTATTTTTTGCACCATACTACAAACCTCTGATTCTGAAGCGGCGCCGCGGAGCTGCACGAAGTCAAATACACCTATTTTATGAAGGTCTATGGGGTCTGTTTGCAGTTAGTCAATTGATGGAAATTGTACAGATATTTTAGGGGTATAAACTGTTGCAAGCCCATGTACGACCATAATGCTGACTAGTTCAAGCTAGCTGGCAACAATGATTCAGCAGTCCTTCAAAAACCATGCCACCAGCACTGCAACCGGTGAGTACAATAACTTTTCTTTTTTTGGGAGTTTGGGTTTGTGGGCTGCTGTGCCCTACTTTAACAGGTGGTTAATTGTTTGAAGTCAGGTTGCCGCTGAGCATCTGTTTCAATAGGTGTATTTGACTTGCAAAAGCCACCTTGACCTCATTTGCACTGCAGTGTACATACTGACACATGTATAGATATTCATATCTTTTATGTTACCTTGCGTTTATTATTTGCACCATCCTACCAAACTTCTAATTCTGAAGCAGCGCCGCAGAACTGCATGAGGTCAAATACACCTATTTTATTTTGGCCTATGGGGTCTGTTTGCAGTTAGTCGATTGATGGATTTTTGGTAAAAACTGTTGCAAGCTCATGTACGACCATAATATTGGCTAGTTCAAACTAGCTGGCAACAATGATTCAGCAGTCCATGTCAACAACCATGCCACCAACACTGCAACCGGTGAGTACAAAGACTTTAATTTATTTTTAAGTTTGGGTTGGTGGGCCGCTGTGCCCTAATTTAACAGGTTTGGAGTCACGTTTGCCGCCGAGCATCTGTTTCAATAGGTGTATTTGACTTGCAAAAGCCACCTTGACCTCATTTGCACTGCAGTGTACATACTGACACATGTATAGATATTCATATCTTTTATGTTACCTTGCGTTTATTTGCACCATCCTACCAAAATTCTCATTCTGAAGCAGCGCCGCAGAACTGCATGAGGTCAAATACACCTATTTTATTTTGGCCTATGAGGTCTGTTTGCAGTTAGTCGATTGATGGATTTTTGGTAAAAACTGTTGCAAGCCCATGTACGACCATAATATTGGCTAGTTCAAACTAGCTGGCAACAATGATTCAGCAGTCCATGTCAACAACCATGCCACCAACACTGCAACCGGTGAGTACAAAGACTTTAATTTATTTTGGAGTTTGGGTTGGTGGGCCGCCGTGCCCTAATTTAACAGGTTTGGAGTCACGTTTGCCGCCGAGCACCTGTTTCAATAGGTGTATTTGACTTGAGGCTGCGCTGCGGAGTTGTATGAAGTCAAATACACCTATTTTATGTAGGCCTATTGAGGCTATTTGCAGTTAAAATCTATTGATGGGAATTGTACAGATGTTTTTGTAAGCCCCCTACCATCACACTCCAAGCTAGTTCAAGCTAGCTAGGAACAATGATTTAGCAGTTCACATCAACCATGCTACCAACACTGTTTCAGTTGGTGTATTTGACTTGCGAAAGCCAGCTTGACCTCATTTGCACTGCAGTGTACATACATGCATAGATATTCATATTTTTATATCCCTATCTATTTTGTCTTATGTTTATTCTTTGCACCATACTACCAAACTTCTGATTCTGAAGCAGAGTTGCAAGAGATCAAATAAACCTATTTTATGTTGGCCTATGGAGGCTGTTTGCATTTAGTTGATGGAAAATTTACAGATTTTTTGGTGGGGGGAGGGGGAAGGCTGGGTGTACACTGTTGCAAGCCCATGTATGACCATAATGCTGGCTAGTTCAAACTAACTGGCAACAATGATTCAGTAGTCCATGTCAACATCCATGCCACCAACACTGCAACCAGTAAGTAAAAATTGTTTTAATTCTTGGGATGTTTGGGTTGATGGGCCGCCGTGCCCTTATGTAACAGGTGGTTAATTTGGAGTCAGGTGGCGGCCGAGCACCTGTTTCAATAGGTGTATTTGACTTGAGGCTGCGCCGCGGAGTTGCATGAAGTCAAATACGCCTATTTTGTGTATGCCTATTGAGGCTATTTGCAGTTAAAATCATATGGGAATAGTGCAAATATGTTTTGGGAGAATATCTAGTGCAAGCCTATGTACGATCACATTGCTGGCTAGTTCAAAGCTAGCTAGCAACAATGATTCAGCAGTTTGCGACAACCATGCTACCAGCACTGCAACCGGTGAGTACAAAGAGTTTTCTTTATTTGGGAGTTTGGGTTAATGGGCTGCTGTGCCCTTATTTAACAGGTGTTAAAAAAAAAAAAAAAACAGGTTGCCACTGAGCACCTGTTTCAATATTTAATTAAATTTGATAAACAAACTTTTTAAAACAACTTCACAAAATAATACACTGCTTGACTAAAGGGAACACTTAAACAACTCAATGTAACCCCAAGTCAATCACACTTCTGTAAAATCAAACTATCCACTTAAGAAGTAACACTTATTGACAATAGATTTCACATGCTATTGTGCAACTGGAATAGACCTGGGGTGGAAATTATAGGCAATTAGCAAGACACCCCCAATAAAGGAGTGGTTCTACAAGTGCTGACCACAGACCACTTCAGTTTCTATGCTTCCTGGTCAAAATCTTTAAAATAAATATTGTGTAAATTATACAATATAATTTTTATATTATAATTATTGTATAAATCAATACAAAACACCAATACATGACACAACCACTGTAGCAAACAGGTTAAAGTAAATGATATAGGATACAATTAAATGAAAATTAAATGCCAAGGTATTTTGTCTGGCTTGTATTTGTCAGAGCAAATGGGTAGATGTACAGGTGTATTTGACTTGAAACAGACCTGCATGGCCCATCTAATTATTTGAGAAGCATTTTGTATACAAGATGCAGAGTTGAGGCTTTGACTCTGCATCAGCCCAAATGTGTAGCTGAGAAAAGAACAATGTGTGTTGGTCTGCGAAAAGCCAAACAGAATAGGGTATAACTGCATTACTTATTTGTCTTATTAATGTTTAATGCTCAGAGGAAGCCATTATGTGCTGTCTGTCTGCTCAGTGCACAGGTACACATGCAGCATTCAGACTGATGTGAGATTCTTCCAGGAACCATGGAAGAGTTTCAGTTGACAGGTTCATTGAGATTCCTCGATTCCCTCAAAAATCTTCGTTTCTCTCTTTGGTATGAAATTGTAAAACGAACATGTATTACGAAATCTACGGCAGTTATTTGAAAGTAATGATTTTCTGCAGAAACATTGTAGCATTCTCTGGGTACACCTGAATGGGTAATGAAGACATTTAAATTCAGACAATATGATCCCCTGCATTGTATGCTAACCTGAGGCAAATGTAGATGAATAATTGATTATCTGCTTGTTATGGTTGCATTCTGCAACATCTACATTCCAAACTATAAAGTTACTTCAATGCTTGAATCAAACATTCTTTTTGCCATTTTTCAGTTGGCATTTAACACTTTTGATTCTATCATGCTCATATCATATCAGTTTTGCTAGGTTTAACATAATGGGAGCATAATGCACAAACATCTTCTGACAGTGTGGTCTCTTTAGTTTCCAGAAAAAACCTAACCAAGAATGAAATGGCCACTAAGATTAGATGACTGTTTACTGAAAGATGGCAGCAATACAGTGTGACTGCTGGATGCATAGCTACCATCTATGTTGAAGAGTAGCAGTAGAATATTATTCATTTGAAATTTAATAAGCGCTTAGTAAACTTTATAAGCGGTTTTGTTTCACAGGATCATCTTTGCTCAGGATAGGGCAAAAGGTATCGCTACTGTGATATTACATAGAACACTGCAATTGTGGATTATTATTGGTTTTGATCGAGATGCATTTGTGTTTGATTTCACTTTCAGGTCATAGCTAGGAGTTTTGCCTGAAACAATATATTCCCAGATGCAGTAAAGGCTTGTTCAACAGCAGTAGGTTATTGAGGGGGGAATACATGTAATGCTGGGAGCATTGGTGAAATAAGTACAGTGTGTCTTGGTGTAGTCGCATCGCCAACACCATCTCTTTCAGACTGTGTTCTTCAGGGGAAACGGCTGCACAGTTCATGAGGGAAAAGGAAGAGAGAGTGAACACAGAGACACAGGCCAGATAAGGACTGGTACTGATATGGTGGCCAAGGTAATTAGCCAAAAGGAAATTGGGCCTCAGTCCATATCAGTTAACTCCAGAGGGGACAATCTCCCAGGGCCCCTCAAGGTGAACAACCCCAGATTCGGCTTCCTGACAAAGGCTGCCACTGATAGCTGAGGGGGTTCAAGTGATTTTTGGAAGGAGACAAACCATCTTTTCTCAGACTGCCAGCTGGCTGGGAAACAGATTTGGCTTGAGTAAAGCTGGTGGCTGGACATATCTTTGGCCGGATGGTATATGTGTGTCCTGTGAGTGTCCAGCCTGGCTCTGACAGTCCCCCCCAGCTGTAGTCTTCCATTACAGTATTCTTTGACCGCACTTTTCCTCCTACTCTTCTAATCCCTTGTTGTTGAAAGAGAATGGCTGAATAGCTACTTGGCAGTACCAACTCTATGGAGAAATGTAAGACAACACTAATGCTACTGGTGTGAATGAGCTGATTTTGGGTCCTGCATGTTCAGTGTGGCCTACACCTTTGTGGATTGGGAATTTAATTTACAGTTGCCCGAAACAGTACTCAAGCCACATGCATGCTTAAACCAAGCTCAATCACCACCAAGTGATCTTAATTTGAACAGAAGTAAAAGCCTGGATAAGAAAATGAACCACAATTGAATCTTTGTATCCTAGTAAGACTTGGTACTCTCCGCAAACAAAATTCATGGAGAGAAGCAAGTAAGGAGATCGAGGCTGTAGCATCCTTTCTGGACTCTCCTGCGACCTTCTCTCTAACGCCTCTACAGGATTAAGTGACCAAAACCTGCAAGTACTAAGGATTTATTTCCTTTGGCCCAACGATGGTCTGATCTCCAAGTTTCTGAAGGCGAGCCGGACTGCTATCAGGGATCCAGTTGTGTTTGGAGTCTAGAACAATAACCAATCAAACATATCTACATTGCTGTGCAGTTATGCTTCATCCTGCTCTCCTCATTAGGTTCAGTGCTCTCTGGAAATGTACAGACAATCAATCAGAGATTAACCTCTAGGAATAAATTGAGGCTAGGGGAGTTGGGATTGGAGTCGGGGCAAACGGAGAGTAATTGGATTGTGACAAGCGGGCAGGGGTAATTCCACGGATTTGATACTGGTGTTCTTGTCATTCCTCCTGTTATTTCCCAACTGTACAATAACAGACAGAATTCGATTACGGTTCACGGGTGATGGTTTTGTTCATGTACTGTGCGTCTACTAAAACTAAATCAATCTCACTGCAGCGCTAAGACATGTCCACGACCTTGTTTGAACGTCTACAATGGACATTTTTGACTCGGAAAGCCATAAGTATTATATTGTATGTTACAATTTTCCGCATAACATTGTTACGTCTGATCTGGTGTTTTGACTGATCATACACAAATTAGTTTAAGATTGCGTGAATTCAGTTTTTGCTTCCATGTATTCCTCATGAATGTATAATTTATTTCCAATGCTGCTTTCAGACAGTTTCCCTTATGGCAGACAAACCCTCCACACCACTGCATCCGTATGATTACACCTTCTTGACCTGCACTCATCCATGAGAGGAAGCTATTTTCAGGGGTGTCACCACCTCTCCTGTCCACACACACACTTTCATCAGCACACTTTCATCAGCACACAGGGCTTTCCTACAGCTGTTTTAAACATTAATGACAGGCTAAAACGTTTGTGCAAGGTGCTCTCCTAAATCTTACAGTGCTGAAACAGCAGTTATTGATGTGATGGATGATTTTTCTCCTTGACCCTCATGTTGAATTCAACATTCCCCTTTATCGGCTAACATTTATTTGGATTTTCTAATATTTCTTAACTTTACTGTGTCTGCTCTCCTTCCTTAAGAAGGAAAGTTAAACACTTTCTCTCAACTGCTGCTGAATTCTCTTGTCATGCCGTCTGTCCATTCAAGTTCTGTCTCTCACCTGCTGTCTGAGATCTGGCAGATCCAATTATCTGCTGCTGTCACACCCAGAGAACCCTCTGCACAAGAAGTTATAACACTCGATATCGGAGACTCTGAAATACCCATCGAACAATAACAAATGGCATTCAATACCGTTTGTTTTTTTTTCCTTTATCAAGAACGTTTTGTGGTTGCGGTCGTCATTTACCATTGTACAGGAAGAAAACAAAAATTCTGACTTTTTAGGCAAGTAATGTTTTATATTCAGTAATGTTTAAAGATATATATTTTATTATTCATGTCATGGTCTGTGCCAACATTGTTTCCTAGGTCAAGGCACTTCACCCTACTTGCCTCTGGGGGAATGTCAGACTACTTGGTGTGGATAAGAGTGTCTGATAAATGACTAAATGTAAATTATCAGGCGAGTGCAGTGTATGACTGACTCTGCATGCATGTTTTCTGTAGACAGGACAGATATAAATTCCCTCCTTCCAACACAAACAATGACCATGCATTTTAAACACAGCATAGCAAAGCTCAGGCTTTGAGCAGCGGTGATCGAGGGAGGGGGTCAAATCCAACTGGGTACAGTTATTCCAGGCAGGCTAACATACCACAGCTAGCGCTAAAGCATCACCTGGGACAACACTCACCGTTTTGGATTAGAGAGGAGAATGGCATCCGAACACACAGGAGCCGACTTTCTATTCTAGTTCATTACACACCATTTCATCGGAAATATAGCTTAGGTTCCAGAGGATAGTCTAACCTCAACTTGGTCTCTTTGTTTCTTTTCCTTTTCCTATTAAATATTTAAACCAACCTGACAATGCCTGAAAAGCTCAACCTAGCATGAAAGGAGAGAAAATACACAAGAGGGCTCTGAAAGAGAAAATCCAGAAAAGGGGGGGTAAAAATCTTTCAAAGTAACCACAGGTTATCTTTAGAGCGTGCGTATGTGTGCCTGTGTGTTTGCGTGTCAGTGTCAAGGAGGGAGTTGAATAGTTGAGAGTTGACAGAATGCAATGGATTTCATTTTCATGTTTGTGAAATGCACCGGACGGTTGGATGTGTATCACCCAAATCTAGGGAGTGTTTTAAAATAGTCCTGCATCATGTTGACCACCTGCTTTATTGATCCTAGACTTCTAGCTCATGATTGGGCTGGCTTTCCATTCAATGAGAAGAGGACAAAAAAAATATTATAGTAGTTGTTGAACAGCCACCTTGAAGTGATTGTGTGAACCAGGTCTTATGATGTCACCTTGGCGGGGAAGGAAGGTTCTTTTGTTGCAGGGATGCAGTCTTGTATTGTCTGTTACTCACTACTCAAACCTCAGATCTCTGACCTGTAATACAACAAACTGGTAACTGGTAAAAAGAACCAGATGCCTGTAATCAGGTACCTCATAAGATTGTATTATATTGCAATGTTAATTTACTATGACTAACTGATTTACTGAGGCTTTCTTGTTGATTAACTAACACTTACTATAACTAACACTTACTACAAGCACTTGGATCTATAGCGTTACCCATATGTCATTCAGCATTGCTTAAAAATTACCTTTAAAAATTTTTTTTACCTTACTTGTCAGAAGATAAATCACCAAATGTGTTGGGTGTGTTTTTGTGTGGGCCTGGTTCTATTATGTAGTTCCATGCTATGCTGAATTATCAATCTTTCTCACGTTGCATCATTTCATTCAGGGAAGCACACCTCAATCAAATGCTTTCATTTGCATGATGGAAAAACCTCATTTTAGCTACCGCCCACTACACTGCAACATTAAGTACACTTTGAACGACACCCGTCTGTCATGCAGACGCCAGGCTCCTCAAGATGCATCTTAATACGAGATTAATCACCAGGGACTGCAGTTCGGAGCTAAGCAGAGCACCTGCCATCGGAAATGTGCCATATCAATCAAAGAGGAGACGCTAATGATAATCTGTTGGAGTTTCCAGTGGAGGGGCGCTCTGCTCCCTTAGCAGTCGTTTGTGTTGACGTTCAATGGCAAGTGCATTTGGCTTCTGCAGCGCTATTAGCTCCAGCGCGTTGTCACCCGCAAACATGCCGTCCTTACTCCAATACCCATTTTACTTGTTGACATCCGAGGTCTTGACAGCAGGATTTTACGTTGAAAAAAAAAAAAAAGAGAACAGGGCCAACTGTAGTCTTTCTGGACCCATCGTTGTCATGTGGAGAACTCTACTGATTTCTAAAGGTCTTCTGTCAGGGAGCACCACAAGAGAACTGGCCAGCACCCTGAAGGCCCACCAGCTCTTTTTCCTCTTCCCTCCATAGTTTATTGTTGTTCCTGTGGGAATCATTGTTTTACTGCTGGATAAAAGTTTGAAGCTGGTTCTGTCAACTTTCCTGAGGGCAGGGGTGCTCTGCTCTGAGAGATTAAAGTAATTAACATCCATGTGGACAGTTTCTAAAGGACAGAAAGGTCACTCAGAGCAGTGGGATTCGACACCCTAGGCTGACAGCTGGAGGTGATAATCTACACTTGTTTTGTTGCAGAAGGCAGTTTAAGTCTGTAGTGAAGCTGTGAGAATACTGATCAAGTCCTTTCATACTTAAATAAACCAGCAAATCGGCAGTCAGCGTTCATTGAAACCAGCCAGTTACTGTTTAAGAATGAAGACTGACTACGTGTTTTTGATAAAATGTTAGCACCACACTGGACATGAAGAAAACAGCAACGTAGCTAGAGTAATTACAAGTAATATCAGGAAGTTGAATACATGCTAATCAAGATAAATAGGTGGACTGTTTCTGTCATTGTAGAGGAGCGAGAGGTACATTAGCATGCGTGTGGGAGAGATGACCTCAGTGCTGTCACAAGGCTCTTCTTCACTGTTCACTTCACTGTTCTGGGACTCCTGCTCTTAAGATGCTTCAGGGACCTCCAAGTGCAGCAACAGCAGATCTTTACCTGGCATGTGAAACCACATCTCCCTCTCTAAGAAACCAAACAACTTCTACGTTAAGAAAACACTTTTGTTGTTGTTATTCATCACTTCAGAATTGAACATTGTTGTGCTGTAGAAGTGTGATGTGGATTGGATTTACACAGGCAATGTAAAAAAAAAAAAAAAAAAAAAAAAAAAAAATCACATGTGCGGATATAAACAAAATTGCTTCCGGCATTTCTCATGAATCAGAGTGTGTTAAACGTTTAGCATTATACTCCTCTCAGCCCGTTCCATGTGACGTTCTAGTGAAAGATGAGAGCTGGTGTGCATGCTTCT
Organism: Protosalanx chinensis; assembly: GCA_030340685.1. NCBI lineage: Eukaryota > Metazoa > Chordata > Actinopteri > Osmeriformes > Salangidae > Protosalanx > Protosalanx chinensis. Next base: position 13,516,094 of record CM059330.1, on the reverse strand, counting down.
TACATGCCTTCGAAACGACAAGCACATCCTACCCTGTTGGAAAAGAGACACCTTCTACTGAAAGAGTGGAGTCACTGCACACACAAAGCTGTGTAGAAAACCGTGGTTAACAAATTGCCTGAACTGTCTATTAGTTTAAAGTGTAGTTTAAGTGTTTTGGGTTGGCATGTTGTGGTACAAACGAGGCTGTGAAGTTTACGATTGCAACACTAGCTTCCAGAATGAACGCCGATGTGAGGTTTGACATCGCCTACCAACACATCTCGTGATGACAAAGATTCAAAAAATGCCATGAGTGACAGCATAACTGTAACCCACTTCACCTGCCTCACCCTGAGCTGGGTTCATCTGAAGTGTTAAGGATTGGATAGTCAGGGTTGATGTATGGCAGTTAGAACATGAATATTATATGTGTGAATCTTCAGTCTGGTTAATTATTTAGCTCCTCCAAAGAAACTAGATGGAAGTGTCAGCCCTGTTTTGAATTAAATATTTTTGTGAGCTAGTAAAAGACAACATTTAAAAGCATAAGATGCCTGCTTTGTGGAGAGATGCTGGACTGGAGCAGTCCATGGTTCCATCTCCGAATGCAGCTCAATATGGCAGCAAATCGCTCAACCAATTAGCATCAAACGCAATACTGTGTCTCTGGGTGTCTGGCTTTTATACAGTGCCTGGTTCTCAAGGTAATTCAGCCAGGGGACACAGACACACACACACCTTTTGTAGATAGTATTAATAATGCAAAAGATCAAGGGTCAACTGTATTTGAATTTATGGTCATTGAAACTGAAATTGATAATTGTTGCAAATTATGACCCTGTTTAAAAACTTGAAAGGAAATAACCTCAGTTATTTAATATCTTAATACTGAACTTGGCTCATCAGCAGGTTCTGGAAGTTAGTTGTGGTTGCCAAGGTTAAACTAAACCTGGGAAGGAAACCTACCCCAAGATCAGACTTTGTAATACAGAAAATGTCTGAGTTTACATTATTCTGAACAGAACATCGAGTTCCCAGCCAGAACTCGAAACTCCCACTTCGACACAGTGCGAATAATCTTACTAAGCCTTGTCCGTTTGTCTGCGTCCTGCTCGTACAGTGTGCTGAGACCAATGTGGATTAGTGTCCTTAGTTTTCTGTCTTGTGCCAGGTTTCAAGCGCGCACACACACACACACACACACACACACGCACAGAGGTTTTACAATACAAGGAACATTAATTACAGTCATTGCGAGGAGCTGCAAGATGATGTTTCTTATTAGTTTCCTTGTTTAAACACATTGGATATTGTACTGACACTTTAGATCAGGTATATTGGATGTGGCCTGGTCCATTTAAATCACATTCTCTGGAGATTAGTGATTGCTTTTCCCATAGTTTCATATTGCAAAACTGGAAAATGTCAGCCTTGACGGCATCACATTGTGTCATATAGACGATGTCCTCTTGTGCAGCAGAGGATAGCGAGAGGGCATGGCTGTCCCTTCTTATTACTCTGGAGACCAAATAAAGGTTTACTGGCGACGGAGGTTATGCATTCTGAACAGAGGTGATCTATTCTGACTCTTCTGGTATCTGATGACATCCGCTGGGGATGTGGGACGATAGACGCCCCAGTGAAATAACGAACATGCTTGTGTCGGTGCTTTTGGTTCCTGAGCAGAAGTGAGAGTTTGACGAAAGCATGTGGGATAGAAAGATGATTGCACTCATGACAAAAATTGGGAATGTTTAAAGAGGACAGCGGAGAGACTTCGTAACCAGACCCTGCACTTAATGTACCATTTAAACCATTAGTTGTTGTGGGACTTTTCAGTCTTTAGTTTGGAGGTCAGGTATTTACTGTTTGTGGCGGCAATCCTGAGGCATCTTTTGAAAATCAAGTTCAAGCATTGGAGAATGTATTTTTTTAGAACATTTATTTTTTTTGTGCTGGGGCCCCAGCCCCTCAGCCTCCAGAGCATTGTCTAGTTTGTGCCTGTCTAGTTTGCGCCTGTGTTCCTTTCAAATCCAATAATCCACTCTCCCTTAAGCCAATATGATAGCGATTACACTCCCAGCCTCTGTTCGTAACTCAGCCAAACAGGATAATTCAGCTTCCTTCCAGGAATTGTGAGCGTATAGTTAAGTTACATGACTTGAGTCTTGATGCTGTTCTTTTCTTGTACCGCAGTTTCAGGGTCTCAAATCCAAAGCACTGTAAAAATATCAATTTTGTTTAGCCATTACAGTGTATGAGCATTCCATTCTGGATGATGCAATAAATTCAAACAATTAAGAAATCAGATCTTAGGATCTCTTGTCTTGTCTGTAATTTTTTTTGGGGGGGGTGTAAGTATGTCACAAGACGTAGACCTTGTATTAAAACGACAATCGAGTGAGTTTTACAATGATTTATTTTGATCAGGAAGAAACTTATTTCCTTTATTTTACTTTGGAAAGTGGCTGTAGTTTGAAACATGAAGTATTCATGAATTGTTTTTTCTGGACCAGTAACATCATCAAGCGTTACAAACTCATTTCAAGCTGTCAGCATTCCCTTTTCTCCATGAGAAGGTGTCATTTTTGGTCTGAATTGAGAAAGTTAGATTTCCCTAAGGACTAGGTACTGCTGTATTTTCACCTTACATTATTTATATTGGTCATACATTTTGAGAATATATTCCTTTTGTGACTGGGTGCCCAACGCCTTAGTACATCCTCTGATCAACATGTTCACTAAATGGATTAATCCAATCAATAAGTAACTTGACTAGCTAAAGAACTAATGACCTCATCTACTGATCTGCTGAGCCTGAGATCAGCTGCTTGAGAGTGGTACTGTTGCTTATAGGACGCAGTGTGTCTGTGAATTCTCTATTTCCTCACTGTCCCTTTCACTTTCTTTTTTATTTATTTTCCTCCCTTCATTTGTTTTTCACCCCCTCTTTATTTCTGTTTCCCACCCTCTCCTCCACCCCCCCTCTCTCTCTCTCTCTCTCTCTCTCTCTCTCTCTCTCTGTCTAATCTAAACAAACACCTTGTTCAAATGCAGGCCAGGGTCAAGCAACATATTCACCTCACAGGCAGAGTGTAATTGCCTTCATGCTAATGCATCTCTGGATGAAAATAAACCACGGTGTCTGGGAAGTGGCTCCCAACATGGGCGCACGAAAATGAGTTTACCAGCGCACGTAGCACACCTCCTACCTACCGTACACAAACACATCCACCAATGAAGTACGAATGACGGAATGAAGTCTGAAGGAATGTCACTGTAAGTCATTCAGTAGAAAGCCAACAGAAGACTGAAATGTCACCAGGAGACGGAAATACCCTCAATCACCAGTCAATCATCTGAACTCTTAGTGATGGCTGCGTAATCTGTCTATCCATCGGTCCACCAGACAGGCTTTGTGTGTTCTGCTGTCTTGTTTCGGTGGTTGAAGTCCTTAATAAGGACTAGTCTGTGATTACAGAATCATTAGATGGAGCAATAATTCTCTGATGTTGGATCTGCCTCACGGTCTCTCTTGACTGGTCAAAAGCTTTATTCAGGAGCTGCTCACATCCAGACAGGCTCTTCCTCACTGTGAACCAGCCTTTACGTCATCATTGGGCTTCAGAACAGAGAATGCAATGTTTTTTGTTGAAAGTACTCAAGGACAGTCAGAAATTTCAAGTGGGTACCGTCTCTGACGGTCTGGGATTTTGAGTCTGAGGATTTTTCAGTTCCTGTTGCCGTTTCTCAATCTTTCCTGCTTACTACTTGGCAGAGATGAAGTATCCATTCAAACAATAGAGTACATCTGTTTCTAATGCGAAGCTGATTGACAGTCTAAACAAGTTTTTGTACAACAAGCTGAAATGGAAACCTCCAGGAGGGTATCTATTAGAGTAGAAGCGGGTAACGGCACTAGACAGCAAAAGTGAAAGTATTAAAGTTGGAGCTTTGACCCTAAAGTGTGTGTGTGTGTGTGTGTGTGTGTGTGTAATGCAATCAGAATTTTTCTCATGATTCATTCCTCACGCAAGGACACATTGGTGACTCACAGAAGCGTTTTCATCTCTGATAAAAGAAATGTATTAAATAAAGATGACAAGCGTTTTTCAAACTTTTACTGACAACAGATAAGACGTCTTTTAATCCTGCCTTGCACAACCCCAAGCAGTATTTTGACGGTTGTCATTTATGCTTTACTTACTGTTTTAAGGCCTTCATATGTTCTTCTATTCCATATTAGTGGAGAATTCCCACGACCGAGTATTTCACCTGATAAAATAATCGATAGTCCCGTTAAGGGATTACTGGAGAGGGGAAAAACGTCACCTCACAAATGGCAAAACGTTTTCAAATCCTCTTCATCAAATTATACTATTTACAGGATGCTTCCCCCCCCCCCCCCACACACACAGCAGGCAGTCCCATGATGTCATCATTCAAGGGCAAGCAGCCAGCCATCTCCCGCCCAGCTTGTTCTGAGGAGGTGGGAAATGCGTGTGACAGTGCTACGCATGCTAGATGCACTCTGACATCTACAGCTACTCTGGTCTTTTTCTTTCAATACCAGTGTCAGTGTACAATAAACTCTTTGCTCTTGCTGTCTCTGAATATGATTTATGTAAAAGCTCCTCTCTGTGCGCCGCCGGTTGAAAGATTGGTTGTCCTGACTTTTTTGTTTTTGTGGGTTTGGTGATTTACAGCCTGTAGCCATGGAACAATAGATGGTCATTGACCTTGTATGTATTGTATCCTTCTGACTTGTAAGTGGCTGTCAGTGTTCTGTCTGGCCATAGCAACAGTAGTACTGTCACAAACTATTTCAACGGCTTAGAACACTGACAGATACAGTTGATGCTTTTGATATCCCCTCCAAGGGAAATTAAAATGTTTTTTTTATACTTCCTAACTCAGCAATTTTTTTCATTCTTCTCAACAAAAAAGGTTTGTTGGAGAATCAAAGGGGTAGTCCTGTTATGTTCATGTGAGAAGTTGCTCAGTGTTCAGTCTTGTTAATTGTATAGTCTGTACATAATCATTTATCCAAGCCTCTGCCCCCCCCCCTCCCTGTGTGGATTCACCTACCGTTTTTTAATTTATTGTTATTGCCCCCACCCCCCTATCCCTGTGTACACTTTCTAATCTTTTACCTCACACCCTTTACCCTTGTGTGCTTTGCGAGACTGTGTGCCGTTGCTACGAAGGAGTTTCCCCCGGGATAAATAAAGTATTCTGAATCGGGAAAAGGGTTTGGGGGTTTTCACAAAATAATATGCTCAGCCCTGTCCTGAAGCCTGTCCCATCCAGACTCATGTCCAGGATCTTAAAATGACATATGGATGATGTTGGTGGAAACTAGTAGCTCTGTGTGATTTGACTTCATGTTAACGCCTTCTCTGCTGTCTTATCTTGGAATGTAGATATCACCACCCACTAAAGATGGATGTCTGTACCAACTATTCATACTTTTTCTTCTTTTCATCGAAGGTACAACAATCAATTGAAAAGCCCTTGACATGTGTTGGGTGATCTTTTTTCACGTTCAATTTCCTCCAACTTGATATTAGATCATGTTGGCAAGAGTTTTCTGAAATGTTGGTTAGCCTTGGTCGCTAAGCCAACTGTAACAGTCCCTCTCCATCTTCCTGTGAATATTTCGGCCTCCCCTCCCTTCCCCACACCTTTTAGTGATAAACTTCAAATGTCACTGATTTTTATCACATCTACCCCCTAAGCTTCCCCTATGAGTAGCCCTGGGGGAATCGGTTGCCCTACGCTTTAAGAACCTTGGCAAACACAAAACACACCCAGGGGGGTTGTGCGCACCACTTGTGATCTATATCACAATTAGACATCAAAGGTCTCACGCAATGAGAAATGTCATTTGGGTTCAAAACGGTTCTCAATAGTTGCCCTTTCTCTCAGTGTTTCTTGACCGTCTGAGCACACCGTTCACAGGAAGAGGCTGATGTCAGTCGTGTTGTAGTCTTACACCACACTCTGACATGGCAATGGTGACATTCTCGATATGGAAAGAAAATCTCCTGTATTTCAGGTCTGTGAAGATAAACTGTACAAAACTTCACACCAATGCAAGTGTCGGTTCCAGACCACGCATCTCTCAAAACGAGTGGACAGTGGGAATAAAACATCACTCAAACAGATCTGTCCAGTACAGTCAAGATCTCTTGTGATGGTTGGTGGTCACAAACTATATGAAGAATCTACTTGCTTCTTTAAACAGTATTATTTGCCTCACACCCACATTACCTTCTAAAAACATACTTGTATGGCTGAGTCATTTTGCAGGTATTTGAAGTGTCCACAGATAATGGCACAGAAAATAGAAACGCATGAAGGCATGAAATGATGTATGCCCTCTAAATGCAAGAGCTCGATCCCGATACAGTGCTCGAGTTATGTGCAAACCCAGGCAAACATTTTCTTTGTGAATTACTGCAAATCATAAATCATACAGCAAAATACAGATACTTGGGGTAACTAACTTACAGCAAAATATTATACAATTAGACATGGATATTCCCAGAATAATGGTTTTAATGAGCAAGTGTATCATAACAAACTTGGTAAGAGAATAGTGTTCTGCACTGTCTGCACAGCCATGGCAAGAGGCCCAGCTAGACAGACTCCAGATTATTTCCTGCTGGAGAAGAAGAAATACAAAACACAGTCAACATGTTCAAGCCCTCCAACACCTGTGTGGTAGCACATAGTTTTCTGTATCACAACAAGAAAGGGGTGTCATATACAGTACATGTACATAAAAGTCATCTGTGTACATTCCCCTTGGCTTTTCCCCCCTTCCTCATCACCCAAGAATGAACCATCTGTATCTCTCCTAACAATCTGACCATGCTCACATTTTCAACAAACTGCCTGACACAGCTAGTATTTGGTTTACAATTTAATCCACTTGTAAGCATGTGCACAACTGTGAAAGCAACATTAAGGGTCGGGACTACTCATGTGAAACCCTGGCAAACATAAAGAGACCATCTTTTGAGGATAAGAAAATAAAGTGGCAACACGCTAGGTGGAAAATCATACCTGCCTTCTGGTTCCAACTGTAAACCGTAATGCTGGCTGGCATGCATCTCACAGATGAAAAGGCTTAGCCTTATTTCCATTATTTTGATTAATTTTTTATTTTAAATCTTTGGCAGAGGTAGTAGAAAGCTTGCCAGTGTGCACCACCGCATAAGCAGGCTTTTATTACATTATCTGCCGCTACCCCTGTTATCTCTATAATGACTTTACAAAAGCAATCTGCGATCCAAGTTCTGACCCATGATGCAGATCTGTGAAGAGAGCTGTCAAGATCAAACCGGCGCCTGCCCTCTCTCCTCCCCACAAGTTTGGTGTCTGTTTCACAAGGTAACAATTAAATTGCAGCTGTCGGCACACAAGGTAACTCTCTCTTCCTCCTGACCAGTGACCTTGCTGGGGAAATGACGGCTGGCAGATGCCGTCTCATGCTGGGTGAGGGCTTTGGGCTGTCATCCCGGAGGCCTGTCTATCTGGGAGGGGCATTTATCATGGTGGAGCAGCACACTTGGGGTAGCCACCAAGGGACACAGCACAGACACAGTAACAGGACCAGACAGCTACAGACACAAAACAGATGGCCACTGTTATAGTCTGTCTTACACACACACACACACACACACACACACACACACACAGATGTGCTCACTCAAACCAGCTATATCCTATCTTCCTCAGTGCCTGTGGGTGAACACAAGCATGGTATCTTGGCTGATTACTGCAGTGTTGGAGCAATCTCTGGAAGAGACATACAGACATGTAGTTTAATTAAGTGTTCCACCAGCAATTGACATGAGTGGAATATTTAGGATCTCTGTCAGGGTGAAGATTGAAGATGAAAAGAACCGTGTAGATGGTGACCCTGTGATCACCCCGTGTGACAGCCCCACCCTGAGGTGATGCTAAACATGACTTGCCACAACAAAGCACTCTGAAGTACATGTGTATACGTGAAAACCAAGTGTGTAAATGATGTCGTTTAAGAAATGAAGCCTGCCATTCTGAAGGGCACAATGTTCTCTCAGTCCACAGCCGAAGCCTGGGATGGCTTCCTGGTCCTCTTGTCAACATCCAAATGCTCAATGTACCATGTTTGGCTTTTACTCTGAAAAAGAGATGGAACATGAAGCTGTCTCCGTATTTTATTTTCCCAGTCAAATAGGCCCTTTCCTTAAATATTTCACCACCACCACTACTCTCCCTTTCAAAGGGACTCTGCCTGCTTGAGTCCACTCTATCTGGCTAGAGGGCTGCTGCATGACTGTGTTTACTGGTGAATGACAGCCCAGTTGCTAGGATGGCACCTCCTGAATCGCATGCATTATTAAAGAATGTGAGCTTCAGCTCTGTGTGTTAGCGTCCGCCTAGCTGCAGCGACGAGGGGCCTAGAGACCTGCGCCATCATGCATGATCGTGAACCATACACACGCTGTTCACAGCTTCAGGATGTTCTTCATTTCCACTTCCTGTTATGGGCATGGGGGTCGGGGGTGGGGAGTGGGGGTGCAGTTGGGTTAGCAGGGAAACACAATGGCACATCAGCTGCCCACCTATTCCTATTCACCTAGCGGACATATTTAGAGTCCAGCCTTGGCACTGATACATGGCTTTCCGGTGTCTTGCTCTCTTTCCCCATGGCACACTTCGCTTAAAAAATATCCAAGACAGCGTGAAATGTATGAAAAATAGATCTTAAAAAAAAAACTGCAATTGAACTATTGAGAAATGTTCTGTCTACGTGGGTTTTGAGGCGTGAAGCACGGCTCCTCTAAGCTGTGCATCCTGCTGGGTTTAGTTTCTGGAGATGCATCAGCATTCGTGAAGCATGGGTGTGAAGTGGGGTTGTTTGGGGACGCTCCCATCTTGTTCTGTAAGGGAGGACGTTCACGTCATAAACGACATGATTTTCATAATCTTGGTTTGTGTCTGTATAACACATTTCATAATTTGCATTTCAAAGATTGCTTAATTCATTATTGTACGAGCGTACCTATCACTGATATATCCATAAAAGGTAAACCATTTCACAAAGGTGGGATTTCTCATGTCATGAAAACCCTTTTTTGGTTAACTATTACTGACCCTGCCTGTTACTCATGTTTTGTTGTGTGTGTGTGTGTGTGTGCGCGCGCTGTCATGGAGTTTGTTGGTGTGATGAAGGCTGTTTACATCCTGATGGCTCATCAGCCCACCGGTGCTCAGAAGGGTGGGCAACACAAACAGCATGAAAGACAGGGACACTCAAAGGTACTTCTGGTATCATGATGAGACTGTGCACCACTAGAGTGCCCACGCCTGTGTTTTTGCTCATAGGAGGATGAACAGTCACTGCATTTTCTCTGTATCTGCCTCTCTCGCTCTCTTTCACTCTCACTCAGACTCTCAATTTTTTCTCTTTCCTCCGCCCTCTCTTTTTCTCACTGTTTCTCACTACATCTTTCCCCCTCTCCCTTTCTATTGCTGTTTCCCTCCCTTCATCCCTGTTTCTCTACCTCCTCTCCTTCCACTCTGCCCTCCTTCTTGTCCCTCACCCTATCCCCTCCCTCCTCTCTCTTCCTCTCTCCTCATCATCCCTACCACACAGCTCGCTCCTCAAGGTGAAAGGCTTTGAACCGGAGTGAATGTGTGGATCACTGAACCCTAAGAGCAGAGGTGTGTGGCAGCAACAGGTGAATCACTCTCCTAAGCTTTTATCTGCTCCACTCCGTGTTTCGGGAAGTCGGAACAGCCACCGCTGTCCAAGGCCGGCCAAGTACTCCTGAATTATACAACACAGGTGAGACATAAAAGCTAGAGACAACAAACAGACAGACCATTTCTCCCCCCCTCAGCTATCGCAGAGGCATGTGTGTACATCTGTGAAGTGTGTTGGAATATGTTGTTGTTGGAATATCCAGCATGTTTGTACAGGCAGCTTGAGTTAGGCGTTGTACCTGGTCCTTGTTAGGTCAGGACGTCCTGGGAGTCTTAATACTAATACTGCTAACTTGGAATGACTGGATCAGTGATTTCCATCCGTTGTGGATGTGCTAATAACATGCCCTGGTGCTAAGGAAAGAATTGAAAAGACCAAGGTGTTGAATCTAACAGACTGAGTGTCTATGATTTTAGGACATTTTGCATTAACCGCTAAATCAACACCTAATAAGATTTAAATTTAATCAATGCAAAACACTTCAGCCCACTCTTAAATAGGCTAAGCTTAGCAAAAGGGACATTTAAGCTTTCATACACTCTTGTAAGAGTGTCGTTTTTCCCCATCTCAAGGCCTTGCTTGCAGAGCATCTCTTCCGGGTTGCCTAGCTACCAGCCTACTGGCTGGCAGAACATTCTTCCTGTTCTTCTCGTGTTTTGATTAACCTGCATCACACATCTGGTGCTTCGTGGCAGAGAGGCTTGTGCTTATCTGAAAACGGTGTCAAATGAGGAGGTACACCATGTATAATCCTGGATGTGAAATATAAATATATACATAATATATGTTATTAAATAACAATCTTCATAAATAGCAAACTCTCTTATTTTAATATCAATCCTAAATTAATTGCAGTGCAAAAAGTCCTTTTCATCACACTTCTGCCTGGTTCAGCCGGAGTGTCTCTACAGAGAGAAAAGACTCAGTCAAAAGTGCTGTAAATAATGTTTAATAAAAATACTTTCTGTCAATGGATGCAGTGCTAAAAAAATGCCCCAGTATAGGGCAGTCATGTGGCACAGTCAGTTAGTGTGTCGTACTAGTAATCAGAAGGTCCCTGGCTCAAACCCTGGCTGTGTCAACACAGGGGAAGGGAGGAGGGGGGGGGAGGGGCTTACTTGCTGTAAGTTGCTTTGGATACGATGGTCTGCTAAATGACTAAATTTAAAATGGTAGAATTTTACGCCATAATATTGTATCAATGGCCACTTTGTCATGCCATGTTTTGGTGGCGAGGCAATTGAAATGGCTCATGCGTTACATGCATTAGTCCTGGAGCTTTTGATATTATTGTCTTAGCTGGGCAATTCTGTCCTCACATTAACTTAAAGGGTTAGTTCTTTTGTACATTTGTTTTCCCTTCCAATTGCACTCCATTTCCCCAAAACAACCCACTTAAGGAAACAAACAATTCCTATAGTTTGGGCATTTTCAAGAAACAAAATGTTTATTTCTGTTTTTGTATTTGAATACAATTGCAAAATAATAGAAGTATCAAGCAAAGCAACAAACATGGGGTTGTTTTTTGGGATAGGGATAAGATTCATTATAGCACATCACCATGACAGGAAACTGACAGTGGTCAACATTATGTTGTGACATCACAAATCAAAATCTTTCTACAACCAATTAAGTCTTCATTTGCAGCAAATTTCTGCACATCCTTAGATTTGTCTTTCTGGTGGAGATATTAAGGGATTATTTACACAACATACCTCGGCAGGTGTCACTTTAAAGATTTGTGGTATTTCCTCCAGACGCACTTTGTTTATTTGACAGGAAAGATGTTTTACAGAGGATGGCTGAGATGTGTACCTCTGGGATGCATTTTCTTACAGTTTTGCACTCAAAGTGTTTTTGTAGTGCGACACATTTCCTCACTGTTTCCAATAAACTTTGGCAATAGTATGTCTGTGTAAGAACAGAATGCCAGGTCTGTACCCAAGAAAATGATGATCCCTGCTGGGTTTTAATGGTTTGCTAGCATAATGAATGGATGTTCCTTTGAAGTGCTGATGTGGCCACCTACAACTCTGAATCAGAACTCAAAGATATCCAGTCACACGGGTGATTGATAAGAAACCGCAGACAGAGGATTCATTCTTACTGTGTGACAGTCCCATGTTCGCGGACCTGTTCATTAGAACGAAATGTTCAGGCACGCTTTGGAAGGCGTGTCAAAAATAATGTACAGGAATTCTGAAGATGCATTGTGGTTACTTTTTGTGTTCCAGCCTTCATGCGTGAGGGGGACAGGACGGGATGGACTCATGACACTTGGGCATGAAACTTGCGTTGCAGACACCAATAACTTTCTCACATTTGTATCTGTATGTACAGTAATCGGAACAGGCGACAGCTGCTAGTTGATAAATGTAAAACGAGAGGTCGTGCCATCGGCAGAGCCAGAACACGTCACCAACGGATCATATTCGAAGAGGTGTATCCAGCTGGTGTAGGGATCACAGAAAACGGCAGATTAGGAACTGTGCCGTACCCTCAATTTGGAGTGAGTTAATGAACGATTCAGTCTTTAAGAAAAACATATTCTCTCTTGCTATGCTCTGACTGGTACAGTGTGTATTCAGGCCTGCTTGTGTTGGAGCTGCGAACAACTTCCAAGATTGTTTTCCTATTAGAACTTATCGCACTTGCCGGCAAATCAAGAATGTGCTAAAATCATATCATTAACAATTTATTAGTCATCAGTAAGCCCATGTGATATAATGGAAAGGAAATTAAAATGATTGATCGATCAAACAGATCCTTATGGAGATGGTCATGTGGTAGAGATAATATCATCCAGCCATTATAAACTCATGAATTGGTAATAGACTAGGCACAAGTTTCTCAGCACAAGATTTTCCAAGAATGCCAATAAAATCTCAACTTGACCTTGGCAATGTGCAAAGATAATTATCTCGCTAAATCAATGGAGGGCTTCTTGATGGATGTTATCATCAAGAAACTCACACACCAAAATCCTCTGCTTCTTTATAACCTCATACATTTGAACCTCATTTAGTTAAAACTATGAAAACATACATTATTTCCTGGTGTGCTTTATGTGGCGTAATTGGCTTGGCACTGACATTCTTCTTGGTATTAAAGGATTTTTCTCCAGACTTTCACATTTAGAGATCGTACAGTTGAGGCCAATCATTTTAAGTCACAAATAAGTGTTTCTGTGTAATGACCAAAGAGACCCTTGGCAGGCAGAACCACCCCTGCATTTCCACTTCTACACTGGTATAGTAGGAGATTTGAAGTATCAATCATAAAAGTATCCTAGTGCGCTGATTTGAATAAGTCACCGAGAATAGCCACGTCTTTGCAAAAGCCACAGTAAAAGGACAATCAGTTTAGAGAAACCTAAATTTTAATCTGAGCCTTGCGCTGAGAAAACATTTTCTTCCCCGTTGTCCTGGTTCAGAAACATTCCCTACGAAGAAGGCGAACGCAATCACCCGTTGGATCCAATTACTGTCATAAGTGTGATGTATTAAAGCCAATTCCATGGCGCTTGCCTTATGAAAGTAGATTCCAGGGGTCATTTGCTGCTTAATTGACTCACCAAGGAACAGGAACTCGCATAGCCTTCAGCAGATTCTCCTGGTTTCTCGGTCCCTCCATGGTGAGACGACACTGTTTGAAGGCAGGATTACTTCAGGCAAGGGCCATAGAACAACACGGTAGGTATTTCCAGGCTCAGTGGAAATAAACAAGCCATAGAAGCTCCACTGATGGTGAGGTGTAGCCCTCAGGGAGAGTTCTGCTTGGGTCGATGTTTCAAGTGGAATGTGCTAAAATGGCGGGAAAGCTCTTCCCCGTAACCTGTTAGCCTTCCTCTCTGGATTGTGTCGATCATGCGGATGCAGCAGGTCAGATTGACCAGAGAATGGTAGAAGGTTAAGCTGGATTGTAATGCTGTCCCCTCTCATACCCCAGGTGTACACCCTGTAGCTTCAACCTTCAACAGTCAGCTCAATAACTACTTTGCTGTTAAGCTTCCTTCAGAAGTGCAATTTTAGGCACTGGGGCAGTAAAAGAACGGTTGTGCTTGTCATGCTGACTGCTGCTGTGTAATGGTACAGATTGTTACACAGGAAGGAATTTTGGAAACAAGAGATTTGAAATGCAGGTTTTTGAGTTCTGTAAGTTTTCGCCCAGACAACTGTTACCATTTCAGTTAAATTCATGTTATTTTTGGTTTAATTGCCACTCTTAAATCTCATGTCTTGTTTGATTACAGTGACTCTTAAAATGCTTATTATTTTGTTGTATGCCTACTCTAAATGGATGTAAAAATGGAACTGAATCAAAGAGCAGGACACTTAATCTCATAAATTCATAATACTTCCTACATCTTTATTGCTGGATCCACATACCTTCTACATGCACTATTTCTACATCATCTTAGATAAATGTCGATCCTATGACAAAACCAGATGTTTTTATAATCTATAAACATGCTACGTTTGGGGACTTTCACGTTGCGATCAGTGACCGATACACTGTTGTAAAGTTGCTTTGGATAAAAGCGTCTGCTAAATTCGCTCTCCTTCTGGTTTTATCGCCCTGTCATCTGGGCCACCACACATTCTCACGGGCTGACACAAAGAGTAGCTTGTCTTCCAGAGACACTGGAATGACTCCAAGTTGATCAGGAGTTTATCATCAGGCTGATCTCTTGGGCTGAGGACAAATCTAATATGAACTGTGGAGGATTAGGCAGTTGGCGGTTTGACGCCACATAGTAACTGGAGAGTAGATCCTTCAGAGATGCGTTATCTCTTAATCAAATCTCCTCTGAGAGGCTTGATTATGACCAGATGTGGGCCCAACCTGATCCAACCCTGGGATGAAGTTTGACAGGGTGAACTTCATGAAGGTGTCTTGTTGGGCTGCTCAAGAGGAACAGTATCACTTTCATTAGAAAGCACGTCTCTTAAAGTCTTTTGTTACTGGCGACAGGGTGTCTGAACAGCAGTTCTACAATGTGGGGAGTTTTGTTGCGAGAAAGCAAGTTAGACATGAACTGGATAAGTTGGAGGTTGTCCTTTCGCCACGAAAATATAGTGCATGGCCAATCTTCTTGTTAATCACAACAAAGGGAATTCAAAGGAAATGGCTTGAATAAAAAGCTTCAGGAACAGGACGAGCGAGGAGGGGATGAAGAGAGAACCTACTCAGCAGATCTGGGACACCCAACTAGGCCAGAACTGCCTGGCACCACCACCGAAACCTTACTAGTCACCCTTTTCTCCTCGAGCTGTGTGGGGAACCGGGAAAACAAAAAGATCAGCACTTAGACTAGCAACACCAAAGCACCCTCTGGATTAATTTGCACACTGCTTACCACATCATCTACACCCCTGCCCTCATGCAAACCTCAAGTAGATTGGCTGGAAGCTTTTCCTGCTTAAAAAACAAAACAAACATGGCTAGCTGTTATTCATTTGCAGCGGAATGCGTGTATCATGGTCTGGTGACATGTAACTTGTCTTGACAAGCCCCATGATAAATCTTATTTTAGCACCATCTGAAGCTGTCACATGCAAAGTCTCACTTATCATGGACCCTACCGGTCATACTCTTGTTGTGAACGTTGGACCTAACTGTCACAGCTACTGAGTAAAGCGTGGTTTTGAAATTTATAAAGAAAGGGTGGACGGATACAATTATCCCTAGTATGCCACACACTCTTCTGCTTGTCCGACAGTTGCTTTTAAATTACAGTATCTAATAAAGGACAAAGGCCAAATAAAGAAATGTGCGATCTTCAGAAAAAGAGCTCTAAAGATTATTGTAAAATAGTAGTTTCAAGGCTGGACAGTTATTTGTGATTGTACAATTACTTGCATCTTCATGTCAGGGGTGTTTAACACCTCATCTCCCCCCGTTAAATATGATATTAGATCATCCAACAATCCTCCAAGCAATCTGCATTTAATACAAATTATTGCCAATAATAAAAAGTAAATTTCTAAATAGTAATTCAGATTTGCTGTGCTTTGGGCTACACTCTTCTAATAGTCATTATATATAGTGCATTCAGGTGTGATGAAGACTCAAGAGTTTTGCTGCATGTTAAGTATGGAGACACGCATGTTTCTGTTAAAGATTTACATTTATTCATTTAGCGGACACATTAATCCAAAGTGACTTCCAAGAGCGAACTTTAAAAAACAGCGTTGGTCATTGATCATAACACTATACCCCCAATCTTTGTGGATGGCCAGGACATGAAGCATTCATTGTGGGGAACTAAACAAGGCCAAAGAGAAAAACCACAAGAGAATTCAGTTAAACAACTTAGTTAAATAACATAAACCTCAAAGATGCATTTAAACCCGTTTCACACCAGATTCTGTTTTTCCTAGTCAGTAAGTTGGGCAAGTTGATGTATTATTTAAGATGGGGGGGGGGTGAATAAGGAACCCTGTGTTCATGTTGCAGCTTTGTAAATCAAGCATGTCTCCATCATCAGACCTTTTAGTGGAGAGGGATCTGACTTCACTCATTATAATCATGAAAACATCTCCTTCAACCCACTGTCTAAAGGGTCTATGGTGTTTCATTGTGAACATACAGCTACATGGGAATCAGTGCGGGCAAATAGTTTAGAAACTTGGAAAGTTTGTTATAATTATTGATATTATTAGTATGCTCTCAAAAGTTACATTGTTTATGGGGGTTAAAAGGAATGTAGGCCTTTTGTGTTTCAAATACATGATTATTAGATCATCTAACAGTCTATTAAGTGAAACTGCTTTTAATATTAATTATGGCAGATAATTGTCCAATATGAAATAAGTTATTTTCCAAATCATAATTTACATTTGCTGTGCTTTGCACTACACTATTCTAATAGCTATAATATTGCTGTCATCAATTACAGCTTTGTGTAACGGTGAAACCAGTCAACCAATTGTAGCTTCTTTTCTGGTGCGTTGCATGCTAGTGAGGTTCTTCAGAGAGCACTTACACCTGTCTAGACTAAAACTGAAGAAAGATTTTGACAGTAGGATGAATTCTTAAGTTCTTCTTCACTGCCTCCATCTCCAGGCCTTAAAATTTAATACATGGTACTTTGGTAACTTTTAAAATCTTGTCGACATGGACTCTAGTTACTTTCAGTATGAAAAACAATATGAAAGAAAGAACCCTGCTCAGCGAGGGAGGATGTTTCCTAATTAATGTAAACTACTTTTTTTTGGTCCTGGTTGGTTTATATCCCTCATTCTAAGACTGTTTGTAAGATGTGGATAAACTGTTTCATTTCCCTAAGTGTATCTTTTGTTGAAGGATTGTCATGTACTTGGTGCATTCAGGTGTGATGAAGACTCAAGTAGTTTGCTGCAGGTTAACCATGAAGACATGCATGTTTCTGTTAAAGATGCATTTAAACCCTCTTCATGCCAGATCCTGTTTTTCCTGGTCAGTAAGTTGGGGAAGTTGATGTATTATTTAAGATGGGGGGGGGGGGGGGGGGTGAATAAGGAACCCTGTGTTCATGTTGCAGCTTTGTAAATCAAGCATGTCTCCTTCAGACCTTTTAGTGGAGAGGGATCTGACTTCACTCATTATAATCATGAAAACATCTCCTTTAACCCACTGTCTAAAGGGTCTATGCTGTTTCATTGTGAACATACAGCTACGTGGCAACCAATGCAGAAAAATCTAGTTCAGAAACTCAAGTTTGTTATTATTATTGATTTTATTGGTATGTTATCATATTGAAAGTTACATTGTTCATGGGGGTTGACAGAAATGGGGGGCCTTTTTTTAAATGTATTAAAAAAAATATATATAATTTAAAAAAAAACACTGCATGCTAAGATGAGGTTTGAGGAGGCAGGAAACTGTAAGCAACAGAGTATAAAGGCAGCAGCCATTCAGTTCAGTTCTCCCCATGCAAGCAAATCACATCCTGCTGTGAGACACAACAGGGCCAACAACAAAAAGAGGCTAAATAAATACAAGACAATGCCCGTGTTGTATTTCCACCCGGAGTAAATTAAGCTGCTGCCATTTCTCTGCGTTTAGGCATGAGCCACACGTGCAGTGTAATTACTTACTGAAGTGCAAAGCAGAGAAAGAGAAGGGGGTTAAGGATGGAGGAAATATGGTTACAGTGTGTTGTACACAATACACCACGAGCATCTAGCACGCAACGCTCCAGCACTGCTTAGTATGCCTTTTGCATTCATTATGAAGATTAAATAACCAGCATTAAAGTACTGCAGCCGAGGTTAAGCATGAGGGAAGTGGAATACAACCGCCCCTGTTGTATGAACATCTCATCATGTAGTCTACACACACAGAAGCACCCTGTTGTGGAAATAAACGCTTCTTGTGTTTTTTTTCATTCACCTGCCACCAGTGATGTTATTTCTCAGAATCGGCGTTCAGGCAGAGGAACCCTGAATGGGTTGCCTCGCCATCCAGCACACACAAACTGTCTGTTGAAAGGCTTCCCTACGTTGGGTTCCACCTGCAAGCCACAAAGTGTGTCCTCTCTTAGATTGACCTGTTTGAGTCCTGCCGCGTCGAGCAGCCAGGGGGAGAGGAGAGGCTAGAGAGGCCAGGTTGGAAGGATTGCTCAATGATGTGTGAAAACTGACATTTTGCACGACTATAGTTAAGACCATTTGCTCGCCCCTCGCTGGTGTGACGCCCTGCAGCTAGCTGCAGACAGAGTGGTTCAAAGCCCATTGACTGCTTCCTTGTCTCTAATGCTGCACCTTGATATACAGTGGTGAAATGTGCCTGTGTTGATGTGAAGGTCCGCACTGCAGAGATGTTGCATTTAAGCAGGAATGACTACTGATATCTCAGGTACAGTAGATTCACCTTTTACTGTAAGCTTGATTGAAGGAAAGATATTGAAGACTGGGTAATATTTGTAGTTCATGACAGGTGGTGGTAAGTGGTTATTACATCACAGCTAAGGGATGGTGTTGGGTACAACTGGTGTTAAAAGTATTAGATGTAATAATCTTATAGCTATAGATCTTGACCCGAAGGTAAATATTGTTTCTATGAAAAGGTCACAAAGTATGGCAACACAAAAGTAATCGGCACGAACAGTTAGGTGGTGAAATGTTTTTATCTATGTTCTGCACTATGTTCTGAAATCAGAAACAAATTAGAACACATACGGGTTATGAGGCTAAAAGTTTCTGGACTTTTTGGATCAATGATACACTGTGTGAAGAAGATCTGTGAAGTTACTGTAATGATTTCACAGTAGTGCCGAGGCTAACATTAGATTATTCATTTTTGATATGCTTCAATTCCTCACATATGCAAATCTAAAGATTCGTTCACAGGATTGTTTGAATTGGACAGAGATATCGGGGTAGTGCACGTGAGCAGGACAGGTTTTGACTACACGCTTCTTAAAGTATGTAACTGCTTATCTAGGACGACGGTGTCGGGACATGATCTGCTTCAGCTGAACAATTCTTTCATGTCGAAAGCGGGTTTGTGGTATGTCTTATCAACAATTTAGCTCTTATCAGACTGTTCCAGCTATTTTTCTTTTGAACTTTAGTTTGAACAATAAGGCATTGCTTCTCGTGAACCCATTTCTGTTCAGTCACCTTAAATAAAGTGTCACATTTCTGTGTCTCTGTATAAAAGTCCCCTTGAGCATGAGGTAGGTACATTTGTTTGGTCCTGTTGTTGCTGGAGCCTCTAACATGGATAATTTTTAATAGGACATCTGGAAATAGTGAGAGAGTTATATTAGGATGGGTTGAGTTTCTTGTTGCTTGGATTCCCTTTTTTTGTGGTTAGCCATATCGATATTGGAGAGACAGAGAGAAAATAATATATAGCTATTTGTGTATCACCTTTCAAGGTAAAAAATAAATAATAATAACGTTGAAAAGGGGCTTTCTGAGGAGTTTGAGCAAACCAGGAGTTTTCTTCTAACCCTTCCACAAAGACCCATCGAGGCAGAAAGTCCCTTAAGTGTCAGTGACAGTATTTTAACATGTTACATGTGACGTCTTTTAACATGGATATTCCCAGTGAAGGGAGAAACCTAGTTTAGACGCGACATGAATCAAATGAACCAGTCACACGAAGGGCAAAAACATGTCGCTAGTACAATCAGGTCCTATGGATCTGTCAGACAAGACTGTAGAAACCACTCTGTCTATAGAGACTGATCTAAACCTTTGCCACATGAGCATAGACAGGCATATAAAGCCATGCCACAGCACATGGCTGTCACACACAAACATGATAGCCTGTAGTGGAGAGCTGCTGACCGGGATCACACCATCACCTGTCAAAATGTAAAAACAGGAAATATCATAAAGGTGGTGTATAACAGCAGTGTGTATATATATGTGTGTATATATAAACTTAATTAATTTAATTGCAGTGTAAGGTTTTGCAATTATGAATCATGTTCATGGTTGAAATATCAAAGGCGCGTAATCATGAGGTGAGAAATCTCTAGATATAAACATGTGTGGACAGCAACAAGATTGGTGTTAAAACAGAAAACAGGCCTTGCATAATGCTGGAAAAACATCTTGGCATGGAGTCATGAGGAGTCTTCAGACATCCATGTTATAAGCAACAATTATAGAAGATACAAAAGCATAATCTTTCACATCATTACACAACTAGCTTGGGCTCTGCTTATTTATATGCGTTTTTTGACTTAGGACATTGTGTACTGCACTTGACATGATGGCTACATCCCTTTGCATCTACTTTACGCTGAGCACACTCATGTAGGCACAGATCAAGATGGAAGGAGGTATAGTCAGTGCACAGTTAGAGCTCAGCCCTGCCATATGGGATTGTCTGGAGATGGTCTAGTCTGCAATACATGCCATCGTTTCCAAAATCTTGATAGCACAGATTTCAATTTCGATCTTTCTAACCTTGTGTACTCCAGGAGGGTTTTAACAAGGCAGACATTAGAACTGCCTATTTGAGAGCGAGAAACAGATGAGAGAGAAAAGCAATATTTTGAGTGCGGCAAACACTACGGAGTCGGCAGTTTCAGATCTAGTAGGAGGTAATTTTAATTGCCCCTCGATCTCTTGTGGGGCTTTTAAAACAGAAGCATTATTAGAATCATAATCATTTTTTAATGATAACGCAGCTGTCAGAGGGCACTGTAGGGGAGGCAAGCTCGCATGTTTGTGGAAATGCCCATCGACTTAAAGGGAATTAATGAGACGCTGGAGCTCAGCAACCCAAACTGTCAACATCAGCCTTTCACTGTGAGCTTCGATTTGGTCAGTCTAGTTCACCTTTCTGTTACATACATTCAAATTACATGATATCAGGACTGGTTTTCTAAGTTTACAACATAACATGAGTTAGAAAAAGCTGTGACATGCTTATCGTGATTGTAGTCAACTTCTTTTTACCCATAATTTGGAAGTGCATTGTATGTTTGTCTTTCTTTTATGTTTGCTCTTATAAATATGCTTCCTGGAACGTTCTCTTTGGAAATGATTAGTTTGATGGATCATAGCAATTTTCATAAAAAGCTTTGATCTGTGACTACTAATGTGAAAGAATACAAAAAAGACATAATGACCTGAGATTTAAAAGAAAAATACCTACAACAAAGTCCACAAATACAGACTCAAATACAACTAGTTTCTTTGAGGTATTGTTCTCGTATACCTGCCATTTATTCCTCCTACTTCTGTTATTTACACAAGACAATTACTGATGGCCTGCTACCTGGTTGGAGTCTGGACATCTTATCACATGACCACAGTAAACAAAGCATTTGTGTAATTTAGTCAGGCACAGACTGTCTGCATATATACCCCTTTGAGCCCATGCCAGTCCTCATAACATTTTGTATTCTCCCACTGTCTTAACAAGGTTCCTTTTCTCCTGTCCAACTGCCTTCATTCATATTCAGTGTACATGATTCTTCCAGTTTGCACATAATATTTTAAATGTGTTTCTGTGCAAGGTATTCATATTATACTGCTGTAAAAGTCTATTTTTTCGAAAAACTGAAGGGACTATGACTAAACGTATGTACTGACTAATGTAATGCTTTGAACAGAATACAGGTTAAATTACAGGTTGAACACTTCTAAACTGTCTAGGCTTTTGCAGCGTTCATGTAATTATCTTGTGTACTGTGAAATATGTGCTTGTAACAACTGCAGCATACAGTGTTGTTTTTTTCTTTTTGTGTATAATGTTGGATTTGAATGAATTTCAGGCTGTGTTTGGTCATTTTGAACCAGCCAAATCTTGCCGGTATGACCTGTCTGTGTGCTTTCTCAAACTCAAATTCCGCAAGCACAAAATGGATTCCGAGCTGTTTAAAGTGCATTTAACTTTTGCTAGTGTTCTGGTTTTGGCCACAGTGAATGCAGAAGGAACACAGGCTAAAAGAGTGCTGCATAGATTGAGTAGACATTGTTCCAGCTTTCTAGCTTGCCAAGGTGACCTTTAAAGTAGGTAGATACAGGAAGACAGACAACAAATGGAGATGCATTCCACAAAGGTCAAAAGTGTCGTGCAAAAGGACATCAGAGAAGGGATCTGACTGTGTCATCGACTGAGAGCTTGGGGACTACGGTGTGTTGTCTGAAACACAACAACAGTTTCTTTTGGCCAGCGTTCTGACAGCCAACAGTGACAGGCGCTAAGGGTATCACATGATAATATTTCTTTTAAGTTAACAATACATTATTATAAGTTCCTAGAGAAGCCATTTACTATAGAAAACAAGTTCAACTGTCACTACACTCTTGAGGTAATTGAGGACTTGAGGATGTGAATTGTGAACAGGCTCATGGTTGTTCTGCCATCAAAACATGATGGAGGTTCTCTGTATCCTCAGCTCTTGCAAGTCAGAACATGTCATTGTCATTAATTAAATACTACATAAACTGTGAAGTGCAGAAACCCATCAAGTCGTTCTAATGTGTATACTACGGAGGTCTTCCAGACCTCTGACTCACTGTCGGTGTTTCTGTGTTTTAATTAGTTCACACTTAATGGAACACGGAGGGATTTCAGGTCTTGTCAGTTTTGAATAAGTCTAACTTGAAGAAGAGTAATCGTAATGAAAATTCCCCATGGCAGCTCAACGAAAAAAAACTGTAGGTTTCCATCATACTGCAATTCTGCATTGCTTTGAGGAAATATGTTTTATTTGTATATTTTATCAACCATAAAAAATGATGTAAGATGTACACGTTGAATGTTTTGACATTTTATTGTTACTGTCATAATTGGGGTTATGCATAGATTTGCTAGTAGCTGGTGTTGTCATGCATTAGAAACACACTATTTACTGTGTTAAAACCCATCTCTACCTTGCCACTTTGCAGGCTCATTCGTAACAAATTCACACTATTGACATGCTTTCGAATGTACTCACAATTTACAGAAGCATTAAATCCTTTCATCTGTTAAATTGCAATTGACATGTGAGAAAACTGCAAGAGCTTGTTTGGTGAATGTAGGGTATGATGATATGTCAAGATCAGTCACAATTCATTTTCAACATAATTGAATTCAAAAGGCAGTCAACGCATGGAGATGTCAGTATGAGTGTTGTGTTAAGATGTTGCCAACTCCCACCTTTAAATCTCTGCCAAAACTCATGGAATAAAGAGAGAAAGAAGAACACAGCAAGGGTTTATCATATTGAACCACATCCTGCTTCTGCCTCATTTATCTCTTCTCAATTTCAATAAAAAATAAATCATCTTAAAGATGTTTAATCTGTCAGAAGATACTTATGGAAACGTTTCAACAATTTGCCTGTAGATGTTCTGTAGTCATGCTCATTCAGTAAAAGTATAGAGTCAAGTGGCTGAGTAGTAATAGAGCCAGGCTAGTAATAAAAAAGTTCCCGGTTCTAATCCAGGCTTTGCCAACATGACGTTGTGTCCTTTGTCAAGGCACTTCACTTCTACTTGCCTTGGGGGGGGAATGTCCCTGTACTAGCTGTAAGTCGCTCTGGATAAGAGTGTCTGCTAAATGACTTAATGTAATGTAAAAGCCCATCGAGCACTAGACCATCTCTGCCAACTCTGAACATTGACAGGCATAGTGTTTCTATAAAGTCTTATTAGGGGATCGACAATTTCATGGCTTCAATTTTACCTGTCTTATTTCATCTGATATTTTGGAGAAAAAAAATATAATAATTGTAACAAGATTTAGCCAGTGGGATGAAGTGTGGAAGGATGCAGTATAGACCCGGCCACCTCAGGAGGCTTCGCTTGCTTGGCCTAGTTTGGTTGGAACTGTGTTAGGAGGCCCACCAGGAACTCCTTTCTGCTCTCTAGCATCCGACTGACCTCTTTCAGACTGTCAGTCCAACGAGACCTCATTAAAATGTGGAGTGTGGAGAGAGGTCACGTACAAAGTCGCAACCTCACCCTCCTGTTATCAGAACATCAAACAGCCATACCCACGTGCTTCCCTCGTGCTTCTGTTTCATGTTGCCATGGATGCATCAGCTGTCATTTTCCATCATGAAGGAAGGCCAAGGTACGGCCTGCTAGATTCCTGTAATGGGCAATCTGATCAGAGCCATCTTCTTCCGGGTTGCACGTTAGCGAGCCACCTCTCCCCCTCCCGTCACACAACCCTCAAACTTCTCCCAGCAGCACTTCTGATCGGTCGGCTTGCGTCAGTCTGTTGCCTTGTTTTGCTTGTTAGTTAGTTTCGACCAAGTAAACATCCTCCAAGTAGCTTTGATGTAAGGATTGTGATTTGAAGAGGGAGGCATGCTTGGCTAATCTCCCCCAGGCCCCCCTCGCTCTGCTCTGTTACTGGCATCCTGGTTCCATCAACCGGCATGATGCACAATAGTAATTAAGGATGTTCGTGAATGGGAATTGAACCCTCATTATGACACCAGCCACCATAAAGCCTCCAGGCTGCTTCTCTTGGGCCATGTGGTGTCATAAAGGACAATATGGTCGCCTAAAGTTCCACTGTGGTGCAGCCAAAATTAATCTCCAGCCAGTTCTGCCTAGTTGTGATGTGCAGCGTGTTAAGAAGTGATGCTGTATTAGAGGCACATTGCACTTTGATGCAAGCAACAAAGGTACAGAACAGAGTCAGACATGTGCACCAAGGTATTGGAGAAGAGGATTGGGTATTCCCAGACGAGCGTGAATAGAAATGGTACAAACAGGAAGTAACAATCCAGAGAGTACCAAGGAGCTCTTCTGTGGGGGGGAAGGCCTGCTTTTGCCGCCTCTGATTGGCTGTACTAAGAGAGCTCTAGGCTGAAGAGGATTAGTTCATGTGAATGCTTTATTTATCACACATTGTTTACAAGGATGTGATCTTGCGTAGGATTATTTACGCGGACGTCAAGATATAGAACCGTGCAGGATTCACGGAAACAGTTGCAAGTACCAAGACGGAGGATTTCAATGTGTTTGTTAGGAATGGCCTAGACTCGGTGGAATTTGCCCAGACAGATGAAGGGCAAACACAAAAAAGTACTCTCCTCAGCCTCCAACAGGCAGAACCTGTGCTATACAAATACGTATATGGTAAAAGATGTGCATGTTTTTGTTTTTACAGGAATCTTAAGGCAACAGCCCTGCAGGTTAAAAGTTACGTTTTTCAGATTGTAGATTAAGTCTACAGAGATGAGTTAGCCTATGTAGCCTAACTTTCATTAACTAAGTAATAAATCAATCTATTAGCTGTTCACTTTTTATATTGGCTACAGCTGCTATAATTACTTTTAATTTGATATAATATTTAATTTTCCTGTGTGGCTGTGACTGGTCCTATAAGGCAGGCATCAGAATATTAATCAAACAAGTGAGACACTTGTTAATTGGATTTCATGGTGCCTCGTCGTGATATGAACATGCATATGTGTATAGCATTAGATTGCTTGAGCTAATGTACTGTAGTTTATTGATCCTTGGATCTGCATTCCTCATTGATGAATATATAATAATAATAAATGAATTACTTGCAGGTTAAACCTGACAAGGAACCCAACAAGCATTTCCTCACAACCTTTAAAGGGTTTCCTAGAAGACATGAACAGATTTTGTACTCCCTGAACTTTTCTCTGGCGCTCATCCAACCACAGTGCCTCATCTTACAGCACCAGATGAATCCACCCCACTGTTGCATTGATGTGATGGTTTATACAATGTCCACTGGACAGTTTTGATTCATAGTCTAAAACATCATTCTAACCAACGCTGACACCGTCTTCACTTTGCAGGAGTATAACACCCCAAGACACAAATACAAATACACTCACTCTCCCTTGCAGAAGAACAGTATATTGTCAGTATATTCACTTTCTCCCACCCCCTTCCCTCCACACACACAAATCAATATTCAGGTTCAATTTGTCAGTAAGTTTGACAAGTATGTGTGTGTGTGTGTGTACACAATTGAAACGGCGTGAACTGTCAAATATGAATAAAACCATATCACAGTGATAAAATAGTTTTAAGGTGAACAAGTATGGAGAACGCATTGGAAGCAAGTACAAAAAAAACATTAAACCCAGACTGGGCTACAGTTTGGCCTGAGTTTCCCTGTTACTTGAGGAAAGTCTCCATCTGAACTGATACATCTTTGCTTGGAATATGCTGCAAATCCATCTCTTTCACCTCAAACTAAACCTGCACAAAAAGGCTTGCATCTCCCTCATAATTCAGGCCAACACTGTAATTGCCTCTAGAAAGATAAGTGAAGACTTTTCCTTCCTGTTTCGTTGAAACAGAGAAAGAGAGAGGAGGGTTTGCGATGACTGATGGGTAACGTTGAGAATTCAAATCCATTAATAAGACCAGGTATGCATGGATTCTGAAAGCAAGACAGCCACCACTTTGTATTCAGCGCCATATGCAGCCCTCATGCAGTTGTATTACTTTCAGTTACAGCTCATGAATAACATCAAACAGACCATGAAGTGCATAGAAATAGAAAATGTGATAACTATGAGAGTGTACCCAGCCGGTGTTTGAAGTACTTTTGAGCCATGGATCTTGAAATGTGGGCAGACAGGAAGTCTCTGCTTGCAGAGCTATGTGCAGTTGGGGATGTGATTATGATGATGCTGGACATACCAGAAACGTTCATCGTAATCAGCTATGCTGGGCTGCTCAATCCACTGACGATGGTGTTTAAAAAAAGGGTGGGAAAAATAACAAAAAAGGTCAAATCATGTTTTAATTTACTTTTTATAAGATCCATATCATGTCTTGTTTGGGTAACAGTTTGAAGACGGGTAAACTTGTCAGAATGCAGAGCAGGGTTCATAAAGACCTAACTGCATTTCAGTGGAATAATCATAGCAGCCACCAGCATGTAGACCGCACAGCTTTCTCATCAGGTTCTTTTTAGGTAAAATCCGTTACATATTCAAGAATAATACACCAGTTTGCCATGGATTCACTAATTCACTTTACTCATATGATTTAGATAACCCATTCATCCAGCTTGTCTACGATACACATTATTACATGAAATGTTGTTTTGAGCCATAATGAATACAGTACAGGAGCAGAGATTGAGGAACTGGATGGTGCTGATAACAAGGGCTGCTATGCATAAATTGATTTATTCAGGATTCGGCCCTGAAGTGCTGCAGAGCAAACAAGCTTGTTATAGCACTCCCAGTGGCAGTACGGTGGCACAGCGCCCAGAGGACTGTACCGTGTGGAGGGCATCGCAAACCATCCTGCTCTCCAGCCAATTAAAAAAACATAGAAAAGCGAGAATGGAACCCTTTTATCCCCAAGCCATACTGTGAAGATCTCACTTCCTGTTACCAGTCCTGATGATAACACAAGAGGTGCACCAGATAATTCAGGTGCCCCCTGTAATGTTACTGCCCCCAGGGGACTGGAGGGACAGGGTTCTACCTAAATCTCTTCCAGGAAAGTTTGATCTCTTCTGACAGCTGTTATTGTATTATTTTTTCCTCCCTTTCATCCACACATTGATGTTATAGGCGACTGCTCTGCTCAATACTGTACGTCAGAGAGCTGTCAACAGTGATTATCAACCTTACATGTGATTATCAACCTTACTTTCTGTCTCACAGTAATCAGAGGAACTTTTGATGCATTGTGCATGTTTTGTGTCTTAGCAGGCAGCCAAAACAAAAAGTCTGTCTATGAAATTCGTTCAACATAGAGAATACGTTTCTTGATAAAATTCAATTCTATACATTGGAGGTCTTCACAATCACCATGACAACAGCTGAAATTCAAAGAAGTAATTTACCGTGAACGGCCTTGACAGTTAGTGATTGTTCTCGGTCTTCATTCCGCACAAACGCTGTCCATCTTGACTAATCATCGAATCCCAGCTCCAATTCCAACGCAATTCCTCTTCGGTTTAGCGTGGTCAGCTACACTTAAGCATTGAACAGACACTGACAGTTTTAATACGAAATGCTTTCTCTAACACTTTGTCTTATTGACCACTTTCCCACTTGGCAGACATGCTGTTATTAAGCCATAATAAATAACACCAGGCTTTACCCCAGGCCTGGAGTCTCCACTGCAGGTGATGCTGTAGATCGTGCAGGGGAGAAATAATGAAACATCTCACGTGATAGAGCGTGCCCTGTCTTCTGTTGGCCTGACAAACAGCTTTACCCTGAACGACTAGCATCAACTAGGACTGAGACAAGACTGAAGATGTGCTGGATCCTGCTAGAATGCACATTCCCAGCTAATGATACCATCCTTCATTTTAACTGCACTTTGACAAATGATACAGCCCAGACGATGATAGTTTGAATAAGTACATTACCATTGATCATGCTTTTATCAGAGGAAAAGATTTTTGATGTCTTGTCTCTTCAGCATGAGGTGGTTTTAATCTTAAATTATTCACGTGTTTGGTCCACAACACTTTTCATGGTAATGCTCAAACTCTGTTTTTGCAAACCAAGCACAGAAAACAATAGGTGGTCCCTTGTTAACATAAAATATAGTGCCACTGGATAACTGTTATGACACAGGTCAAACCAGGTAAATCTACACCACAAGTACAGTCTTACCCTGTACTTGTACCTGTGTAATGACAATAAACTTAAATCATATCTAATCTAAACCATGCTGTCTCAGTGCTCATAAATCGAATGCAAAATATCAAAATTGCTGTTCCCGACGCTAATTTAGCCACACAATTATAGCTATGAGTAGGGTTATGGGTTTGAGTAGAACTTACAGTAAAATAAAGACATGAAACGCCCCCAAATTATATTGCCTTACCACAAAATACTTACAGAATAATGAGTGTCAGCAACAAACTAGCACTGTTTACATAGCACAGCATCCAGTGGAATGTCATGAACAGATGTTAATTGCCTGAGGGCACCCAAGTCAGCATCTAATACAAGAAGTGTCTAGTAAACTCATACTCTGTATCTCTGAGTTAATATTTGATGTTATTTGTTAATGTTGGGCCTAACTGGTCTAAACACAGGCCTAGTTGAGACAAAAATGTTTTGAATTTATCCCATCATTTTCACAAAATGATAATCAACCTCTTGTAAATCTAGTGGCTGTGCTTTGGAGAAAAACAGCATCTGCATATAATGCCATTGTCCTGCATATCATGCCATTACAGTGTTGCTATTTCATACTCTTACATCCTTATCTCCATATATGATAGGATTTCCTCTATCTTGTACTTTTGAATTTTTAACTGTACCCTGCTGCTGTTGCAAACTGCAATTGCCCCACTGCAGGACAAATAAAGAATGATCTTATCTCATTGTTCAATGTTCCTTCGTAGCATATGATTATTTTCTTCCTTCCTTGAAGGGAGCGAGAAACGAAGCAACAATGATATCACAGCACCAATGATGCCTAGCTTCATATTCACCTCTGATACACGGCATACAATTCATTCCTGGCTAATTATGGCCTTTTACATGAATAAGTGGTATTTGCATATTTGTCAAGCTCCATCTCACCTGGAGATGAAACTACCTGAGCTTTGTGCTCTCTGGGTTCTCACTGCTGTAGCTTTTTCTCCAGACACAGTGGGAAGGTCCCCAGAGGTGAAGAACATGACAGTTTGTTAGCACCTGGAGGAAATGTAAAACGATTCAATTTATTTCTGGCAGAATACCTTCCAAAGTGGGAGTTGGGATGATAACACTTGTAACTAGACTCAGTAATAGAATTTGCATCTAAATATAATGCTGTTTTTCACTTATATTTCACAAAATAAATTATATTTTACTTGGGTCCTTTTGGGTTTTAGAAATGAGACAAGGATATTAAGCACCACTTTAACCAATTTGCCTTCTCAAGAGTCCTATTTGTGAAATTGTGATCTAGTTTTTATGCTATTGAACAAATAATAATGTTCCCAGGCAACTTTTTGTTTAGCTCTCAGGCCCTAGTCCAGACATGAATGTTGAATGTGCGTTTTTATAACTTGTTTTGATGCTTTATTGTCTGTACAGAGGATTCTCACTCGAGAACCAAGGTCCATCTGTTCTTTCATGTAGTATCAACAAGTTCATAGGACACAATAGAAAGAACAAGTTGATCTTTGAGAAACTATTCGTCTATGTTCCCCCCCCATCAGTTTTGCCTTCAGTATAAAACATCCACCATTTTAGAATCCAGTGAATCATTTCAGCAGATTGCAATGTTAAGTGAAGTCTGTTTTTGTCCTGTCCACACAATTCATGTCTACAGTCAGACAAACTGTCAGGTTCGTATGGGAGATGTTTACCTTGTGTTGATTAGTTTGTCTAACTTATCACACATGAGAAATGGTTAAACCTAACCTTAACTTAGTTCCACTAGAGGACTTCTTGCAAGATTACCTAGTGTGAAAATACTCACACTCAGAATTGTGTTCACCAGACAATGTGTTTATTAAAAGAAGGTAAAGAGAAGAAATTATTTTATTCCAATGATAACATTTATTCCTAACAAATGAAAAATAGAAAATAAATGCGTTCAGAACAAACAGCAAGATTATATTGTCATTTACTGGACTCTGGTACTGTAGGTATCGTCCTCATCTGAGTTCTAATGAGACTTAATGAGGCATGATGTTCTAATTAGCTATGCCGTAACATGTCTAGGTCTCAATTCCACTGTTGATCAGTGGGGTGGATACAAGTCATTTCATGAACCTTAAGGCGAAAGTGTCAGACAAGCATTTGGTAGAATTCCCACAGCTTAATCGTTCTGACTTGTAAGGCTGACTATGCAGACCCGCTACACAAACCCACAGGGGGAGTGGTTAGCAAATCACCTCAAGATGGGAGGGGGGGGGGGAATGGGGGTAGGCAGCATGGGTTAAGAGTAATGAATCAGGTTTTTATTTTTGTATTTTAAAGGACGCACCAATTTACAGCTTTAAAAGATAGAACACATGCCACAATGCATTCATTAAATAAAAACACAATCATTGGATACTAATACAACATAAACCACATTGGAAATGTACATCGTGCTTTTGTTTGTCCCTGTATGAACACCATCATGGTTAACCTGACACACTTTCCATTATGCCACCAGGTGCACAGTTAGACCATTTGGTTACGATTTGCTACTTCTGTGGATGTAGGGAATTCCCCGTCATGTGGTTAGGCTTGGTTCAATATGACGAAGGGTTAACCATAACACAAGTAGGGGTTAGGTGACTGAGCGGTGACGGTGTTGGGCTTGTGACCAGAAGGTCCGTGGTGCAAACCTTGGCTGTGCCAACATGACGTTGTGTCCTTGGGCAAGGTACTTACCTTGGTGGAATGTACTTTTACTTACTGTAAATTGCTCTGGATTACAGTATCTGCTAAATGTAAGTAAACTTTTCACAGCAGTCATGATTCCCTTCCTGTATCCTCCCCTATCTTCTCTGCTTGTGCAGTAGGTCTCAGCCCTCTCAGACGAGTGTTTTATCACAAAAGGCCTTTTCGATGAGCTTGGAAATTGGGTTTTGTTCAATGCAGTGCACATTTGTCAATTGGCACAATCACGTCATGTTTTCTTTCCTGGTGAAATTGTAAGATCTTTATTTACATTTAATGTCCTGCATTCGAAAAGTTTATTTAGCACCTCAGGATTAACGATTTTTGACTTGGAAATGGGTTATGCGGCTCATTTGTGGTTGTGAGTGGATTTGGAATGGAGAGAGCTGGTTGGAAATGGCACCACCTGGGTAATCAAATTCAAACTGTGCCATCTGCTGAGCCGGAGGACTCACCTGCATGCTGCACCCCATCCGGGGACAAGCTGTCATGGTCACCACACTCTTCACCTGGCTCAGGGATGGACACGCTCATTGCAACTTTTTATTTTCCGATGCGCTCACCTGTTAATGGAAAAAAAAACAGCTGCATTTTACATTCAGTCATTTAGCAGATGCTCCTATCCAGATTGATATACAGCAAGTACAGGGACATTCCCTCCGAGGAAAGTAGGGTGAAGTGCCTTGCCTAAGGACACAACGTCATATTGGCTCATCCGGTACCTTCTGATTACTAACCCGACTCCCTAACAGCTCAGCTACATGGACTCCCTATGCTAACTTCAGATTTGTCCTCTCATTGTTGACAGTCTTTGTAGCAGTACAGGGGATTTCCATGGCTTATTTCTGTGCCGTCAATAATCTCTAAATCAACAATAAACAACTCTAGCCACGATGCGGTTCGGTGATCAGGCTGCGGTACGTCTGTTTTGTTTTCACCCCTGGGGGTTTTCACCCCGTTATGTGACTGTTTTCTGAAATGGTCATCGGCAGCCTTGTCATTGAGGGAGCGGGTAGGACTCTCTAAAACAGGCATGTGAGGATGACGGATAGGACAGAACCGAAACTGACCTTGCTGATAGCTCTTTAGCCTTTGGCTTTGTGGTTGTATGACAAGGTGTTAAAGAGAAGTACCCTTGTCCCTTTAAGATCAAGGTCGTTCACAGGCTATTAATAAGCAGCCCGTACATCACAGAAGAGATATTTACGAATGGGTCTGATGAGATGGCATTGGAAGCTAGTCAATAATTAGGACTCAAAATGACCCTTATAGCAGTTCAACAATCATTTCTGAGGTATCTATTTCTGATAATCGAAATGTGCTCCACTGCTGTGTTTAGCAGACAAGTAAATTACCCTAAATGTTTCTTGCAGTAATCGGGTTTAAAGAAAGAAGCAAGTGGAACCATATAGTTTTAGACCTTTCTGTCAGTCGAGACTCTGCTTTGCCTAACATTCTGTACCTGTTGGCCGTTTTGCATAAACTGCTAATTATATAATTTCACAGCAGCTAAAATGTATGCATTGTCTCTGGCTCAATGTAGAATGCTGGTCTTTCATCTCTATTTTTGTCTCTCTTCAATCACTGTTGACAGTCAGTCAGCTTCAACCATCGACCCGATCGACTGCATGAAGCGTTCAGTTGCAAAATATGCTACATATAAACTAGTGCAGGAGAGATACAGGTTTACTAGATGGATAGATAATAATAGTAATAATAATAAAATATGCTTCTGTTCAAGGTTTAACCATGTCCCTGTCTTTTGTTCTATGTGTTTATCAGACATTACAATACATCCCCCATGGATTCCTAATGAGTGCCGGCGGTAAGCCCCCATATCTGACACGACTGCGTGGTGCCAAAGCTGTAATTGTCAGATGACAGAGCTAGAGAGAGAGAGAGGAAAGAGGGAGCAGAGGAGAGCAAAGGAAAGAAAATGAGGGGGTGGGAGATGCAGTGAGAGGTGGGGAGAGTGTGTGTTAGAGAGTAGAGCGAGAGAGAGAGAGAGAGAGAGAGGGAGGCTCATTCTGGCAATTCACTGCGCTCAGTCTCTGAAACGTCGCTCCAGCGGAGAGGAGGACTACAGAGCAGCTACATAGAAGCGAGGGGGAAAAAAGAAAGATAAAAGAACCCTGCGAGGGAATAACAGGCGAAGAGAGCTGGTGATCCACGTCAGTGTTCCTGCTGGAGACCCTGGGTGTCTGAAAGTTTGCCTTCTGGGGTGATCACCTCTCCTGCCAAGGGCTAGATAGCGGACACGCTCCGGGGAGGGACGGGAGCGCAGTCTCCAATCAGTTGCGGGGGACTGTCGAAGGACACAAGGACTGCTTCTCTTGAGTCTGTGTACGTTTGGAAGGACACAAATCATCTTTGTGGTTTTAATTAGGTGGATTACTGGTGGAATGCCAGAGAAAGAACCACCTCATCAAAAGGAAATAGAGAAGAGGGACAGTCGTACAACAAGAATCTGTCTGAATGAATGGGGAAAGTGATTAGATACGTAAAGGAATCAAACTGGTACCTGAACTTATTTCTTTTTTTCCTTGGAGCGACGGAAAGCTTCTTTAGGCTCATATTGTGGACTATAGGATCTTGAATGGCATTTGAAGGTATGCACCTCTTTCTTCTTCTCTGCTTTAAGTGTCGGCAGCTCTGCTTTCTCACATTCTGTGCAGAATCTAGACTAGGTAGCTGCAAGCATCAACACTAGAGAGAGGAGGCAAGAATGAGGAAGATGGAGAGATATGTAAGTCACATCCCACACAGGGATTTGTTAGGTTTTGCAGGATGTTAAAAGTTGTGACAATGCCTCAATCCTGTTTATCCTCTATATTTATGCATGAAGGAAAACAAGATTACCTTTTCTCTTGTTTTTGGGCATATAGAAAGCTGTTTTTTCATGTGGATTTTATGTCAGGATGAGGGAGGATGGAGGAGGAGGTGGGAGGAGGGCAATGGGAAAGATGTCTTTCTCTGTATTGTTGGTGAGAAGCAGTGAACGCTAGGGGTAGGGGGTATAATTACTTTGGGTGTTTGTCTTCAACAAATCCCTGTTAAATCCTGTGTTCTGATACAGGGAAGGCTCAGGCAGTGTACGTGTTAACAATACAGACCATATCAGAAAGGAGAGGATTGGGCTTTCTGCATCATTACTCTTAATGTTGAGCACCTTTTTTATTTTTTATCCCTTTCTGATCCTCCAGGTGGATTTGAAGAGTATTTTATTGGGCTAATCTGTAATAAAAAAAAAAGAACTTGCAAGAAGATGGGTTTTGGGGGACAGGGGTGGAGGGGATCAGTAGCTTATACGTACTCTTCAAGGTCTTTTGTAGAATGGAAACGATGAATGACTCTAGGCTAATGGGATGACTGTGATGTTAAATATCCACCTTTATCATGTGGGAGTGAATCTGCAGCGTTTCTTTCCGTCTTCCCTGGACAGGCGCTGGCTTTTTTAGGGACACCTGAAATATTTACGATGTCATGCACATCCTGTCTACCCTTGAAATATTTAAAATAATTGAATAATAAATATCCTGTCGAACACGAAGCCTGCTCCTGGTCAGGCACATGATTATAAAACCGTGTGTTCGTGTAACATGCAAAGCAGTGACCACTAAATGCCTTTGCCACTGGACATAAACATTTCAGAAAGGTCTGTTCTTCGATGATTTTACCACTGGGGGGGTGGGTGGCAGGGGTGGGTGGCGGGGGTGGGGGGGGCAATACGACATTGCCAAAGTTCCAGTCGTTGAATCTCAACAAAAGAGAAATTCATCCTTTTTTCTCACAACTCAAAGGATCTTACAGGAAATTGCCACCTTATAAAAATACATATTTTATCCAGTATTTAAATTACATTTATTCCTATGCTGTGATGTGCTTGCTGCCTCTTGAAATATACATCCTGCCTCTCATCTTTTGCTTTGTTGAGGTCCAGGTGTAGGTCTAATCTAATGAGCTGTATGGGGAGGACATGTATGTGAGAGAGAGACGGAGAGAGACTGAGGGATGGAGAGAGAGATGGTCAGAGCTGAGCTTCATGTCTTTTGATGTTTTATTGAGTGTTAACCATGTCAGTTCTGGCAGATCCTCTCTGTATTGAATGTAATAGGGTTTGAGGCTAGCTCTGAATAGACTATCGTACACCATACACTGTACATATCAGCAAGACTGAGATTACACACTGCTGTTAAAGCTCATAAACCACATGATATTGCTGTGTTTGCTAATGGATGTTTGGAGGTTGTAGGTGTGTATGCATATGTAGGTAGGTGTGTGTGTGTGTGTGTGCAGTAGGTATTTGTCGTTTATCAAACATTCTGTGAGGAGGATGGGTGTTTATGTGCTCTAATGTCTGATGGTGGCAGAGGAGTCAAAGTTATGGCCGTCCATTTTAGTAGGTGTCTGTATCCAAGCAGTGAAACTCAGTCTGGACCGTGAAACATTTCTATCCCCTTGTGATTCTTTAGTATGGTAGACAGCTCATTTGCAGAGGGTAGAAATTAGAGAAGGGTAAAACAACCTTGAAAGCAAAAATGTGATGGTTTTGATTTATTGCTCAAATAAATAAGGCTGGAATAAGTCTACATGCTGGATTTAGCAGAATGCTGCCATTTCGGTTTTCAGCACATTCAATCATTTTCTATCATCTGTGCATTTTTGGAACAATGCGAGTGAAACATTTATCACTTGGTTACCAAATATTTTTATGGGTTAATCAGAAGTCTGAAAATAATATTACCAATTGTTTAGCAGCTACAGACCAAATGGATTTTTTTCAATATTTAGAAGTGTTGCTCATGTAAAATATAATTTACACTTAAATGTTGTAATACGCACACATTATTAAGGTACACACAACCAGGCTGTGACTTAAACAGATGCTAGCATTAGCCATGTTAAGCTTAAAGTGTAGCATGCCACATTGTACTGTATATAGAGGAGAAGGTCGATTTTAAATTGTCGTTGAAATGGCTATGCATTTCATGGCTTGAAAAAGGGCAGATTTGAGAACACTCAAACAACTGACTTCCACTATGTAAAACATATTTTAAGAATTAACAGAGAGGTTTTGAAAGATACGTTAGACACGAGATACAGATATTTCAACTGAATGAGATGGAGGAGTTCATTGAGATCTGCTTGAAGTGCTTCAGTGAGGTTTGGGAACATAACAGACTTCCTTCCTTTCAGCGGACATTAATTTACCTTCCTCCAGCCTTGGCAATTAACTCAAGTGTTCCTTAATGCCACCGTGCAACACCATCAATACTGAGGCCAGGAAGTACTTTGCTGATGATTTATGAAATGTTAAAGACACTTATTTTGTATACACTTAGAAGCATGGAAGTCTACATAATTACAACATTTTTAAGAAGGTAAAAACTATTTGTCTCCATGGAACGGTGCAGGGTGGGTAATGTGAAAGGAGACAGGTCTTTTAAACCAACATTTAAATCAGTACATTTAGAAAAAGAACAAATCGATATCCGCCATTCTCAGTTGTTGGCTTTCGGTTTTATTAGGCAGTGACCTTTGTCTGATGAAGTCTCTAGTCTTTATAACACTGGGAACTAGATACCTATTCACAGGGAGTTCAATCATGGCAATGTCCTGTTGCATTACTGTCTAAAATATGTCCTCTGTTCATATGCTAACATTAATATCACAAATTAATTGGATAAACTTGTGACTGACAGTGACTTTAGTACTTTTTGGGTAAGAGTGACGATGTAAAAGCTGGCAGTTGCACTGAAGATGCATATTAGACTGGTTTAAATCACTTCCAGGCAATACCAAGTCACATGCCGTCAGCTGTAGGCTGCTACATGCAATGCATGCTGGGATACCCAAATTATATCTGCCCATATCATCCCTGCAATCTTATGTTGCACATCTGCACAGCATTATACCACAAGCTGGCCTGGAGAGATGAAGAGACCTTGTGTCTAATGAGGAGCTGCTTAGATTAAGACCAAGCTGCTGCAGGATTCAGATGACGTGTTCTCCACCCCTGTGGATTACTGATGGACTGAAGAGTAATACAACATCTGGAGTGCTTATTGAATATGCTTACTCGTGGTGCTCGACTGGTACCGAATGTGAGATCTGCCACGTTGGAAACGAAACGTTCCCCGATACGTTTCTAAATCGACACCTGGGCGTCAAGAGATATTGGGACCGACATCGTAGTACGTTTGTAAAATGTAATTACTGTGGTAATCAAATCTCCGGAGGATTATGTTTTATATGGTTTTAGAGAACGTTCTTCTGTTGCAACATCATCTTTCCCACCATTCCTGTCTGTCAGCATTTTGTCACTATCATTAATGAAAGAAATGCCATCTTATAAATCAGGTCGAGCATATGTCTGCCTGTCCATATCCTGTCGCAATGGTGGCCGGCAGGAAGTGACTGGTGGTGGCAGTGCCAAGCCTTGGGGGAGGTAGACTGGCTGTGGAGGATAGCAGCTCAGGCTGGAGGAGTGCTGTTGACAGTGACCCTGCCTCCCGTGTCCCTTTGGAGCGTGACCTTTTTGAGACGGTTGACCAGGCCTGGTGCCAGGACACCTTCCAACACCCCCTTCTCCTCCTCCACAGCATTAGCGAGGGTCAGAGGGGCGGTGGGGCTGAATGGGCAAGCGAGGGCAGACCACATCTTAGCGAGTGACAGTGACAGGGAGAAGGGGAGGGAGGGAAGGAGGGAGGGAGAGAGCAAGTGTTAGAGAAAATCTCAAACTCTGTCCATGAAACCCAGATTGGATTGCTTCTGGTTGGTCCTGTGACTGGAAGGAGACCCTGTGTTTAGAGCATGGACACAGCATCATCTAAAATATCTCTGCCATGTGCTTCCAGGTTAACTTCTGTTTAAATGCTTTCTCTCTTCCCAATGTATTGGTATGAAAAAATCCATAAACAGTAATTCCCTGTCTTTCTCCTACACTAGCAGAGAAGATGGATGCTGATCCTTGCTAGTAAATGCTCCAATGGCAGCCCCATCCATTTCCTGTTTCCCCTTCATCAGCCACTTCAAAGTGTCCTTACCACGACTTTGGCCCCACCTTACACACACACATACGCACACGCACACACACAAGCACACCCACCCAGTCACACAACCCTCAATTTCAGTAGGGAATTTGGAGTATTGATCTCTTCTTTTGATGGTTACAAAGTGCTGTGTCTGTTGTATCAAGGTAAGGAGGCTTGTGAATATTTAACTCCTTGCAGCATTTGTTTCCTGGTCTTCTTAAAACTGGGTCTTAGTCAGCAGATTGGATTAGGTTTTTACTAAAGGGCTAGTCCTGTCTTGTAAATGTAACTTTTAAACCCAGCTTTTCATCCAAGACCATCCAGCAGACCACAAAATGGCTGCCATTGGTGTTCCCAGTGGAGCAAAGTCACTGGTCCAGAAACTGAAGGAAATCAAGAGAATCAAATCATTTGGATAAGAAATGATAATAATACCCCAAAAATACCCCAAAAAGTGAAAAAATAAACAGTAGATTAGCAGTCGCAGCACGCAACATTACAACCAACCTGACATGAGTACTATATAATCAGACACTCCCACTCTCTCACCTACAGCTGAGGTCCACAGCCTTTGCCTCTCCTGGAGCACTCAGCTCCCCCAGCAGGGCAGCTCTGCTCTGGTTAGTGAGGGCCATTGATCCTAACTCCCTCCTGGCTTAGCGCAACATAATGTGAATCCTGTCTTGATGTTTGTCTGCCGCAACAAAGACAGACAAAACCCTGGGGAGGTGCAGACTGCGAGGAGCCTCCTTGGTGTGGGAGGTCCTCCTGAGAGGAGGTGTGACCTGTGGTCCTGTGAGGAGAGGGTGTGACATCATTCATGGGTTTGGAATGAAAGAACGATGTGAGTGTCGTTTCAGGGTTTCAGAACTCATTGATTTGAAGCAGGCCTCATTCTGGAGAGCAACGAGGCTTTTCCGTCCATTAAAGGAGAGCGATGTGTTTGTGTTTGTAGGCAGTCCTCACACATACACACACCCATTCTGTCTGGTTGATCAGTTCGTTTCTTCTTCAGTAGGTTGGAGGAGGCCATTTTAAGGTGGCCTTCTTATTTTTATAGCAAAATAGATTTTTCTTGCTTTATTGGATACTGAAGTGTGACATGTGGCAGGAAGGGCAGACAGAGAATAGGGAAGACACACAGAAAAATACCCAGGCAGGATTTGAACCCAGGCTGCTATGATGAGGTTTTAGCCTACATGGTACATGCCCTCATAAGGCTGCTTACAAGGCAACTCCAGGGTGGTTCTCTACTAACAGTCCATATACCTGCGTGATAGCCTGTTCTGACCAATCACAGCAGTGTTTCATGTTCAGTTTTTAGAGAATGTGTAATAAAATGGTGCTGTACACAGTCACAATACCTCAATTTGTTTATCGTATTACTGTATCCAAAGCATTACAGCAATCTGCTGTACATACAAAAAGAGAAAAAAGAAAATGTCAAGGATACTGCAATCAATCTCTATGCAGTATGGGATGTTGCAATTAAGGGTTTCAGTTTATTTAAGTATAGCACAAATTGTACAGGATAGGGAGTGGTATTGGGAAAGGCAACCCATTGGTGTGGCCTTATGTGGGAACAGTGTTCTGGCCAATGAGTGTTTGACTATGCCAACACAGCACAGCACACTATCCCCGACCATGTGTTCAGCCTGGGGTGCTAATGAAGCATCCAGATGATTCAAATCAAGCCTTCTCAGTACGAGACGGGAGGGGGGGAGGGGGGGGGTGGTGGTCAGTTCTGACCAACAATCTGGGTCGATAGACAGTATCAGTGACTACACATTCAGTGACAAGCTTAGCCCTGAAGAATATATGACAGACGATTAAGCAAAAGCACTGTATTTTACTTCCTTATTTCCTATGCTGAGGATAATGCATAAAAAACCATAGATAAAATGCAAGTGCCAGTATGCTTGCCCTTTTAAACCATCAGATACTTCTTTCTTTTTTTCTCTCTTTTTATTCGTTTAATCTCTATCTAGCTGTCACTCTGGGTAGGAACTCATTAGCTTCTGTGACTCTGATACCCCTGTTGGAAAAGGCATACTCAACAGAGAGCTGTACCCTCGTTCCCCTCTGCCTCGTCTTCACCAGGTCTGTTCAGACACCAACACTGCACATTATTGTAAAGAGAAAGTTGTCTCTGAAAGATGGAAACTCCGCCTGAGCGAGAGGAGAGAGAGAGGTGTGGCGTCTTCTGGAAGTGATCCCAGGACCACACTGTACCGCATTATTTACAGGATTGCTGACAACTTTTGAACAATGTGTGTGTATTTGTGTGTGTGTGTGTGTGTGTGTGTGTGAGAGGGTGAGAGTAGGAAACCAATAAGAAAGAGAGCAGTGTTGACACACGGTTGATTACTTATATATTTTTTTGAAGAAGCTCTTCTCCATTGTTGACCGTAGGAAACCAGTCGCCAGAACAAAGACAACCTTGACTCGAACAGGAAATGTGACTTGGTCTTTAATCTGCAGATACGATTCACATGTTATGGTCACGCTATTCTTGTTTCAGATATGAACAACAAAATAACTATATTCATTCTTGGCATTTAGATATGATAGTAAAGTGTCGGAGAGCTCTTTAAATGTCACCATGTGACAAGTACAAGCTAGAGAAGGTACACGCACGTCGACAACAATACCTTTGAATACCCAGAATGTACCTGGCTGTGCCAATGTGCTGCTGCAAGTGCCCAATATACTTATGTCCTCTGCTGTCGGTGGAGCCAGGAATGAAGCCAGGGAATCTAAATGATGACCTTTCATTCCTCTTGTAGAAGCTGCGCTGCTCTTGTCAACATGTGTAATTCCTCTCCTTGGATGCCATTGCACTGTGAATTATAAATCAATGAGCTTGCATTACTGTAAACCCTCCTGGCCCTCGGGGTTCTGCTGGTGGAAGAATGGATGGACAGACCTCCAGGGAAGGTTGGCCTGCCCAGCTCAGCGACCGCCCGCATCCGCCTGCCAGCTTTATATGCTGGGAAGAGAATGGGGTGGGAGTGGGGGGCTGGATCACACTGGCTCAGGCTTGGTGTGTTAGTTTGTGTGCGTCTGTGCTTGTTTGCCGGTAAGATTACGAAGAGATTTGCCAAGGTTCTCAATATTTCAGTTATATTCTGTGTCAGTCACTAAGAGTACCATATAAAATGGCCAACATCGCCCACAACCACCATGTCAGGGATTCAGCCTGTTTGCACGTTAGCCTGTTCAAACCCAACATAATATCTGTGGAGTTGAGGGGATGCTAGTTAAGAAAGCATCCGCTTCAACACGCCACTCTCTACATCTCTACCTCTGGTGAAACGGTACAGACTGAGTAGGTGGGATTGGAAGTTACTGAAAAGAGGATGATGGTGAGTGAAGCTGTTCAATTATTCAATAGCAGCTTGTCGTGTGATTGTGTGGCTCAGCGTAAGTCTTGCTGAGGTTCAACATAAGATCCCGTCGTGTCTGCCGATCAATCCTTGCTTATGCAGGGATCGTTTGAGTGACTGCCACTGCTGTGGAGATGCAGTGTTCTAGAGGGGAAAAAGAAGCATTTCACCATGATTAAAAGAAGCATGACATTTTAACTTCTGAGCACAGCAGAAAATAACGAATCAGAAGGGCTTTTAGATACAGAAAACATCCTTTTTAAGCAGCTGAATGTAGTTTACATTGACAAATGATAATCATACAAGTCCAATTCTTTTGTTGAAGAACCGTCTTCAATAAATAATGTCTAGTATGAACTGATAACGATGTGTTTTCAGTATAGTGAGTCGTATCAAATTCTTCACATAGTAAATGTAATTCCCAACACAACTCTGGCATATGTGTAGCCCCCCAGGACACCAAGCACACACTCAGATACACACACATTTTGCCTTTGGTAGAATGTTTCCCCATTCACAACACTTCACTAAATTGAATTATTAAGATGCTGTGAACATGTTCAAATGCATTATTTCTAAATCCTCTCAAGACAAACTAATGTAATGTTTTCTGCATCACTGAGGTTGATGGTCGTTTTTAACATGTTTGTGGTTTAAACAGAAGGAAAGTCTGTTCCCTTCTGGCATTAGGGGGAACATTAGAATAACAAAGCCACTGTGGGTGGGCTGTAGTTCTTCCATCATTGTTTCACATGTACTGTTCCACATCCTTTCCCCTTTTTCTATGTTATGTGAATGGTAGTAAGTGTAGTATTCATACATTTTACACTTCTCTGAAAGCTAGATAACAGAACTAGCCCACTCACAGCACATGCTAAGAAAAAAAGCAGCCAATCTTTACAGTAGCCTACATCTTTGCAGAACAGATATCCGCTGCCAAGCCTATCCGACACCATCCTTGGTGGCTAGCATAGACTGGAATACATCACCACCTCCATCTGTTACCCACCTTCATGCCAAATCTAACAGAGTACAGGAATAGGCTGTTAGTTTTTACCC
Source organism: Protosalanx chinensis (assembly GCA_030340685.1). Taxonomy (NCBI): domain Eukaryota; kingdom Metazoa; phylum Chordata; class Actinopteri; order Osmeriformes; family Salangidae; genus Protosalanx; species Protosalanx chinensis. The sequence goes on along the minus strand of CM059330.1, from coordinate 13,473,116 downwards.
ATTTTGCATATCTAGTCTTTTGGCTAAGATACCTTCGGTAGATCAGAAGGGTTGTTTTCGTAAATTTTCGGAATCCAAGAAAAATTGAGATAGACAATGGGAAAGGGAAGAGGAGAGACAGAGGGAGACAGGTGTAGCGGAAGGGAGAAAGGTGGTAGAGAGAAAGCTATAGAGGGAAGAGAAAGGGATGGTACAGAGAGAGAGAGAGAGAGAGAGTGCGCTAAAGAGAGTGCTGAAGTCCCTATGGAGCCATTGGGAAGAGAAGGGTAGCTTACATCTTCTACCAAACAGAAGCAGTTTGAGCCAAAGTGTCTTCCCAAAGTTGAGGCATCCTGTGCCAATTAGCCATCAGTTCAGCAATAAACCTCTCGCCACACCGCTTTCACAGCAACACTACACTCTTCCAGCTACCCATACTCCCCGGCTTGGGCTGTCGTTATTCCAGTATGACGCCAATCCAACCCTATTAAGGACAGTGACTAGCTACTTCCAGCGGTACAAAAAAGTGCATAAATAATGTATTCCTCTGGTGTTTCCACCCCCGGATCAATGGCAACACAAAGACCATCTACAAAGACGATTGGCTCAAGGCCATATTTGATCACTTCCTCTGCACTCACTCCCTCTTCCCTTTTTGTCAGCCCGTCGAGACTTCATTATTTCCAAGTGTTTGTAAGCTATTGTTGAAAGGACAAGAAGCGAATATTTAAAGTTGGTTGGGGGGAAGAAAATCTTTGAGACATGAAAACAGCAGACGGATGGTAATACTGAACTGTTCAACAGGGAGAGAGAGAGAAGGTGGAAGGAGGAAAAGAAGGAAAGAAGGATGGAGGGAAGAGTATTATATTCAGCATCTTGGTCCTTAGAGATCCAAGGAAAGTTGTGCATGACAATAGTGTCTCCTGACTTGCTCCGCTCATTTTTTACAGTAAAAGAAAGGAAGGGGATGTGATCAGTGTGTAGCAGCAGCAGGACCAACAGGGTTTACAACACAGTCATCTGCCATAATTTATTAGACGGTGACACACAATCCCCCTAAATGAGACTTGCAGTCTATTTTACTATTTATTTTCGTGTCATCCGTAAGAAACAAAAATGACGAACGATTCGGTACTGTTGACCATCATTTCATGACCCCCCCCCCCCCCCCCATTCTTATTCAACGTGTTCCCTTTTTTCTCAAGAAAGAAAATAGGGTTCTTCACTTTTGGGTCTTTTAATGAGTTCCTTTAGAGGAAATAAAAGTAAGGTGTCAGAGGTTGTTAGAGGAGGTTGACGTGTAGCTGATGATGCTGTCTCCCCTTGCTGACAGGAGAAATCTTCCCACAACACGTTTAATTTGCCCCTCACACCCCTCTGCAGTCCCCGCTCTCTCTGAAGGCAGGTTCACATCAAGGACGATAACGAGCGCTATAACCAGAACTTTATTTGTGTCCACATCAACCTCAACGATTAACTTCTCCGCAGTGTCCATCAGGAACATTATATAAAACAATGAATATAGAATAATTGTTGACACTATATCTTTATAGTTATTGCTATTCTCTAGACTTGCAGTAACTTCATTTTTGGTGGTAAAAAAACAAACAAACAACAATTCTTAGTGCTGATAGATTCATTCAAGTCTGTACTTTGGCACAACCAGGTATCTGTGTGTGAAGGACAGGTGACACTAAGAGTTTACATTTAAGGTCCTGCAACACTTGAAGGAGTAGAAAACTAGTTGAGTTCCATGCCAGTCTGATGGTTTCCTTAGAGAAGACTTGTTGCTATCGATGCGGTATGGACTAGCTTAATGCTTTCTCCAGACACCACTTTGGCCGGCTTACAATGTATTGAAGTAAATTGCTTCATGGAAATCCTCATAAAGCCTTTACGCATTTTGCTTGTGGACATATTGGTACTGAAAAAGAGCAAACAAATATCCAAATGAAAGAATTGGCTGTTGTTAAGCGCTGCTCTGTGCTCTGCTTATAAAGACTAAGTGTCATACATAATGCTCTAAAGTACCTAGTAGGAGACTGTATAGGGACCAGTTCATGCCTGATTGTTTTTTAAATGGAGACTTATACGGCTAGTTGGTCATTTATAGGAAGCTATTCAGAAACGATAACAGTGGCTAAATCATATGGCTAACGTAGCTTCTAGGATTATGGTTGGGCCCAGAGGAAAACATGTATTGTACTGCCAATGAACTGCAATCCACGTAATTAAACCGAGCAAACATATTTTTTATGCATTTTTTTTAACAAGATGTGGCAGTCACACATTGTAGTTTATAAAGTAATACTAAACACGTCGTGAACTTCTGACCTGACACACACACACACGTAAACGACACGTTAGCAGCCAGGTGGTCCTCATTTGGTTATTCTAGTACCCCCTCCTGTTGTGTCCTCCCATGTGACAGTTAGCAGCCGTCTCCTGTCAGCTGGATCACATTTGGAGGGATTAGCCCTCCAGTGATGGAGCATGGCATCCCTTCCTGCAGGATGTTGGAGGTGACCATCAGGCTGGTAATCTGATACGTAGTTAGACAGCCAGGAAGCTACTGTCGTTGGGAAGGGGCCATGGCTAATTGAGGCTGTTTTTGGGGTTGGCGGTGGTACTCCTGCTGGTCTGTGTTGGTGTGTGCAATGCAATTACAAGGCTGCAACTGAGTTTATTCTTCTACAATGAACAAAACAAAACACCCAAATTAAAACTGATTAACATTTTAAATGAACCAAGGTGTTGGTTGGTAGTTCATGTAGAGTTTAATTAAATCACTGTCATTTTTTATATATATATATATATATATATATAAAAAATGATTAAATCCTTTAAAGGACAGTTGATTTTTGCACTGAGGCCAGAACAGAACTGATTTTACAGCCGGCAACTCTTGTTTACCTATCTGTCAATAAACCATTTCAACACGCCTGCACTATGAATCAATATTTTGCGTTAAAATACTTCAGGTTTAAACCAGGGGTTCTATATTGGGTTAAACCTATAGTTACCTCATTAATGCAGGCCCCAGGTACATCAAAACCTTATTCCTGTAAACGTAATGCCCTCCGCACACACATCACTCCATCTCCTTTTTTCTCTTGAAACCCTTTTCAGGAATGCAGTTCAGTTTGGACGACAGCCAAATGCCCCCTTTGCTGGCGTTGAGGTCGGATAAATGTGCATGTGTTCTACTTTGAAGAAAGAGGTGAGCTTTAAAAGTAGGCCACCTCATCTTCAGCAGCAGGATGGAGGAGATAATTTGCCGGCTGAAGCAGGCATAGTTCCCTCACACCTGGGAATTTGAATCGCCCCCTGAAACACTCTTATGAGCCTCAAAGGCATTCATTTTTATTTATTTATTTTGCCCACCCACTGGACATCAAGCATTGTTGAATCGAGTGGACATACTCTGGTACTGATTGCTTTATCAAGCATTTGTGTTTAAATGTTTGTTTAATGCAGGTTGTTTTTGTGGACTGAGGGCTGCCTTGCTCTCATTGTTCAGTTAGTTGGGTGTCATTTGTGTAACAGTGTGCTACAAGTACCCTAGAGAAGGCCAAAGCAGTTTGACTCAAATCGATGGTCTTTCCACAGAGAGAAGCTGAACTGAAAACCTCCCGATTTTTAACAGGTTTTAATGGATTTTGGCAGAAACAAAAATGTGATGTTTGCTCTGGAGTCATCTCCTAGTATGTTAAAACGTTTGTAAAGGGTTTGACTGGTCAAGTGGAACCACTGTATTTTTTGGTTTTTGTTTATTTTATTAATAGGAAAGGTATATTTATACAATATTTATCACGTTTGGAGTTGGTTTTCGTAAAAGAGAGGAAGACTAACTGCGAAAGCTGACAATCTCATCTCTTTGTCTTCAGAAACACACACGCACAATAAACATCTGAACCTCTTTTCAAAATCCTCATCGTTTATAACTACTTGGCTAACTAGCTAGCTAACTAGTGACCCATTTATTTGTTCCTTCATCTCGAATGTAACTTTCGCAGAACAAAACCTTCCAAAGACATCCAACAAAATATATTTGTTCAGAAAGCAATATATTTCTTCCATCCCTACGCTTCGTTTCATGTTTTAGTTTTAATGGATAAACTCTGTGAACCCCAGCAGCTTGTGGCCTGGGATTGTTTTGGCTGTGTGCTCATAGAAGTATGGCAACATACCTAATACGTGGCCCTGGATGTTTCATTTAGAAATATCTGGAAGGAAGCTAGGATGATGAATGCGCATTGCAAATAAATGTGGCCCATAATATTGCGTAGGCCGCCCTTCGAATAAAAACTCCCAGTACCTTTTAAAAAATCCAAATTCCAAACATGACAGCCACTTAGTGTATCAATCAAATCCTTCAGAGTGAGGCAGGGTGGGGCAGGTCCTTCCCAGAGAGAGGGAAGGCTGCGTCCCCCAGAGAGAGGCAGGATGCGGCTGGCCCCTCTGTTCTGAGCTCAAAGCCCCGCAGAGACCAAAGACATCCTCCTCAGGACCCACAATGGACCAGCATCTGACCAGACTAACCATAACTTTGATCTCTAGACAGCACACAGTCATGGTGACATTTAAACGATGTTGACCTTTTTTGAACCTGTACACAGCCTCAAACGGAATCAGTCCAAAACAGGATTGATCATCTACAAGAGTCGAATGGGGAAAGTGGGAGAGTTTTATGTACTTTACCTGATCGCTATCAGGACATCAGTCACATGAGCAAGTTTATTTTTTTCAGCATGTTTTACAATTTGAGCCATAATGCTCAGATCATGCCTTTTCAGTTTCTGCAATGAAGCAGGGATTTAACACACACAGAGGTGCTGCAATGTGACTCCTGTCTAATCCTTAGTGATGTGCTTCCCATCACTACTCAAGATAATGAGGGAATAATTATATTCACAATTAAATCGTTTTCAACTTCTTTCTGAGCTGTATTGACACCATGCCGCTCTCTGTTTCTCCATATCAGTCCCCCCTGAGTCAAGCTTCACACAAGCATGAAGCTGTGATACAGAAAACTTGAAGATTTTACACGGATCCTTGAATCCGAAATCTTAGGGGCTTCCACGGTTAGGGTAGTCCTGATTATGATGTAAGCCCCCGGTGATCTCACTCGGGTCCAGGGGACCCATGTTCTAGATGTTTCCTCGCTCCGACACACATGATTGTAATAAACAGTCGTTATGAAGCTGAGCAGAAGCCTGAGACGAACCTGTTAATTTGAATCAGGTGTGTTGGAGTAGGGAAACATCTAGAAAATGCAGGACAGTGTAACCTGAGGATCGGGGGGACGGGGGGGGGGACGCCTGGTGTAGAGGACCCTGTGAAAGTACCTCACAGTTACCTCACAGGCAACTGACACCGACAGGTCAGTTAAACTTGGAGGAAGGACAGCTGGCTGGTGCATCCACTTAGGCCAAACATTCGTAGCAGCTTCCCAGTCCAGACTGACCGCCAGCTCAGGGCATCTGAGTAACACTCCCTCATTACCAAGGAAACCACCCAGTCTGCCAGACTCCACCCTCATGTTATCTCTCTCTCTCTCACTCACTAAATGCTGTTGTGTGTGTGTGTGTAGCTGGGAACCAAGGCCTTGTCAGTGACCTTGCTTGTTTGGGAATGTTGTTTACCATGTTGTTTAAAGTGCAGGAGGAGAGAAAGGTGGAGCACATGGTTAAAATAGCTCAGAGTCTAATGTTAATTGAACACGGCTGCCATTAAAAGGGACCCTTTTGGGCTGTGGGTAATGACACCATGATGGTTTCATGTAAACATGAGCGAAAACAGTTGTTTAGGTTACTGGGTCCAAAATGGTGCCATTACAAGGGAACTGAAACATTTAAACTGGAGTTGATGTTTCAGATTAGTCTCTCCTTAATGTAAATGTTTCTGAGGTTGGTTTCATTCGAGATTCAAAGCAAAGACGGGCCTTGGGAGGAATTTGGACTTGCTGGTAATATAAGCCTTTCTCAGCATTGGAATCTATGATGATTTACCAGAATACAGTCAGATAGTATGACCACAATTGCCTTTAGTGTAGACATTTCCTGTTTCTGAAGCTGTTGAGTGCTGTCCATTAAATAACAGATCTTATCCATACTTCACTGTCTTCATGAAACAAAATGACAGATATAAATGTATTTCTTTTAAATTTTCCCATTCATATACACTTACAATTATGCAATCACATTATAAATGTGAGAAGATGCGCTCATTGTTTCTGCTGAATTGTCCGTCAGATTCCCCTGTCTTTAAGCTGGTAATGTAAGAGCGAGCATCCTTCAAACATGGTACCATCAGTACTCTAAGTGCTTTTTAAGGAGAGGAACGATAAAAGAACAAAAAGTGTCTCTCACTCAAGTCTAGAGCCTGTCTGAACACCCGCCTGCAGCCTAAACAGCCCTTTGATGGAGAACAGATTGTTTGCTAAATCGTGTATTTTGACCGTACGCCTTGAAGGAACCCTTAGCTTCTGTCAGTCCTCACCTGGAGGCCCGGCCACCCCAGCTGCCCCCTTGGTGCCTGTCAGCACTCAGTACCACTGTGTGTCCTGTGTGAAGTGAAACAGGGTGATCCCTTTGTCCTCTGAATGGATTTCTGAAGACTGTGGTTTCTATGGTTGCTTCCTGAGTGACTAAGTCTTGATTGAGCCGAATCGGAAGCTCTCATTGTGTTCTGGCACCGGGTTGAAATGTGAAATTGAGTTCACAGCATCTGCTGGATGTCATCGGGAAAAGTGATTATTATCTTCCAATGGCTTCCCATCCAACTTGTGTCCAATGGCAATCTTTTGATAAAAGGTAAAGATTTTTTTTTTCAGTTGAATGTGCTGATTCAAGGTGTTGTAGCTACCTGTGATTCAGGAGTGTGGCGTAATTAATCTGTTGTGATTCTGATTAGAGTTTTCACCACAGTAAATTCTGGGTTTGTGCAACTTACATGGCATAAAAAAAGATTCTGATTCCGATTCTGATGTACTTTCATTCGTGACTCATTGTGGTAGAGGTCAATGCAGAAGGAGAACTATCATTCCAAACATTGCATAGCAACAATGACATGGCTCCTTACCTGTCAGACTAGGACACGTTACATAGGCTGATCCTGGAAACAGATGGTGAGAACTCTGTATCTACATCCTCACACACACAAACACACATGCGCACACCCCACAATAGATGTATTATACAAAAGAACAGCTAAAAGGCCAAGATACTGCACCGTATGGTTGGCACCTTGACTTGTTTATACGCTCGCTCACTCTCATGCACACCTGGGTTGTCATGAGATGATGGCATTGAAATACTGTAGCGTGGTATAGTCATAATTACATGCAACTGGGTTTGTTCTTCCTCTCATGATTTATTGCTTTACTGCAGCTGTCAGCGCTCTGGCAATGCTGATTGGGCTCTAAATAGAAACATATTAAAGGACTCTTCTGGTGGGCCTAGCGACTGGGGCGGGTCCACCAACACCAGGCTGTGAGCAGCCTGGATAGACAGGCAGGGCGATGACTGGAAAACACTGCAGCAGCTAAACACTGCAGCCCCCCCAATTCTCCACCACTCTCTCCCCAGCCTCTCTTTCCATCTCCTTCCAATATCTCTCCTCCTAGCCTCTCTCTCCGCCTCTCCATCTCCTTTCAATCCCTCTTTTCTGAGCCTCTCTCTGGTCCGGCCTCTCTCCAGCATCTCTGGAAGCGATTGCCTAATTCAAATGCAGACTTTTGAAGTGGGCGATGGCTTGTGATATGATGTTGTTGTTCTGCTCCAATGCATGTTCCCTGATAATGTAAACAACGCCATCCTAAATAGTAGACACATGGAGACTGCTCTGATTTGATTCCAAAGGCCCTTAGGGTGTGGACTGTGAACTTCAGATATGCTTGTGATTTTCATTCAAAGGACACACATCTTATAAGGCAGTAATGATACATGTGAACGCCTCCAGTTTTCTAAATCTGATTTTGCACATGAGTCTTATCTCATTGTAAGAACATAGAAAGCGTTCCTTAACACGCTCAAGCATACCCGACTCCCTAAGGATCATGTTAAACATCCTCCTTCACCTATCAAATCCTAATTCTTCTTTTCATTTCAGATCAGGTTTGTAATCAAGTGGAGTGGATTTTTATTCTACTTTCCCACAAACCTTGATCTTCCCAATTATACTGGTCTGATTATTCCCAACCCTAACATCAAGCAGATTTATTCCATAAGTGCAAAGTTAACTATTGCAGCAAATAGTGTAGATGAATGTGTAAGTTATGTAAAGCTTGAACATAGCTGAAGCATAGCATCTTTAGTTCTCTCTGCTTGCCGCCTCGTCCTGTCCCTCTCTCCCTCTTTCTAGCTCTTCTCACTCTCCGTCCTCCCCAGCTAATGGGGAATGGCCACAGTGTCGCCCACGGGGGCCAAACTTAAGAGTGAGCGAGAGCAAGCGGTCTCTCCCCAGCTCCCTGGGGGCCCCAGAGCCACTGATTAGCCTCCATGAGGGGGCCTGGGCCACTGATTAGTCTCTTTGGGGGAGCCCTGTAGGCATGGGCCTCCGGAGAAGGAGGGAGAAAAGAGGGAACCATGTGAATGTAACCAGTACACCCACTCAATCATACCAGCAGCTAGTACATGTGTGGAGTGTATACCAACAACAGATCTAATTATCCAGGCATCAGGGCAGAAGCTCAATAAATGCCTTCTCTAGCATTAGAGGGCGGTTACATAGAGTACTCTAATGGGTCATTGAGAGTGAGCTATTATGGGATGGGCCGTATTTGGCAGGTGAGATTCAGTGGACCTTTACCACGAAATGGGAAACAACCCTGCCCCCCCCCCCCCCCCCCCCTGCACTTCCTCCTCTCTTACCGCTCCATGGCAACGGCATTGAGCTGGAGTCCTTGAGGTTACGAGTTAGGAACTACACGCTTTACACACACGCCTGTCCTACCACGCTGTCCAAAGGTTTATTATACGCTCACAAAAAGACGGCAGGTTTGCGCAGTAACTCTGCAGGACCCAGGCTTTTACATTGGTAATCAATTGAAAGTGAACGTATGGATGGATTCACTGCCAGTTGCCACACATCCACCACCCCTTCAAGAAAGGAAAATATATTCGAAGCAGCTGTGTAGCAGAGAAGGAAGGTTGTTGGCAATGCCCTCTGAACACAACATCTGTCATCTTTTACACAGGAAACAGGGTTTGAGGCACCCATTGCCACACATTCATGGAGTTGGCAGACTAGACGCCAAACAAGGACAGGTTTCTTGTCTCCCCATCTGGTCACTGGCTGCCCTTGTAGCCTAGGATTTGCCGTGTGGTTAAGCAGCCTAGAATGGCCTCCACAGATGTTTGGGGATCGTAATTGCATTATGTTAGCCACACTTCCTTGGGCAACACACAGCGTGATGAAACCTTCTCCCCATTATCCACGGCTCTCTCCTGCAAGCCTGCTCTCAATCAGTCTGCACACTTACATTTGTCTGCATTTCAACAGCCCGCTGCTTCAGAACGGATATGCTCAGATTTAATATATTACCATATATAGAAACTCAGTGCAAGGGCAAATTACGGAGGTGTTTTTATTTTATTATACAGTTTTTGCCCTTAACTCTGCAGAGTGTTCTGCTTTTCATCCCTTTTTCTTCCTCTTCCTCTCTCTCTTCTAACCTCCCTCGGTTTCCCCTGTAGTCCCAATTAGAACAAAAGTATATCTCAGACTGAATGACTACACCAGAAAAACATGCTGCTGGAACATTTTAAACCGACATTACCCCCACACACACTTAATTAAATCATTGTCGTTGGTGTCCCATCCTCACATCACAGTCCTCTCTTAGCCAAGCAGCTCTGGTACAAGCTTGGCAGGGAATTATCTAGAATTCACAAGGGGGATTTTTTTTAAATTGTAATTGGTTTTAACAGGCAACGATGTCTTGGCCTCTGGTTCCTCAGCCTGGGTTGATGCTGAGGGGGAGCGTGACATCTTGGGTCCTGCCTGGCTTGTGACCTTGCAGAGCTCTCAGTTTCTCAGCCCAGTCATCCTATACCATCTGCAGATCAATAAATGGGATGCCAGAGTCTGCTTGAGAGAATCGACTTACCACAGCTGGAATGGATCTGGAAGTGAGGGTAGTGAGAGAATGGAGCTCTGGATGACAACTTGTACAGCATGACATGGAAACTGCAGTCCAATTCGAACTCCTGTTTAGATTTTTCACACTTGAATGCAATAATCATCTCTTTTGGGTAAAGGAAAGGGGGGGGGGGGGGGGGGGGAGGAGGTTGAGAATTGTCTTTCAAAATTCCATCATGGAAGATGCCAGTTTTTCAACCTGACGGTATAAATTATACATCAAACCGCAGCGAGAGCAGGAGGGATGACAAGCAGAATGCTCTGGATTGGATTGTGAAGAAAATATTTGAAAAATAATGAGAAATCAGTCCCCTTGCTGCAGAAGATAATCCTATTATTTAATTTTCCAATTGTCGTTTAATCATTGAAAGCATGAAGACCTATTCCCTCATCTTATAACAGGAAATGACAGCAGAGAATGACTTGACATTCCAGTCCCGCTCATGTCAGAATGTCCCCCACCGGCACCTCTTCACATGACCTGACAGCAGATTACCTGCAGCTTCAAGGTGACAGTTCAGCCCTCAACCTGACAATTCAAGCATTCATTGTTTCCCCGTGTTCATCCTCCCATCCTTGCATAGGGATAACGTTCCTCAACCTGTAGGGAGTTAGCACAGGCACTGTGATTGGAGAAGGCAGGGGGGCAGGAAGGCTTCTGTTGGCGTTGTGGGTTGTACATAATCTTCCCTTGGCAGTGCTGGGGTGCTTGGCCCTGGGACAGTGTTGTGCTATCCTTCTCTCTCCCTTGCTTTCTCTCCTCTCCTTCTCTTTCTTACTCTCTTTCTGCCCCTGCAGTTTTGCCTTCCATAAATAACAAGAGGCAGACGAAGGGATAGAAGACAATGGAGGGAGGAGGGGGGAGGACAATGTGGTTGAAGGGCTTGAGCGTTTGAAACAAGACACAGACAGTTGGTTGTCCCAAAGACAAAACGAGGCACACGATGATTTGTTGAGGAGAACAGAGGCAGATTGGGGATGAATTGTAGCATGACATTGGGAGAACAAAACGGCAAACACTGCAGAAAACAGATAAGAGGCGGAAAAGGTACAGAAGCAAAAAGGCAGAGGATCGGCACAAGCAATGTTTTTTTGTTTTTTTTGCCATTTCTGCGGTTATTGTGAAAGACGATTTCTAAAAGAACAGAATAATCTGAATGTTTCGGTGCTGTTGTTGATCATAATGGCACTGCAGCATTGAAATAAATACTTCTACATCCCAGTCTTTAAAAAAAATAAGAAAAAATTAATAATGAAAGACTCTAGTTATGAAATGTACCGTGGACTTTGTTGCGATAAACTCAACAAAGTGTATATTTTACAGCTACAGTAGCAGTATGATGAAAACATGACTTTAAGGTTAGATCAAGCCATATATAGTCCATTAAAGTGGTTTATTTTGAGCACAGCTCATGAAATAAAATAAAAAAATCTAAATGAAAAATGTAAATCACACTTGCTTCTTGAGTAATTCAAGTCTTCTTCCATCTGAGTCAAGATTCACACGTCTCAGAGCAGCAATGTTTTGACGTTTTAAAGGAACTGTATTGCTGCCCTAATATGTTACCAGGGGCCTCTACTACCAATCAAGATTTGGCGTTAACGAGGTAAATTCAGGTTCAGCCCAATACAGGAACCCCTGGGTTAAACGTGAAGTTATTTTGTTAACGCAAAATCTTGATTTGTTGTACAGGACCCAGGTCACTCAGGTCTTCTCTTACCCCTACAGATGCTCCCGTTGTCTATTCAAAGCGGGCAAAGTGCCTTGACGTTACACAATCATGGTCGTGCACACAAAAAGCCTCATCTGTTTACGTTTCCAGTTAAACGACTTGGCCATCCGGGCTCATGACTATTTAACGACCCTACAGATGGCGTGCATCAGGACTCTAGACGCTGCGCTCCTATAGGGCTAGAGACCGAGTGCCCCTCGTCACTAACACCGTCCACCCGGGACCCTCACAACACATCAAACATGGACGGGGGCCAGTAGGCGAACGAACAGGTACAAGGCTGGTATATAGCTCCACCTCGACGTGCATGTTTTATTCATGCTAATGTGTAGCGCGGGGGTCATTAAGAGGATGCACGTGCGTCGGCTCTGCCTTTTTTCTAGGGCGCACGCAAGCACGAGGAGCCTAGCCTGTCTGCTCTGGGGGTCAGTGAACAAAACGGGGTCGGAGCTTGATAGCCGAGGCACGGTTTAGTCATAGGTGTGTGTACTGTGGCTAGTTGTGTGTTTTTTTTTTAGGGGGAAATGTGATCATGTAAACGTGCTGTGTTTGAGATATGGGCTCTGTCTGATTGTTGAGGGTTTGTTATCAGCACAGATCTCTTGTTCGTGAGGGGAGAGCGGATTAGATTCTGTTTCCTTGTGTACTGTGTCTTGGTGTGACCCCCACCATAGCGGACGTTTGATAGGGAGTGAAGTTGTATGGTGGTTTAACCATGGTATCTAAAACATGTCTCTTTTAAGATTAGGAAAATGTAAATAACACAAATACAGCTGATAGGAAGGTACATTATGACCTTGGTTTGACTCCCTTGAAATCTACTTGTATATCTTATCGAGTTCTTATCAGATGTCACACAAACCTGTGTTTATTGTAGATGGGTGTTAAGGATTTCTCTCATTGTGATTCATGGCGATCTCATTTTCTGTCACAAACCCCAGAGGATTTGCCCTTGGAATTGGAAATGTAAATGGGCACAAAGAAATGGGACAAAATATTAGATTGTCAAGATGTCAAACCAGTTTTTACCATGGAAACAGCTCTAATTATAGCTGCGATGTTGACATTGTCCAGAAGTAAGTCCTATATACTTCCAGGAGACGGGCTTTTCATTAGAATCTCATTGACTTTCGGGGAACTTTCAGGGAAAGCAAACAAAAAGGACTAATCAATGTCTGTCTTTCACCCTTGAGGCCAGTGTCATTAATGCTATTGATAAACAGTGACCCAACACATTAGACATGATGGGTCATTACTCCCTATCACACTAATAATTAGGCTTCATTTGATTCACATTAGTTCTATTAACAATAAAGATGAGTTGATATTTTGTAAGTTATTAATGATGAAATTATTCTAAAACGCTAACAGATACTGAGAAATAGGGTTAGAAACACAACAACGCAAGCTGTCCTTTAATGTAAAGTCTTGTAATTTGAATTTTTTATTTAATTTGAGCAATTCATTATTATCTGTGGACAAAGTGAGTTTATGGTTTCAGGGAAAACCACTGAAAGTTTTGAGCATGTATGATTAGCTGTGATTAAAGCACTTTACTTTGTTCTGATGTGAAAAACAAAAGCTAGTTTTTATCAAAGGGAAACAAGTCCTACAGCTATCCCACTAACTATTAAATGTGCTTAGGCAAGCAGATATCTCCCTATGCCCCATGCAATCTGTTTCAGGATAAAGCCCCAACTTCCTTTATTTTCCTGACAATACTCTCTGGCTTTCTCCGCAAGCAAGGAAATGGCCACATTCTTCAATTATTCAAACACATCATCTGTAAAATGTAATCTAATTAAATTTATAAAACAAAAAACACAACGATTAAATCCAATAATTTGATACTATTACATACTCATCTGCCCGAACCTTCATGATGATACTGTTCATTCCAAACAATTCTCAAGGTCGTACCACTTATGGCAACATGAAAAACACGCATCTGTGTCCTGTGTGTGTTACTGCAGGCAAAAAAGCCCAACACTAACACCCCTTGAGTTTGAAAAGTAGGCTGAAGCTATTTCTAATGCACTTGTATCACTGGCATTAACACATGAGTAACTGGGATGTAAATCAGGTTGAACACAGAGCTTGTGATTGCTTTGATTCTTGGTTTTCAGCATGATTTACGAGTTGGTTTTCTTTGTTTTCCCTGGCGCTGCGTTGATTTATAGCTGGTATAAAACCCCCATATCCAGTGATGTCACATCAAAATGCAACTCTGTCCTTTGGTTGACAAATTGCAAGTCTGGAAACGCTTCCCACACACACACACACACACACACACACATGCACACATACGCACACATGGGGGTTATTGTTGTAAGGTAGTTTTTTTGGGGTTACGTAACAAATTGAAAATTCATGACACGTTCTGAATATATTTTATAGTACACAGCATTTGTGGCTTTGAACAAGGATCCCCTCTCAGAGTTGCCACGTTAAGTTAATTTCAATTGCCTTCTTTTGTTCTCATCAATGAGTCAAATACAAAATCCATCACCAAACGAATGTATTCATGATCATTTAATGTGGTACTGTATGAATCAAAACAGTTTGTCACAGAGGTAATATGACTAAGGACAATGATGTGTTGCGTTGGTAAATCATTTGCTGTCAGAATAAACCGACTGCAAAGTCCGCCAAAACAAATTAAAATGACAGATATTTACATGAGCAAATGAGAATTCTTGTCATTTATACTTCTGTTTTCCTGTCATGCAACAATTCTGATTAGACTTTTCGCTCCAGCAAACATGCAAATGGGGTCAGGTGGCTGAGCTGTTTGGGAATTGGGCTAGTAATCAGGCTAACCTGGTTCAGATTCTGTTATATTAACCACATACAGTAACTCTCTGAAAAGTCAGTCTGTTGTGAATTTTTAACACATCCAGCCCATCAGAAATTTGGATAAAAACGTTAAAAAAGGATTCAATTGCAAACGTTGCAAATGACTCCACATCTCGCTTCAGCAGTTTGAACATTAGCATGTGAAGAGTCATAGAGGAACATGTTGAGTCAGTAATAAGACCCCATTCTGCCAATGACACTCACCTCATTGCATCAGTGGCTTCATTACTGTAATTATTTTACCGTCGATCTGTTGGTACACTTGGAACTGCAATGGTACAACACATCTTCGTTTCGGATGGATTTCCATTTTGGTTGGCAAGTGAGCTACTATGCATATGTTAATTAGTTGCTTTTTCCTGACATACGCTAATATTTTTCTCTTGAAATCTTTTCCCAAGGTAGGTTATGTGCCTTACCACCGTATACATGCCTGACTCAATCACTTACATATGCAATAGTACTGTTCATCGTTATTATAAAAAAAGAGTTAAATAATCATGCAAATAAAATAATTGCATAATACACTTAACCTTTCAATCAGAAAGTTCACTTGATTGTGCTATTGAAATGGTATTGTCAGAGTATAAAGTGGTTTCTTTATGTCATTATTAATGTCTGGGCAAATTTGTACCACACACATGATATCTAACAGAACACTAAAGATGGTTGATATCATGCTCTCCTACTATTTGTTGTTGCGATTCACAGTTTTGTTGGTACCAGAATGAAAATATCCTCCCATCTCACAAACAGTATGGTGTGTTTTGTCTGAGTTCGTAACCTGGTGAAAAACCGTACGAGCGATAAATGATTGAAAACTATGACTTGCAGCTGACAGTTTGTGTGCTGTCAACCTCCAGCCATGTCTTGTTTGAACCAGCCATTTTTCTTCTGTCAACCTGCACATCTCTTCTCACTGTAGTCCTGTTGTTGCTTGTTACATTTATAGCTTTAACCCAATCCGATGTTCTTTGTGTAATGATTCCTTTTCTCTACGTGGCCTACATACTTATCCCAAAGAATAATAGCAAAGTGTGTCGCAGATTCCCCTGTGGGAGATCTGACACTGTTTACAAAATCGCTCAGAATAATTTATTAAAACACAGTGAAGATCTCAATTAAAGTTGTCATAAATGGGCTGTAGGAACTTGTCTGAATGAAGGACTCAGTGCTAGGCCCGGCCATCTAATCACAACTCTCTACATGTCTTTGTCTAATGTAAATACAGTAAACAGAATATCATATTTACATGGCATGTGTATACAATAGTTTGGGTAGTTTGTCTAAATTTAGAAGGCAGTATGTTACATTGCCGAATCTTCAGGGAAAGTCTAACTAAAGCTTTGATGTCTGTGCCCGCCAGGCTGTCTGAAAGTGCGCTGTAAGTTCTGTCTGACTCCTCTGCATAGCGACACAGCATAGGATGCTAATGCTAACCAAGTCCGATGTCCTGTTGTTACAGTTGTGACACAGCGAGGGATGCTAATGCTAACTGAATACCCACACCCTGTCGCTTGTTTACAGTCATGTGACTCTTTGTCTTCCAATGGTGAGACTGGTTCTTTCTATATCAACCAGGTTTAGGTTCATAAATCATTTACCTTCCTTGATTTCAGGGAACTCTTTGAGAATGTATACTGTAAAGAAAATAAAAAACATGAAAACGTCTCCCGAGTATTGACTTTCCTTCATTGGTAAAAGCAATTGTATGATTCCCCCCCCAAAAATGGAGGGAGTCCACTACCCGAGACTAAATTAAATGCAAGACAACAACACCAGAGCCTCTACACATATAAGACACAAATACACATGAAATTCAACACAACACGATATGTTAGACAAGCGTGATGGGGTTGAAGAGAAGTGATCTGCAGAGAGTCAGAAGCGCTCCTTGTTCTAACCAACATGGCTAGTCCTTCATTATGAATAAGCATCAATGTTTTATTTCAAGATAACTACTTTAAAAGGCATCTAAACAAGCGCATTGTTTTTTTTTGTCATGGGAATGTAACTGCAGCGATGCGGAGAAGGAGGGTTTCACAAACTCATCTGTGCGTTCTGTTTTTCAAAATGGAACACGTTTTTAAGTTTACAACATGGCTTTCGATTTCAGACCTGTTATGTAGCTTAGAGATATTTTTCTCTGTCCTATTTCCGCTCACATTCACGCTATGATGCCACTGAGTGTAATAGCTCTGTCAAATTTAGAAAGCTTTTTACTGTACCAACTTTGCAAACAGTTTCCTGTCTTAATGCTTCAGTTAATATTGTTTTGACAGAATACAAAACCAAGCCCAAAAAACACCCAGAGCTTACATAGTTTGAGCACCAGTTAGACATAACTTTGATATTCTACTAATGTAGTCACATTAAGTTTTTGAGTTTATGCATTGCCTGTTCTGAGGTTTAGATTGGCACCACTATAAAATTGTGTTTTGCTCAATTTATTTCAAAATACACGTCTTATGTGATGTTGTGTACTGCCAATAGTCGGCAAATAAAACAGGAAACGAAAAATTGTAGAAGAAAAAATATTAGAGATAATTATGCGAGAATTTGTACGCAAAAGCAACACAAAAGAATGACAACCATTGAAAAGACGAAAAGAGAGCAAGAAACAGAAAGAAGGTTTTAGTGAAATGTGCCAATAAGCAGCTGAGCCAAGCTTGAGGTATTTCAATGCTGTGTTGTTGGAGAGGATGTTTGAAGACCAAAGCTGCAAGCCAAGAAGTAGAAGATAGGGGCCGTTACGTTAAGACCGAGTGAAAACACACCAGGAAACTCGCAAGCTGATTAGCATGAAGGGAGGAAAGCCTGTCTGGACACAAAATGGAGGCCAAACCTGCAAAGTAAGCAGAGTTTTCTTCAACGAAATCACGTCACTCACCCTTTGCCTGTGTCTGCAGAAGGAAGTGTGTGGTCTTTCACTTAAATAATGCTTTCATTGAAACCTCCCCTCCTCATCCATTCCATTCGAAGAACAAAATACCTTCTGAATCTATAGTATGTGTGACCTGGAGTGTTATATAAAAGCAGGAAGGTCTATCTAAAGCGTAACAGCGTAAAGGAACGTAGCAGAATGTTCCTACAAAGCGATCCACCTGATGTCAGCCTGGACAGGATATGAAAGCTTCACTTCCTGAACAGTCTGAGGCAGGGCTTCACCTCTGCCCTCACAGGGGGGGGGGGGGGGGGGGGGGGGGCGAGAGGGAGTGAGTATGGATAAGGGAGGGTAGGGGGAAGGGTGGGAGGAATGCAGGGATGAGGAAGCCTGGAAGGATTTTACACTGAATCCAGGTCACTGTAAAGACAGCTTCAGTCTGGCTGTGTGATGCTCATAAAATGTGTGTGTTTGTGGGGATGTGTGTGGCTTATGTGGATGTGTGATTTTGTGCAGAGGCTTGATGTTTGTGTGTGTGTGTGTGTGTGTGTAAATTCTCAGCAGTGGTTCCATTCATGCGGACGTGTGTATATCTTTTAGTGCGAGGCTTGTGGTGTGTGTCTATATAATGAGCAGTGCCTACATGCGGATGTATAGAGTGATGTAAGTGTGTGTGTGTGTGTGTGTGTGCAGGATGATGTATAGTATGGATCCATGTGCACAGTGGTGATTTAGCTGCCCTCAGCAGTCTTTGTCTTCAGGGAAAAGCTAAATGTAAGTGCGTGTGTGTGTGTGTGTGTGTGTGTGTGTGAGACATGTCAAGCCACAGTGTAATGTTGACCTTGGCTTACTCAGAGATTCTCTCCAGCACTGCCTCCAGACCCCCACCACACCATCCACACTGTCTACCTTCACCATCCACACTGTCTACCTCCACCCCCCACCCCTCCACCACACCATCCACACTGTCTACCTTCACCATCCACACTGTCTACCTCCACCCCCCACCCCTCCACCACATCATCCACACTGTCTACCTCCACCACCCACCCCTCCACCACATCATCCACACTGTCTACCTCCACCATCCACACTGTCTACCTCCACCACCCACCCCTCCACCACACTATCTATCTCCACCCCGCTGCAGCATGGAGTGCACTGCCTCCTTCCCTCTCTCTCTATCTTTCTAGTCCTCTAGACGCACAGGAAGTACTGTAGATCCAGTCATTAGGAGAGTTTTATGCCAGTCAGCCCAATCCATTCGCCTTTCCCTGATATTCATATTTTTGCTGGCTCCTAACTTGTCGATTGGTGTGATGGAGCTTGCATTATCGCACCACAGAGCTGTCAAAGTGACGCTCTGTTCAAGCCTCACCCCCTTCATTTCAAAGGCAGTTTGCTAAAACATGAAAGCTTTGCTAATGTTTCAGGAGGGCAATACCCACAGTCAGGCTGCCAACTCGCATATGATGAACTGCACCAACAGCTGTACCACTGTCAGTTTAGCATTAATGAAAGCAGAGGTACCCAAGTCTCCCTCAGGAAAACTGATATTTTACAGCGGTAGAAAGTATGACGAGGAGACGGTCTTTGGAGAGAGTTATTTTTTGCTCTTAGGTATTTTGCTGTTGGTCTTAATCAATTGTTTTAAGTGACTGTCATAGTGTTTATCAGTAAGTCTATGGGGATGGTATGGCAATGAAAAACTGATTAAAATTTACTAACAAAAATAACTATGATAAAAAGAATGGTAAATTAAGGTCAAGACACAGCATTATATTCCAAATGAAGAGTATTTCGTTTATGACTTGTTTAATTCTATGAATGTATATTTTATTTCATGAAGAAATTGTTTACTTTTTAATCCATGCAATCAAGAATCTTGGAATTTTGCAACACAAAAACAGTTACCTGTAGTAATGATATGCTTGTTAAGGGAATAATCCTCTATTAGAATGTTAGATATGTCAAGCCTGGGTGTGAGGGGTAGTTCTTTATATGTTCAATTTAATTAATTGAATTTACCTGACTAGCAAAGCAGTTTAGATGGTTGTCTGCTTGAACAGGATTACGACAGACAGAGAGACATTGTCCAGGTAATGTTTGCTTCTACCTACAAGTCGCTTGAGCTATTAGTGACATTTCTCCCACCTTTTCTCTGTTACAGATTAACTATTTCTGTCCATTCATTCTCTGTGGAAAAAGGAACCATGCCATCTCTCTTGAATTTGAAATGGTAAGTTGCCCTGTTATGTCACTGATGTAGAATATGTTCTGGAAGTGAAAATCCAAGTGTGAGTTTCTACGCTTTGTTATAGGCACATGTTAGATCTCAATATCCATCCTTAACATCATACCCTGATGAGCAATACACCAGAGAAAATGGGCTCTGAGACAAAAACACTTCATATCTAAAAAGGAAGTTTTTCTTCTTCTGGGAAATGTACTTTTCACTTCATAGCACAGATTAAAGGGAAAATGGTGATTAAAACCAACTTCAATCTGCTCTCTTCAACTCATCTTTTTGTTATTGGCTTCCCCAAAAGAAGTAATTTCAACAAACTGAGCACTTTGAAACATTGAAAAGCATCACTGCAATTTCTATATCAGGTTAATAAACATGTTCAAATATCATGCAGGTAAATAAATAATGCATCTGCATCTTATGTTGGGAAATGGTCAAAACATCAGTATCAGGAAGCATAACCACAGGTTAAAGAATGATCAAAGTTGGAAATCAAATTACTTGTTGGGTGTATTCCTTCAAATATTGTAAGATATTAGATATCAGATTAGAACTTGCTCAGTCATGTTTGGGTTTCTTGCACTTCCACTCGTCGCTTTTTGTTATTTTTAAGCTTCCTTTGTTTTGTTCAGTGGGAAGATGTTGTGTCTGTGTGGGGGTGGGGGGCAGATCCCAAAAGCATGCTGGGAGCCCATCAGCATTGTTTGGTGTCCGAATCCTGTCTAAATCCTCTGAAGGGGTCTGACCATGTGGATGTTAATCTGTGAAGAACTTCAGGAGTGGCTGTCTTCACTGTCATCAGAACACACTCTGACACTCACTAGATCCTCCATAATTCCTTCTCTTTCTTCTCCTGCGACAAAGACTTTCTGAATGGTCTTTTTAAAAAGCTTCTTACCACCTTTTGAAGAAGGGGTAGATAGTCAGATGCTGTGTCTGAGCTCCTTTATCTTTGCAGAAAGAAAAAACAAATATTTATATGCAGTGGGTTAATACCTTGGATAAGTGACAAATGCAGTCTGTCTCCAGTTTTCCAGCAATGGCAATACACTCTACCACTCAGATTAAGGTTTAGGATTGTTTTGAAGAGCAAAGCTCGGATGTTCAGAATCATAAATATGAAGAAAAAAAACTACAAAACATTCCCTATTATTAGTACATACGAATATTATTTTTGGTGTTTTTTACATGTTTTATTACCAAGTTAAGCAGATAATGAAGAGCCTTTCCCACCAAACTAGTTCTATTTAGCCCAATTAATGTTCTTTTACCAAACTTGAACCTCACAAACCAAACTCGCTTTCCAACAGTAAACATATCCAGCGGTACTGGGGAGAGCATTTGATTGTTCACAAGTTCTAAGCTTTCTTACTGGTTGATTAGAGCTATTAAGCTGTAGCTATTTGTATAGGTGTAAACACAGGAACAGCTAAAGTGTCAGTAACTGTAGTACAGTGAACGGATTTGGAGAGCGATGCCAATGCATTTCGTTTCCCCAGAATCAAAGGTCAACAGTCGAACACCCTCCGTTAAAATGCAATGTTGAAACTAATCATGAAATGAGCTGCTTTAATTGCTGAATATAAAATCCATTTATGAGACTGGACCCAAATGAACGTAGCTTAGATTTCACAAGTCGATTAAAATGAAGTGTAAAAGCAAAGCCATCTGTTCTGCCAAATGGCATGTCTTCTTTTACTATGTGGAAGATCTCCAGATAAATTAGTACCACTCAAAAGATAGCGCCTCCAGGTTTTTGTCTCATATCCATAATACAACACGTGTACAGAATGTTGTCAACAACTTTGTCGTATCAAATCAAACTCGGTACCTTTGGATTTAATCATTTGCAGCCAAGGACAAAATATTCAAATCCTTAAATTGTGATCTGGTGAAAATGTAATGGATAAGGAAGTAATGGATTCAGCTCATTGATTTCAGACAGCTACTTTGACACTGAATCATTCTTGTGTATTTTTACATCTTGATATTTCAATCTAAAAGAACAAACAGCAAAGATATTTGATGTTAAAGATTACGTGAAGTGTTCTTAGTGATAATTGGATAATTAAATTAAATTACATTGGAAAAAATGTCTTCTATAACACATACAGTGTATGCCACTTTGGATAAAAGCCAAGTCTACAGCAAGAGTCCAGTGTAAATGTAATCTCTATTTAATGCCCTCTATTCTTAGGAAGCTCCATCTCTAAGCTTTTCCATCGCGGTCCCTTCATTTTCCCTCACTTTTTTATCTTCTACCTGTCTAATCTCTCCTCTGTTTTCCACCCCCTGTCAGAGTACAATCTTCCCTCCTCTCCTCATTTCTTACCTCCTCATCTTTCCTACTTTCCCCTCCTCTCTCCCTCTTTCCTGCTCACCTTTCCTCCCCTCCCTCCCTCCCTCCCTCACCTCACCTTCATACACTCTTAACTGGCTCAGACAGGCTCCATGCATTTTTCAGAATGCTTTTCCTCCACCCAATTAGGGAACATTACTTGGAGAAGTTCCCACATGCACGTTTGAATCGTTCCTCGGTGCTGCGGGGACAGCCGGGTGGGGTAATGGAGTCTGGGAGCCAGTGCTTAGGGGAGTGAGAATCCCTAGCAGCCCCCTGTAGGACCGAGCTTTCAGCATACCCTTGCATTAACACCAAGCCACCTGCCCAGGACAGAACAACTACAAATAAAACATACAACTGAAATAAACTTTGTTGATTGGGTCAGCAAGTCGAATCATTTTCAAAAAGAGTTCCGCAATTTAGATAATTTAAATTTGACTTGTTACTTTATTTTCCAAATAATTAGCATGCACTCTTTTGCTCCTGAATGGAAAATGATGCTTAAGAAAGACTCCAAACCCTCACATCTAAATATATAATTAACAGAATTTGGAATGATTCTTTACTCTGCGGGGGCGTTCACCCTAAAGGATACATTTTCTTACTCTAATACAGTTGGTCACTTATCATTAAAACCCTCTCTGATCTGTATATCACAAGGCCTATCAGGGCAGATGCAATGTGTGCTTGAGTGCACTGTGAATTGCAAAGTATTGCAAATTCTGACTTTGTTATTATCAGTCATGCCGTCTCCACAGGAAAAGGGCACAACAAGATAATCTCCATCTGTGTTTCCATCTTGCATCTCTTCAGCATCAACATTATTCAGTACTCATCATCAGTTCCTACTAGGACTGACTCGATGCACAAAGAGAGAGAGATCATCAAATGTAACTTTGTCTTTTATGCTAGTTTATGTATGTGCTTGCGCCTCAAAATCCTATCCAAAAAATAACACCCGTTACTGTGGAATGCTTCAGTTTGAAAATAAATTTGCCAGTGGTGTTTTTCCAACACAAAAACATATTTGAAATTGTTGCAATTCGCCCAGTAAAGCACACATCGCCTCGTTTCATGATAAAAACAGATTGTGTCAGCCTCTTGGTGTTCTCTTGAGACAAGGCCTTCTATATTCCTTGTGTGACTGACTGGATGTTTTTAATAGGATGAGTGTCCGCCTGTTCTTTTACTGTGAAAGGCTATGAGGATATCTATGTCTCTGGGGCATAATTCCAATTCTCCTTGCGCACCACTGCAAGAGTCTGGCAATGGCTCTCCTGGCCACTCGTAATTGAACAGTAAATCTTTCTAGAGTTTTCTTTTTCTCTTCTCCCATCACTATCTCTTATTTCTTTTTTGTCTCTTCCTGTCTCTCCCCTCTAGCTCTTTCTTCCCATCTGACAGTCTCTCTCCTCCCCCTCCCTTCTATTGCTCTTTCTCCCTATGTCTCTCTTTCTCTCTTGCTCATTTCATGAAACAAAGAGGTATACAGCCCTCTGATTGCTCGGCTCTGTTTAGAAACAGTAAGTCTTCAGTCTGTTGTTTGTTCCTCTCCAGCATGCTGGGGTTCTAAGCCTCAGACAGGAATATGACCTCTCCTTCATGAAACCTCAGGCAAACTCTGGGTCATTTCAAGCACCTGTAGCTGCAGGGTATCTCATTCTGAAAGCTGCAATGAAAGACATCGTTTGCACACAAACTCATCTTAACATGCCTCTCAGAGAGGAACCCAGTGATTGATCTGTAAAATAGGGGGCGACAGAGAAAAAAGAGAGAGAAGGACAGAGATACGAAGAGAGACAAACAGACAAAGAGAGAGACATAGACAGACAGGAGATACAGCAAGACAGAGAGATGGTGCCCATGGATGTAAGCTGTGAAAAGAGGACTGATCAAGTACTGAGGACCCAGATATAGCGTCTCTGATAGGCTGATGAAAGCCAGGTCAACGGTCACAGGCAGAGTTTGAAGTACCTGTGCCAAATGGGCAGAGCAAATCAATATTGACATGGCTTTCAAAAGCGACAGGGAATTTATGTTTCAAAGAGATCAAATTGCCATTCCTCCACTGGGCGCATCCTGTCTCGTAAGTCAGGCTTTGACCATCTATAAAGACCAACCACAACCAAGGTTCTCCTTTTAAAGACTTGCTTGTATTCGCTCATCCCCGATGGACACACATTTATTTCTTGCTGTCCCGTGTCAAGACAAACAGCCAGCACTGTAGATAGCGGACATCTTCATAATAGAAAAAGGGGTTTATTTTTTGGGGTGAACAGTATACGACTCGCACTCAATGAAGAGTGAGAACTTCAATTTGACTGAGACAGGTTTAATGCAGCCCGGGGCACAGCCAAAATGGTTGCAATAAGATTTAGACAGCCAAGCCCTGAGTTGTAATCTGCAGGATGAAAACAAACATTTCATCAAAGTAGATTTACTGCATTTTCCCTGTGCTCCACATCCCCTTTTTAAAGGAAAACTTTCAGAAGAAATAAACAATGAAGAAAGCCCCCGTGGTTCTGTTGGGTGTGTTGAAAGCTGAGGGTTAGATCAGAAGCTTAACTGTATGACAGATACACACGGCCATCAGCTTTGAGCTGCTGCTCAGACAACTTGTGCAAACATCATGTGGAAAAAGTGCATGTAAGTGAACTTAATTGGATTATTTTTCTACCTTTTCTACCACCATTACCATTTGTTCTGTCTGTCTCTCTCTGTCTTTCTGTCTCGCTCTGTCGCTCTCTGTGTCTTTGTCTCTCTCTCAACACACCAGCTCATCATGCCCCCCCTTGTGTCCCAGCTGCCATGTTTCTCCCATGAGGAGCTTAGCAGCTGGAGGTATGGCGTCACTCGTGTGTCTGGGAGTTCACCGGCAGCACCAGCGTGGCGCCGCAGGTGGGAGGTGTCAAGGCAAGGAGGGATCCTCTCTGTGGCACACAGCTGCAGAAGGGAACACAACACCTCCTTCTGCCACTTAGCTGCCTGAAGAGGGGAGGAGAGTGTGGGGGGGGGGGGGGAGGGAGGGAGGGAGGGAGGGAGGGTGAGAAAGTCAAGCGGAATCCTAAATTTTTAAAAGGCCTTTATCCCTGATGTATCTATGGTGGTTTGTAGATGATTGTACCTCACGCTTGAGTTTTTATTTATTTATTATTATTTATTTTTTGGGTTAGTGTACTCTCTTACAGCACATTCACACAGAAAACGTGGGTGCAGTATTATATGTATGACAAACATAAATATTATTAACATTATATCAAACATTGAAAATCAAAATTGTTCATGCTGCTCTTTACTGTTTAGGTATTTTCAGGGTAAACCAAGCAGAGTGGTCGGTCAAGTTGCAAAGGTTAAAACTAACTCAGATATGAAACATAGAGGCGGCTGTAGTGCCTTCCGGGTGCTGGTGATCAGGATGCAACGTTGTGTCATCAGAGCGTTGACTGTGCTGTATGACAATCATCATGAGGCCATATGAACAGGGATTAACTAGACAGCCAACCCAGCGCCACTGTACCCACTGTCTGACAACGAATCGCTTCAATTGACAAAATCACGTCTCTGATCAATTTATCTATTTGATTAAGTCATGAGTGAGTAGTTTAACCTTTTGAGGTTCCATACCACATCAATTCCAGTTACAGGGGCACAGACATTTAGAGGGGGAAATTGATAGATTGCGACCCGTCTGTCATGAGCAATCTTTGATCGTTTTATCAGTGACTCATTGAGCTACATCGGAGTCGTCCTCTCTTCTCTCTCGTGGTCAATTTGTGGTGGTGAAGGAGTATTCTTGTTGGCGGTGAGGAGCATTTGACAAGGAGATTTGCTCTGCTGAAGGTTGATTAGCAGGGCGATGTTCCAGGAGAAAGGCTAGGAAATTGTCTGAATATTCTAAACGAAAAGGAACTAATTCTGTAGTTTATGTAATTCCCCAGAATGTCTTAATCTGAATGGACAGGTGAGGAAGAATTCATGCAACTGTCTAGAAATTGGAGGAAATTCAAGATGACTGGTTGATTGACATTGCTGACAGATTTATCAAGAGCAAAATATATGAAGAGAGCATCTGCCTATTGTATAGTTGAGCCTAAAATGAAACTTATCTTTGAGAAGGTCTGTAAGGGCCTTACTTGCTCCACAGGGGTTTGGTAAACAGGAAGGCGATTCCGTATTTTCAGTGGAGAAGTGTGCTTGACTGTTCTATCTACCCCCAACCTCTAAACCATCTCCCCCTGTCAAATGCCCAGTCTCTAAATAATCTGTCACCACTCTACCCTTCAGCCTCTAAATAATCTCTCACTCAGTCTACCGTTCAGTCTCTAAATAATCTCTCTCCTGTCTACTTGTCAGTCTCTAAACCATCTCTCCATGTCTAATTTCCTATCTTATTGATGTGTTAAAGGAAGCTGCACATGGCCTCTAGCAGGAAGGTGTTTTATGGATCGCTGTCGGCTGTCGGGACACTTAGAGCGAACAAGGCTTTGTCATTTCTCTAAGTGAATTTGGAACGTAAATTCTCCATATGCAATAAAGTATGTGATTCCAAGACTAATCTCGAGACTAAAGACAGACTAATCAAGACTCAGATTTATGTTAAAAAAGAACCAAATACTAAACTTTTGAAAACTTGAATACAAATAGTTTATTAGAAGTCTTTTAGAAGAATCTCAACAGATGTTTTGATTCATGTATGGATCGAAAAGGACATTTGGTGTGTTATCAAACTGGAATAAGCTTCCTGTGTTCTTGAGAGTAAAGACCACACTGATCTTAGAAATACAGTCAACAATAGATCAAACATGTTGATCTCAACTATAATTCCGACTGCAAATTAAACGGGATTATTACTCGGAATTAACGCATATTATCCTAACAAATGCCAGGATTGTTATAAAATAAAAATAAATAAAAAAACCATACCATTTTGAAATAGAAAGTTCTATGTCAAAGTGATAATATTTGATCAAGTTTTTGCTGTGAAAACAAGAAGGGCCCCAACTGAATATCAATTTAACACTTCAGATTTAATACATTAGTGAAAGACATTATCACAGAAAAACTGCCACTTGTTATAATGAGATGCATCTTTACCTGAACCTGTTTGTATCACAAGGTTTCAGAATTAGCTCGGTAGTTTGCACCCTCCATATCTTCCATTAATGAGTTGACTGTACCTCACCTATGTTTTGTTGATGTTTATCTCCTCAGTAATACACAACAAATAATAGAAGCCTTAATTAGTTAGTCACACAGACAGACTCCAATTAAAAGTAAACGTTTGGGGCTCATTTTCGTCCATTGTCACCGTAAGGTCTTGCGGTCATGGTAATGGTATAATTAGGTAAATAGCCTGATATGGACTGATCAAATAAAGCTTTCGTAGAGAGAGAAATTTGTCAAGATATGTTGTTAGTCAGTCGTCTCAGTTTATTAATATTTAACAAGATTTGATCATCAGACCTTTTCTCATCTGGATTTCCTCAGATGGCTAATAATGAACTAATAGCCATAAACCATAGAAATGTGTGACAAGATCAAAAGTTCTGTAAAAGTATGCAAATGAAGTGAAAAACACTTTTGAAACACTTTAGATTAAGGTTACATGAACTACCATGTAACTGCATGGCGATGCCTACAGTTTTTACCTGAATGTCACTATATGTGACGGTACTGTTTGGTTGGTATTCTGGTATTCTGCTCAGAAACATCACATTTCTCTTCAGGTCTTTAGCATTAGCATGACCCGTCTTGTCTCTGTCGAGTTTCAATAAACAAGAGTAAATTCAAATCAATAAGTAGAGTAAAACACTCCTAAAATGGTAGACTGGGGCACGGAATGAAGGGAATGAGAAGGGAGGGGGAAAGATAATCGATACATTTCTGCCCCCTTGTTGGAAGAACTGAGGCGTGGACCATTGGGTTTCAGCCACTCTCCTTATTGATTGGAAGAGCTGTAATTAGCTTTTGTCCAAAAGTAAGCTTTTCACCCCATTAGACTCTGCTTATTGTCCTGGGCAGAGGGGGGGTTGGGGGTTCATCATCATTAACACCTGTCCAGCCATCTTCCGTAGAGAGAAAGGTGTGTAGAACATGCCCCACCATCGTAATGGAAACCTGGCGTGTGATTTGTCCTGCTGGTTGACACGCTGTTGGTTGGACATCGGGATATGGTGTGTCTGGGAACTCGAGGCCAGCCAGTCAGTTAGCCAGCCCCAGCCAGCCAGCTAGCCAGCATGACAAACAAGCTGGTCATTACTAGATGGATTGTTCCCCTGGACAATGAACCACTGCAATGCATCCATAGTCTTTGGATCCATAGATTGTCCACACTGTGAGTACTGAAACGTGAGGCCTGCTGGGTGAAATCCTTATGTGATCCTGCCCTGCTCAGCCCATGATGTTTGATGTCTGAAATATTAGGTTCTTCAGACCCACAGAGAAAATTAAAACGACACAGATGCACAGGGAAAGACATCAAGGTGTGCATAGCTTAAGTTGGATGGAGCTCAAAGTAGCTTTAGTTGATGAGATTACCATTTCATAGTTACCTGTTTTAAACGTGCAGGATTTTGTTCAGGCAAACAAGAATGAATGTTTATGGTTTAGCAGTTGTCTAGTTATAGCTTAACTGTCGGGGTTAATGGATTTATGCTTCAGCAAAGCTGCTACAAATTAAACCGCAAATTGTCATGAATTTTACACGCAAACAATTCTCAACTCTACATAACATCCACATTTGGAAACAAGCATGAAGTGCAGCTAATTTGGGCAGCCTGTGTCTGTTTTCCTTGGCTCAGTCTGCAGTTAGAAGCCATCTCTTATTGATCTGAGATGAAGTATCGCGTTTGGGTTTCGTTTTGGGATTCATTCCTGTATTGAGCCTCTAAGTGTCTTTCTCACAGAATCAAGAGAAGAAGACCTTTGTAAATGTCTCTCTAAAGTAGGGCAACGCTATAGTTTTCATTCACAGCTGTCTTAGAGAGAGACAGAGTGGGCCAGAGACAGTCGATTTTAGGTGAAGATTGCAACATACAATATCAGTCTTCTCTTAAGATTAAGGATGCAAAGTGTTTTTAGGAGTGGTTGGTCTTCCAGCTCATGTTAATAATCTCAGCAGAGGATAGATTTAAGGTATTCCATAACATATTTATGTCCTCATTTAGCATGTAAGGCGTCATAACTCTACTTGCAGGTGCCGTGCTAGGGATGGATACACACACAAGTCGAAAACAATGTCATGACTCCAGGTCATATTAAATAATTCATACTAAACTTCTATCAGTCTGTTATGGCATGATTCTCTCTGAAATGCTAGTCTGTTATACACGTGTTTATGAAGTTTTAGGGAGTCAGGTGGCTGAGTGGTTAGGGATTAGGGCTAGCAATCATAAGGTTAATAGTTCAAATTCAGCTGTGCCATCATGGTGTTGTGTTCTTGGGCAAGGCACTTCACCCTACTTGCCTCAGGGGGAATGTCCCTGAATTTGCTGTAAATCGCACTGGATTGGAGTCTGCTTAATGACTAAAATGTAAAGAAAGTTCCTAATATGGCCTCCTACATTCATCACAGATTGATTTTGTTCTCACCGTCTCTTCCCCCAGCTGGAAGGGATTTTGAGTCCAGATAGCAAAAGCAACAAGAAAGTGGCAACAACAACAACACCATTAGAAAAAGAAAAAAAACGAAACAAACTCTAACAAATTAAAACAGAACGAGAAGAAATCCACACCAGTCAGGCCTTTGATGGGCTCTACTCCCTGCAGCACCAGCCGTAAGCAGAGTTGCGGCCGGCGCTGGAGACAGCCGGGCGATCTTTCTGACCTGCCTCATCTCATGGCCGCTCACACAAATCAGAGTGACACGGGGGCCGAGTCGGTAAACAGTTGATGAAGAGTCAAGGGAACCTAAACACTCACTCAGCGACCGCTTCATTTGGTCCAAGTGGCCCAGTTCCTGTTAGCCACGCCACGGAGACTCATCGCTCTGTTTACTGGGCTTTCTCCAAAAACCAGGACAATACTGGAAACCCAAATGTTATCCTCTCAGCCCCTGCGGACGCTGTGTCGTATATCTAAAGGGGTGTTAAAGGTGCAGATTTATTACGTTTTAGTTTTACATCCTTTGATATTACTTTGCATGCGTTCCAGAGGGGCTCAGTGATGAAGGTTGTATGCCGTATCGACTGAACTGTGTTCTGCGTGTTACTGAGATGAAATTTCAGCTCTGCTTGTTATTGATTGTAAATATCACGCGAGAGTCAGGCTACAGGACACGTTTGATTGTGAATATATTTATGCTGCTGAAGTTCATGGTCAGAAGCCCAGCTGTTCAACACCAACTACAGATTTCACAGCAGTTTTCGCTTTAATTAGTTAATTAGTTAATTAGTTTTTCTCTCTTCATGATGCATTATGGTTTGGCATAAACTCGTGCAACTTCTAATTATTTGTAGGTAATACTTAATAACAAATCATTAGTTTCTCATAGCTCATCTTATCGCACCAAAGCTGTAATTACTAAGGTCAATAAGCACATGTATTTATTTTTTACCTGGAATTAAGATAAATTAATTCATGGAATACGTTGACATTCTATCACTGAGAACTTCTTCTTTGGGCTCATTTAAAAACAAAACAAATTTATGTGTGGGTATTCACCTGATGTTTAGTGGGCCTTCAACCTTTCACTGTCAGCTAGCACCTTCAGAAACTTTGTGTTGGGAAGGAGAGAGAAGGCCTGGAGCTGCCTGTCAAGCATCAAGACGGAAGACAATTCAAATGAAAAGAATGCAGATAACAGCTGACATTTCTGCTAACATGAAGGAGATTGCTATCAGGGAGATGAATGCTAAAGTCAAGATTTGTTGATTGGGCTATCGTCCCTGACAGCTGTGGCCACAGAGAGTCAGAATGCAGACACATTTTTAGAACACATCAATCTGTAGATGGGCTATGTATGATTATTTGATGTTGCTGTGCGTGTCGTCTGTCTGTGGGGCAGTAAAGTGTTTCATCTTCATCTTGTGCCATTACTTTCTTTTTATTCCTCGACAGAAAGTAATGTGTTTTTGTTCTTACATTAGACTACTCTAATATTTGAAAATAAGAACAATGTTTGTATAATACGGGTATAATAGGTTCATAATGAGCTTGGTAGTGAAACCTCATCTGTCTTTGCTTTGAAAGAGACACGTACATTTGTTATTTAATAAGTAAACAAAGAAAGTTCAGCTGATCAAGCGACCTTGCGTGACCAGGTCAGGCTTCTCTGCCTGTTGTTTGAGCAGAAAGAAGACTTAATTCAATGAGCATGAATAATTTTATCAGGCTGGGTGAAAAAAATATATTCAAGATGTTGAATAAAATAAAGAACAAGGTAGTCCTGAGGGCAGTGCACAGTGGAACTGGGAGAGTTCATCACGCAGAGATGGGGGAAGGATAATGAAAGATCTGTCGTGCTTTTTGGGTCACACAGATGGGCAGGACTGAGACAGACGCCACAGAAATGTGTTCATAATAAGACCGAAACTTATTTACTTCACAGTGCTCACTTAATACGCAACCACACAATACACTTGACTTCCTTGCAAGTATGCAAGCGCATGCACACAAAGAGTCAGTATTGTCATGCAATCATGTCCAGCTGATATTGAATGGCAAATCTTTGCCAGCTTACCAATTAGATGGTTTTCCTTAAATCTTGTTGTTCTTACTTGAGCAGGTTTCATTGGCAAAGGTCAAAACTTATATAACAGATATACCCCCAAAAAATCATGGGGAAAAAACTAAACAAAAGTATTATATGATAATCACTGGCACAGTTTTTGTTCAAAAGATTCAATGTGTTATGACATTTATTCAAAGGGAATGCAATGTATCAGAACATGATTTAAATATGAATCATGTGCTTGAATGAAGTGTTTCGAATGACAGCAACGTATCGAGAAAAGAGATTTATTTGGGAAGTTTTACGTCATTTAAATACGTGGCCCAGTGTCCAATTTGCTCCATCGTCACCCATGAAATTAGATTTTCACAAGACTTGTTCTGAGTTGATGAAAAAGGCTGGAGGAAAGGCATTTTTCTTCACAAAAAGGTCAGTTTTTCAAACACGTGAGCTCTAGTGTCTGTGAGGTTTGTGTTGGTGATAACTATCTTATCTAGTGGGGAAAAAAGCTCTGGTAGACCACTGGACTATGTGAGACATGCCATAAATAAACAGGAATTAAGCACAAAAAAAAAGGGATAACCTATATCTGGATACAATTCCACCAACACAATGTTATTGTGTGGGCTTAAACCAGAGCTTAAACACACATAGTCATGTTGCATAGAGAGAGGACTGTTGTTTTAACATGTTTATGTTTCCTCTTTAAGCTTTGTTGGTCAGCTGTTCACTGGACCATGGTCTAGTGTGTTCCTGTCGCTTTGACCCTCAAATGGACTGATTGAGGCACCCACATATGTCTGTCAGCCTCTTTCTCTCTCCCTCTCTGTCCTTCTTTCCATCTTTCCTTCTTTCTCCCTCTATATTCTAATCCAATTTTCTCAGCTCCTAATCCATACAGTATTTTAGCATCACTTCTCTGTAGTGTTTTCTCCTAGAATCTGGTGACAGTAGCACCCAATCATCAAGGGTTTGGAGCTGCCATATTTAAATTAAACTGGTTCACACATGCCTCTAACTAGGGAATCTTTATGCGTCTACGCATGTGTCTGGGTTGCGTGCTCCGGCAGGTGTCTTTCTCAAGACCCAAGGACGATGAAATGTCGAGTGTAAAATTGTTTTGGAAATGTGTTGAAAAAAATCAATAATAACAACACTATCAATGGCCCTGAACCAGTTATTTATAAAGAATCCCACCTCCACACTCTGCAATGTAGATCCAGGTTTTTCAAATAAACTTTTTCACCACATGCATCCATGTATCCCAAACCAGACCATGGCTAACGACCCTTCCTCCCCAAACACTTCGCTGGCACAAGGTGTGTATCAGACATTTTTGTGTTTACCATATTCCAGCCCGGCCAATGAGAATAAAGACCCAGCTGTCAGGCAGATGAAAGTCTAATCAGCTAAACAGGATGTAGAAGATTACCATTCCATCAGCTAATGTTCTCTGTGACTCATACCCAAGGCATCTGGCTGCTGGCTTAGTTGTTTTCTTAGATTCTTTTAAAATCTTGTTTGGGCTTTATTATTGCCTAGCTGCTGTCCTCCATCGGGTAAGGGTGGGGAAAAAGCCTCCAATTAAATGTGGATTTGGTGACAGTTGTTATCACAGCAAAGAAAGCCCTGTCTTCTGTCATCTGGCTGTGCAGTGTGAATGTTCAGGCCCCTGGTTTTAGATGTCTTCAATTAGCTAATTGTCCGTGCACACCAAGTTTAGCATGTGTTTGTATGCATGTGCCTTTTTTCTTTTACTTTGTTTCTTCCTCTGTGATTGTTTGCACGTGTGTGTGTGTGTGTGTGTGTGAGTGAGAGAGACAAATCTTTTTGTGAGAATGAACAACAGTGTCAGTGATGATTTAGTCTTACTTTCCAGGTCTGCATTTCCATGTCTGTTTTAAGTTGAGTTTGTTGACCTTTGTGGGACAGTGCAACTGAACACACATTGTATTTATACTACGCATACGATAAATAATTATTGAATAAGTGCCAAACTATCGTTTCTCAAGAATATTATCTCTACATATTTTTGTTGTTCAAGGTTTATTTGTTAGGTTACAGCTTGGTTCTTGTTTTCACCAATCCTGCAGGCAGTGTTAGAAAATGTTTATAGCTTAGTTTATAGAGTGTAGAGAAAGAGTTTAAACTCCTGAAGAGTGACAATCTGTATTTCACCATCACGCCCTTGATTACATTAATGCTGCAATTGCAAATCATACGGATTACACAGAAACAGAAGTCAACTATTAGTAAATTATTTCCTTTGCGTCTCTTTGGTGTGTGTTTTAAAACTCCTTGGGTAGAGTGGTGTCATCAAGTGGATTGAATACACAAGCTCAGACATGCTTTAGTCAATCGTCACTTGAGGATATCATGGTGGTGACCATGCCAGAGTGTGTGTGTGGGTGGAGTCTCTGGAGGCTTGTCTCTGAGCTATGGAGCTGGGCCTGGAAAACTATATTAGAAATATATTTCTAACTATATAGAAATTATATTGCTAAATAATTATTTCGAGAGAATGTAAAGTTAAAACTATAAATCCTGACAGAAAGAGTAATGATGGACTACCTGACCATACATGAGCAGGCAGAGATTTAGGAGAGGAGTGTTTAACGAGTCTTGAACTGGGAAGTGCCCAACAATTTCCATAAAGTCAGGTAAAGTGGCACTCTGTTCTAAATGCTGCATTTTGATGAGTAAAACTCTCCTTGCTTCTGTTATGATGCTACTTTTTGTTGAAAGCAGAGGGCCTACTATATAATTTTTCCCAAAATATCCTTAATAATAGCAAAAAGAAGGACTCTTTATTGCAGTGGTATATAAGCCAAACAGGTTGTGGCCCCTCTCAAGCTAAGCTTTTCATAGTTGCTACTATCTCAGGCATAATGGGATCTGAACCCCCACATAATCCGACGCCACCCACATATTTCAGCAGCAAAGGACGACAGAACAGTATTTTACGGTGAGTTACACACAGACAGAAACAAAGGGCACATAAAGAGTTGAATCTGTTTTGGTCTCACACCGGTGTCAGGCCTGAACAGGATGTGTCTAATATTCAAACAGGAAGCACATTATTGGAGGAGATCATGCAAATCTGTTAATAGCAGCATTGGGCAGAGTTGTCTGTATTTTTACAGACTTGTGAGTCAGTCAGGAGATGTGTTACACATGCCGATGCTCTAGTATTTAGAGGTCACACTTTAAGTCCCTCTCTGTGTAGTGCTTTGGATACAAATGTCTACTGGATTAATACATTATTATTAATCAAGTTTTGAGCTGCAAGTCCAATCAAGGTCTCGTCTCAACTGAACCGATCACTCATCGTATACAAATCAAATGGTTGGGAAGGAAGTTGAGGCAGTTGAAATTTCTTATTCGGGAACTGAACCTACACATGCCGAGATGTGACAGAACCCAGCTGTGTTTGTGGTGTTCCCAGATGCTTCTAATCACAGTTCTGCATAAGTTAGATGATCCTACAGTAGCTTGCTCTCTTCAGAGGCAGCCTACTTGCTCCACAGTACAGCTCTCTTCAGAGGCAGCCTACTTGCTCCACAGTACAGCTCTCTTCAGAGGCAGCCTACTTGCTCCACAGTACAGCTCTCTTCAGAGGCAGCCTACTTGCTCCACAGTACAGCTCTGTTCAGAGGCAGCCTACTTGCTCCACAGTGCAGCTCTGTTCAGAGGCAGCCTACTTGCTCCACAGTGCAGCTCTGTTCAGAGGCAGCATACTTGCTCCACAGTGCAGCTCTGTTCAGAGGCAGCATACTTGCTCCACAGTGCAGCTCTGTTCAGAGGCAGTCTTCTTGTTCCTGCCAAGGACAGTGCTTCCCTTGATTGATCTGTACTTTGAGGCTGGCTATTTGTCTTAGTCAATCATCTCAGATATATGGCTGATGAATAGAGATAGGCTTCTCACAGCAATAAACTCTGGTCTGAGAGACAGGGAAGGGAGAGGTCATGACTAAGCCAAAACAATTTCCGTCATTGGACGTGTGCTTGTGTTCTTTCTGACAGGTACCAACTGTCTGTGATCTAAATTGAAAATTTTCCTTTATGTTACTACAATACAAAAATGTTGACTGTTCCTAAGGAGATGCTAAGTACTAATGATGTACAAAAAATGCAAACTGGATGCCAAACTGCATGTTTTAAAGGAATTAAACAAAATACTATTTCCTTATTTGTCCATCCATAGTTTTTTAATCCCTCCAGAATTGATCTTTTTCTTCGGACCCAGACAATATGTGTGGCAGGCTTTCAAAGACGCTCTTCACTTAACACATTTGGCTTTTGGCTTCAGTTTTGAATAGAGAAAAACAGAATCCTCAAGCCTCTTTACCTCTGAATGAGCTTTCTGCCGATCCTTTTGACTAAACCCCACATTTACCTGCGTCCTTTCTCAGCCACCGATTACAGTTCTCAAGGGGCTCTTACTAAGTAGTTGCTCCCGTTAAGCTGCACTCATTTGCTTCTCTACAAAGCCTCCGCCTTTCCTGTCCCCAAATCCTGCAGCCCTGTATTGTTATGATCACAGGGTGGGCCAGAAACAGCCAGGTTAACCTGTCAGAACAAAGCGTTAAGCAATTGTTTGCTGTCAGCACCTTCCAGTTTCTCAATTGGGAAGCATTCCTTGGTTTAATTGGAAAAACAATTGTTTGTTTCAAATATTTGCTGTTGGGGAAATGGTGCTTTCCACAGCACAGGCCGCAGAGCTCCCAGACTTGTAGCCAGACAACCTGAATATGATTAAAATGTCAAAATGTTTCATAATATTATGTTAACTCAAATATTTATTATACTCCCTGGTCTACCTCTAACAAATTCTTCTAAGAAACAGACATAGTTGCTCTCTCAGAAGACAGTCACTTAATGTTAGTGTTTGATGAAAAGAGTAGTATTTAAGCCCCCTAAAATCCAGAGCCACCTTTGCAGGAGAGAAGACCTTCCTGTTACCCTCAGTTCTTCACATCTCCTCTGAGATCGCTGGTTGAGTCACTTGTGGAGCTCAAACATCACACTGCAATCTCTCAGGGTCCAGAGTCATTCGTTAGCCCGATCTGACAACCACACTTGATGCTTAGCGACATGTCATGTGACATGTGTCATATGCTGTGTGTGTATACCTCATGCCACATGCTAATTCTGATGTGCTAGAGGAGTGGTAGCCTTGGGGCTTCGAGAGAGCTCAGATTCTGAATCTGAATTAAATATACTGAGCTGAGCAGATCTGAGGTCCTTCCACTTGCTTTTCAACTCAATGTCAATTTTTTTTATAAAGTGTTACCAACTAAGACATGTGCAGACTTGCCTCTGAGAGGATGTGATGCATTACCAGAAGTACTGTGTCTGACTTATGTTCAGCTTTTTTTTTTTGTGGTCTTCTTTCAGACATCTGCAATAGAGTAAATCTGCTGTGAACCAATCGAACGGACTGTTTGTAAGGAACCCCTCTTTCATCTCACTAACCGGACATCTGTTTGCCAAGGTTGGTGCCCTGTGTTGTTTTAACCTGTGTGTAAGTGGAGCTACTTCACAGCTCCGCTTTTCATCAGAGTTCACTTCATCTGATCCCTGATTCATCTCTCGATCCACTCCGCTTTAAGGCATCACAAGTGACATTTCCCTCCCAAAGGGCACACATGACATAGACGCAATCTTGGATGTCAACACGTCAACTCAACATGGTTAAATGCCCTATTTCAAATGCCAGCCTGCATTGCGTGTCACGCCGAATAGGTTCTCTCGTCTCTCCTTGATTCCCTTTTCCCGTCACCATTTTCCGTACGTGTCCCCGTAAGGAAGCTGTGAGAAAGGGAGGTAATGGTTGGGAAATTAAGGTAATCAGTTAGGCTAGAGGGTTAATAATAATGATAATAATATCTGCCCGCAAAATGGAAATGCACCGCGACGGAACACAGTCTCTACAAACCCTAGACTGCCGTGAGACGTCAATTAGACAGTGTTCAGCTCACACTGCCAGGTGTGCAGGCCAGCATCTTACCTGGTCATCACCCTTAATCGTCAGGTGTGTTCGGCGCTAGTTACAGTGCAGTGGTCACAGGGCAGTGTTTAACGAATTCTCCACCTGCAGCGTTAATGTCTCGCATGTTGAACATGTGTTGAAGCCCTGGAGACCATAGCCAACAACCCAAAACATCTGCCTGCACATTTGCATGTTAGATGTTTTTTAGACGCCGCTGCCTGGAGATTTGAACATTATTTGGCAGTGGCTGAGATATCTGGGAACCACTAATAACGTCATGATTAAGCCATTAACACCACATCTGCACTCTTGATTCCTTTTCAATCATATTTCGCTAACAGACAGCACTACATATGCCTACAATAGATTTCACGTTTAAATCCATTAAGAGCTGTAAAAATACCCCCACCCTCCCTAAAAATAAAGATAAATAATTAGAATAAAAATGACTATGGTGCGGTAACCCTGTGAATTGTTCAACTACAGGGAACAGAAACTAGCGATTTACATTCACTCACCATTCTACGCTTTTCCACCCGAAGAAATCACTTTGGACCTGTTTTACATGCTGTGGGCAGATATTATAATTATTATTAAGAATTGATGCTGGGTAAGCAGAGGGACTTACACCCAAGTCTATGGTGTACAATCCCTGCCAAGCCCAAGTCTCCCTTCTGAGAGATGTGGCTGTACGCTGGAGTAAACACAACTATAACCCTCACCTCACCAGTGGAACTGTCAGTGTCCCTACACAGAGTGGAGTTCAGATTCAGAAACGCAAGGTTCTAGAACTCTGACCTCTGCTTCCTGTTCAGTGTTCCATCTGTTGTTCTAATCGCAGGAAGCTTTCATACATTATGAACCCTCCCACAAATACTATGAATATGGGATGTATGTGTTAAATACTGTACATAATTACATCTGTGTGTGCATATACATGTTTATAAAAGTGCTCACACGTACATATATGGACCATTTTTCACATCTCAAGTCACATCACAAGTACAAAAATGACACAAAAACGGCCTTGTAGGACTTTAAAACTAGAGTTCTTGCATGAATGTGCAAAATATATATATATATATATATATATCATTTATATTTAAACCATTTAAATGTTTTTATGATAAAACCCTCTTGAGAGTAATTTTGTTCTTAATTTGTAATGTTGCCTTTGGCATAAACATTGAAAATAGAACTATTTGGCCTTCTTATTATTATGACACAAAAATCCAAACTTGGAACACCGCAATACAAATGTTACAAATGTAGGAAATAAATAATGTTAAAAAAAAGAACCTGACTGTAATAATAATGAAAGTGTTTCACGTTCAGAGAGGGGAAACTGATCCAGGCAGAAGCTGGGACTGACAGGGTTAGGGATAGCACTTTTCACATAAAATGATCTGTTCTTTGTTTAGATTTAGAGACATTGGATCTTTTTTGGGATGATTTAATGATTGAAGTTATCCAGGTTTAAATCCTGATTATGGCTGCATATATCCTACAGACACATGTACGAAAGTGTATGAAAGTGGCACATTCAATTGAAATACTCACGTTTCACTAATGACACTGAACATGGCATAATTTCACGTTAATATGATTTATCCTCTTATTCTGTGACTATCCCCGACTCACCTGAAATCTACCTTTCCAAGACTTATTCCTCTTCTTCTCATGGTACGGCAAAAGGGCTGTAATGGCTGGATGCTATTACCTGGGTGGAGGATTTGGGGATTTGCAGGGTGTTTCTCTTTCCTTCCGGCCTTATCAGAGGCCAGTCTGAGCAGCAGGGAGGAGGACACAGCCCCTGTCAGATGTTTGGCAGTGATCGCTGGATCAACGCTTGAGCTGTCTGGTCTGTCTAAGGATTTAAAATCTCAGAGGAGAGCAGCGTTCAGGACCCTGGACAGCTCACAGCAATCCTTTCTTCAGGACCTTGGACAGCTCAAAGCTACCCCGCACTTCAGGACCCTCGACAGCTCTTAGCTCTACCTTCTCTTCAGGACCATGGACAGCACATAGCTACCCTCTCTCCAGGACCATGGACAGCACATAGCTACCCTCTCTCCAGGACCATGGACAGCTGTCTATACTCTATCCATTTCAATCAAGTCAGGACAAAGGAATAAACAAGGCACCCATCTTCGTATGACTACACAGTAGATCACCGTGTCATATAGGATCCGCCTCCTAGAATCTTCCGTATATTAAAACAAACTATTCACAGAGCAATAGAAAAACTACATTCTTCACTGTTGATACAAGGCGGCTGTATACAGGCACATACGATGCTTGCTCCTGAAACAGGGTATTATGTTCTTTTTGACGGTATAACAAGTAGGTATATATTTCTAACAGCAGGTGCCTGGTAGGAGCTGTGCTTGAACATTCAGCGGCTTTCACGTCTTCTGACAGTGTGAACTACAGTGTGAGTCATGGCCATGTGGTGGAATGAGGAAAGGCCCCATGAGCGCAACCATGGCGATGACCCTTAACCGTGAGGTTAATTGAAGCACAGTGAAAAACAAACTATGACCCCCACACACACTGTCTCCTCATCAACGTGAAACAAATTGCCCTCGCATCCCTTTGTATTTTGCCTGTTTTGGAGTGTCCTTTTAGTGTGAGCGTATATCTTAAACCTCCCACTCAATAACTCAATTCTCCTCTTATCTTAGGTTCAGAGATTTAGAGTGAGTGGGGTGGGAGGGAGGGTAGCTTTCTCTTCCTGGGCCAGAGAGATATCACCACGGTGGGATTGTAAAAGAAATATGGAGGACAACTATCAGTGATTCCTGTGAGAGATTATAAAGCAGACAGGCGTTAATAACGCAGTGACGTGTGCGACAGCAGATAGTTTATTGACGGCAGAAACAAAACATGTTAAAAAGACCAAAGAGTCCAAAAACACTGTCATATAGATAAGAGCCCATAGAAAGCAGATGCATGGGAGTAACCACAGTGCTTTTACTGAAAATAACCTTCCCACACTGCCACTTGCAAGTAAATCTATACATGCGCCCACATATATTCAGCCTATTGTATAGGTAGTGCTTATCAACATTAAAGTAGCATGTCATGATAACCCTCTCTGAAAAAGAAGGGTTGGTGATTGGACATGAAGCACAGACTGAACCTCTTATTGACCTCTTATTGATCCTTCTACATTGAAAAGCAACCATGACATAAGAGTTGAATGCGTGGGTACTCAACATAAAATGAGCGCCATAGAATAATTCTGTGATTCACTGACTGAACAGTGATCGTTTTCCAGGAAAACACTCGACCAGTGTTCAAGGTTGGGGTATATAAGCAAAATGACACTCATATTACCTGGTACAGTCACAGACCTAGATTCCAAATAGGGAAACAATTCCACTGGTTTTATCACTAACAGCACTGTCTTCATAGGGGTGTAGAGCAACACAATATAACTGATTACATTTTCCAGAAAATTAACTTGTTTACAATAATCAGTACCGACATAAGTTATTTATGCTCAGATTTGGTTTTGTGTTTGTTTTCTTTCTCCATTTGAAGTTTGCTCCATGTGGTCCCTCCTTAGAACATATAAATACATTTTCATAAACACATTTCATCATTCAATCTGTAGTTATAGATTTAAAGGAAATTGCATCAGTTCTCTTATACTACACAACCAGAAATGTAAATAGCGCTACCTTTACAGAGCCTGTCCAAGTCCTCTTTGAAGCACTGTGTTTCTTTGAACATATTTGTTGTCTACCCACGGCATGTTGGTTGTTGTGATCCTTTAGTTATTTAGCTATTGTAGGTTTAGTGATGGTTGTTGTCTTCGTGTTTGCGTGATGGCTTTGTTTTCTTTGTTGTTTATTTTCAGTTTTGGCAGCTGGCCGTGCCCTTAGCTGAATATTCCTGTGGTTTTCATGTGGTTTACTGCAGTAAACTCTCACTAAATGTTTAATGGATTTGTAGTTAAGGAAAACATATTTTAATAATTTAGGCCCTAGTTGTTTTACTGATGATATGGTAGCATGGGTATGGTTTCCTGAGAGACCGTGATTCTGCTGCTAACTAGAATCTGTTAAATACACTCGAGCGTGAAGCCAGAAAATAGTTTTTGTGCCATCTTGGGTCAAAACAACAAACCAGATAGACTCTTTGAGCCAGAATTGAGTTTTCTTAGTTTTGTGGCTACTCTCTCTCTCGGAGTGTCAAATATCTTATTGGCACAGAGGACCTCAGGGCCGTTTGATTCCTGCTTGCAGTCAAGACTTCACTGCTTCTTACTCAGAAAAAACGTATTGCTCCTGAAATTCTTCTGATTCACAGGCATAAAATGTCAAGTCTTTTTGCGTGAGCAGAGATTCAGAGGCCTAGAGGGAGAGGATCTCCCTTTCTTTCTGCCCTCCCTCCTCTTTCTCTCTCCCGCGTTCTCTGCTACTTATCTCTTTCTCTGTCTCCAATCTCGTTTCCCTATCACCTCTCCCTCTTCTTCTCTCCCCTTCTCTTTATCTCATTCACTCTCTCCACCCCCTCTCTTTCTCCCTCCCCCCTTTCTTTTTGTCCTGTGGCATGCAGGACCTGTCCTCACTGTTCCCGGGCCCTGTTGTATGTTCCCGTGGTAACGCTGTGTGGCAGTCGTGAGGCCTTAAAGCCTTGGGGAGGGTTGTGATGTAATGATCCCTGCCATCACCTCCAGTCCCCCAGGGAGGGTGGGGGGTTGGGCAGTTAGGGGTAGAGTGAGGGTCAAGGGGATGATGAAAACAGCATAAGCAATGGCCAGGGTCACAAGAAGCTGTTAACCACTTTGGAAACCCTGTGGAGTGCAATTTAAGACATCCCAATATTGCATTAGAAAAAGACGGGTTGTTTTTATTTCCTCCCTCCAGGAAGGCTGGTTGTCAAAACCTGTGCATGCTGTATGTACTGGACTGTC
This sequence comes from Protosalanx chinensis, assembly GCA_030340685.1. Classification (NCBI taxonomy): domain Eukaryota; kingdom Metazoa; phylum Chordata; class Actinopteri; order Osmeriformes; family Salangidae; genus Protosalanx; species Protosalanx chinensis. The sequence continues at coordinate 13,430,346 of CM059330.1, read as the reverse complement.
ATCGCTTTGTTCATATTCTGAACAGCTGTGGTAACTTATTTCGGAAGACCTGTTCAAATACCTGGAGTCCTTCAAGCTTGTGATGCGAGAGTGGCTGTGACAGATCTGTCTGTGTGCCAGGTCTGCTTCAGGGTCACTGCTGGCTTGATAACACACAGCTGATGATGGATAAGGGAGTGCTGATGTTTGATAAGGTGCTTCGGTAGATATTGTTGTGGATAAGACGGGAACAAGAATAGGTTTAAAGTTCTGGCACGAAGCCTTGGCATTCTGCCTTGTTGATGTGCCCGGCCCAGTCGAACAGGCTGCGGGTTCCTATTACGCTGCTCTGAAAGATATGTCTAGGTTTTATTACTAATATTAACCTGGAGGCGATTCTGAGTGAGTGTCATTCATGCTATGTTAGAGGTCAGGCAGCAGGAGGAGGTCAGACTAGGAGGTTTGGTTGTGGCATCAGATTGCATCTGTGAAAGTACACATAAAATCAAACTGTATTTATTTGTTTGTTTATTGATTTTCAATAACTAGGTTAATGATTCACAAGACGAGATTCATGATTTACAAGCCCAGATTCATGATTCACATGATCAGGTTCATTATTCACGAGACAAGGTTCATGATTCATAAGACGAGATTCATGATTCACAAGACCAGATTCATGATTCACATGATCAGGTTCATTATTCACGAGACAAGGTTCATGATTCACGAAACCATGATGAAATAGAAAAGAAAAGAAAAAAAATTACATTACACAGAATGGTACTTCTCATTCTCAATTCCATATCTTGACGTCAGGTGCATTTTAAGTTAATGACATGTCCACAATCATAGAATATCAACATAATGTCTTTCGAGATCACGTCCATATCATAGTAAGTAAATCTAACAGTTATCTGTAAACATGAAGCCTTCAGAACCGTGGACATTTCCTGTAGAAAGTGATCAAGGCTTTTCATAGCGGTTTCATAGTGGGCTGCATCAGTCTGCTATCTATGGCAGGTGGATCATTTTGCACAATTACTTTTTTTTTTATCGGCAATCCGTTTTGGAAATTGTTGAGCAAGTGATAATATTTACTTTCCAAGGTCTTTAAAATAATGTCAGTCAGAACTGCATATTATGATTAATAAATTCAACAGTAAAATGAAAAGTGCTTCAGGGACATCGTTCTTGAAGAAATATACTTACAAGAAGAAGATGAAACTATTTTGTTACATATATCAGCGTTTTAATTTAACTGCACTGAATTAACAGACATACACAGAGTTATGAAGGACATTCATGAGATGAAACACAGTATAACCTTGCTTTACAACTAAAATCCATTTTTTACACGTCTCAACAACATGTCTTAGCAACATGGATAGCACTGCCAGCGGACAGTTCAAGCAATATATTTCTCAATCCCAAGCACTTCTAATTGGACAAAAGTGCCTTTAATTCAAAGCTATGCCGTTCCAACTTTCATCGCAGGTGGGTTTTCCATCTGTTGATTATGCTACGGTACTCTTTGCATAACGACTGTTAATTTCACTGGCATTCTGTTGATGAAGCTAGACTTAGATTATGAGCTCTTGATTTGTGTTCATTAAAGTCATCGTGTGTTCGTATAGCTGCCTGGTTTTTTGTTCAGCATAATCTCATAGCTATACGTCTTTATTTAAACACACACACAGTATCACTGTCTGTTTTGTCATTATGCCTAACAAGGGTATTTAATCAGGAATCTAGAAACATGCCACAATTTCTCTAGTGAATATGTCCAATGATTGTAAAAAATATTACATAAAATATATAAAAAATAGAAATGGTTATTAATATGTATTTGTTTAGTTTTCTTATGAAGTAAAACATTAAGTTTGAAGCTTGTGTTGGATCCAGTCAGCCACCACCATAAAATTTTTTGATGTATTTGTTATTTATTATGATATCCTCTGTAATTAACGCAAACTGCATATTTAAGTAGTCATGTTCCATACAGCAGTTTTACAAAGTTAAATGCTTTTGTTATTAAGTTTTAATTGAAAACGTATTGCTGATTAACAGAAAGATGCCTATCAAGCTGTTGTTATCGTTGTGCATTTTTAACATCCAACATTCAAATATTTAAGCCTTGAGGATCCTCTCATCCTTCATTTTGAAGGAGAGGTATTACATTTTTGCTCCCTAACAGTTGCAGAGAGTCAGAGGTAGTATATAGCTCAGTGATGAGAGTGCTTCACTGCAGAGCTCAGTGTATTATTACCCAGTACTGGTGTATTTCATATGTATTAGCTTGTATTCAATTTTGCCCCATCTGTCTGATCAGTCATATCTTTCTTAACACATTGTTGAATTTCAGAAGGCTTCAGTGGTTAGTGATACTATGGTTAGTTATTTAGCAAAAGCAGAACTTAACAATAAGTTGTTGTTAGCTGTCCATGGTCAGGTACTGGAGGGGGTGGGGGTGGGGATGGAGGGGGTGGTGGAGGGGATGGAGCGGGAGGTGGAGGGGATGGAGGGGGTGGTGGAGGGGATGGAGGGGGTGGTGGAGGGGATGGAGGGGGTGGTGGAGGGGATGGAGGGGGTGGTGGAGGGGATGGAGGGGGAGGTGTAGGAGATGTGGGGGTATGTCAAGGTTAGCAGAAACAGTGGATAGTTGTCATCGCTGACAACAAAATACCTCTCTCAGAAATATAAGGTCACATTTTGAGAGATCAGTTTTGTTGAAGTCTCGGCAAGGTCAAGGGTCAATTGGGGATTCTGAGAACCTAACAGCAGCAGAGCCCTTAAGTCTTTATTTTTTCATTTATGTAATATTTCTCAGTAGACTTTTTATTCGTACAGCCATTTTGTTGTTGTTGTTTTTTTTTTTTCAATGCTTGAGGGAATTCTTTTGAATTGGCAAGTGTTGGGTTGTGGTTATTAGGGACAGAATACTGCTGAGTTCTAGAATGCACACAAGAGCTGCTTCTACTATTGTGCTCTGGTTACACAAGCTTTCATTAGCATCCTCCAGTTTATGCCAATTGTCCTTTTCTCTCTGAAGACCGGCATCGCAATGAATTCTGATTGTGGTGATTCACTTAGGAAATTAGTGGCATTTCTCTTAATGCAAGACTTGCTTGCAGCGACAAAAGCATGTTTTCGAATTTGCGTCTGGCCGGCCCCTTCATGTTTAAGTAGCATCGCCCACACATTCCCATAATAAGCAAAAAAGAATGGATTTGATGGTGGCTGCCAAGCAGTGGCCCACAAATGTGGAAATCTATGGAGTGGGAGAGAGCTTCCTCACTTGGTTAAGTCAGCTTGTGATGTCTTTATCAGCAGTGAGCATGCAGAGGTGCTGTCACATTCCAGTAAAAAAAGAGAAATGAATTGAGCTGGTTTGATGATGCAGCGCTGGAACCTTAAGCACTCCAGCAGACTCCTTGACACATCTCATTATCTCGATGGCATAAACACCAAACGAGGGTAGAGCTTTGCGGAGCACAACACCTTCCCCTTGCAATTATCTCGCTATATGTCGTTATGTAGTCTGGTGGGAGCTACCCGACAATCGCGAGACAACAAACTGGGCAGACAAACATGCCATTTATCCCTCCACCCCTCTCGCTATTTATCTCCCTAAGATGTTGACCCCCCTCCTGCTTTCTTGCTAATTATCTGCTTGAATGTTGAGCTCAGATTAACGGTTTACAGTTGTGTGATACGGCACAAGAAACCAAAACTAACTTTGCCAGGCAGTACCTGCTGTGTACGCCTCAGGCTTGTACGCTGAGAAAACACTTTTCTACAGGTCTAGCTAACAGATTCTCTCCGCAGACAGATTGATAAAACAGATAAACTTTCAGAGAGTAAATTACTCTTCAAACCAGAGAAAAATGCAGTTCAACGCTAAACGGTACGAGTGACATTTAACATTTAATGATGAAGGGAACACTTCATTCTACGGTGGCCAACACGCAGTAACCCCCACTCCCCAAACCAGATGATGTGTTACACAATTAATTCTGAACCCCCCCGAAAACCCAATAGTTTTTTGGGAGATTTGATCAAGTCAGAGACTGATCCCACCGTCCCCGGAGCTGAAGGAGGCCAGTTGAACCTGAATTGTGCTGTGCAGAGCTGGCATGGTTAAACTCAACCTGCCCGTCTGCCATTATTCCACTGCCCGCTGACTCCAACTCAGCAGCGTAATCAGAGAAGCCCTGGGGAAGTCTGCTAGAGGTGAAATGTCTCCAAGGGCTGTCATTACTGAGCCCACAGATGGTGAAATGCCCGTTCTGTGATCCAGCTAAGGAAATCGAGACTGCATTTATGTCAGCTATTCAAATCATGGATGCAGGGATAGTAGCGTAGGTAGTGTGAAAAAAGGGCTGTTGGCTTTTTAAAATGCCTGCACTAATCCAACATGAAGATTAAAAGATTTGCTTGTCTTGAAAACGGAATTATTATTTTTTTTAACGATGACAGCAATCAGACAGCAAATAACTGCGGTTGATGTGTGTAGATGTCATGTTTTCAGATAAACACACATGATACAGTACTCTTCGCCTTTAGCACATCTGTGTCTCCCTTCCTTTCTCTTTCACATGTCTATTCATCACTCTTTTCATACCCCCCCCACACACACAAACAATCTCTCTCTCTCTCTCCCTCTCACACACTCACAACTCAGATTTGAATTCAAACGAGTGAGGGTTTGATGATGTAAACTTATTATGTACTGCATGGATACAGCTGATCCAAACAGACACATTTAATCTGTTTGGTTTGGAGATTAATGACAGTGTGAGCAATTAAACAGTTCCAACTCTGTTGTTTAGGTAATTACACACGGCAGCAGGGACAAAAGCTTGCTCTGCTGAAAGCAGCCATCATCCTGCTGAAAGTCGACACTGGGGAAGGCCTGGCTTACTTAAGCATGGGACAATTAACAATGAATGTTTAACTTCAGATGCTCTGCATTGGTTCTTGTGCATGAATACTGCAGGAGTTGTCCTGGAGGACCAGAGGGAGGACAGGACTAGGAGGCAGGTGGAGAGAGGAAGCAACTTCAAGCACCATGTGGAAGTGCTGAACTTGATCTGAATCCAATTCTGAGGGAAATAAGAGATTTGAGTGAAGTACTTAGATCTATCTGGGTGATTATCTGTGAAGGTTTGAAGAGGTGAGGAACTCAATATTATTTTAGAGTCTTAATATGAGATTCACTTTCCTGGCAGTCGCATTGATAGCATTTGGATATGATTTAAACTTGACACACTTTCGAGAGTTAGTGGTGGGTTTGGCAGAAACACTCGCTTGAGCTAATGGGTTGAAACAAAGATTCTCTGGCATACTGGTGGCTTAAGAGGCGGGAAGTTTGGAGGCAACAAAGACAGGCATCGAGGCACACTGCCTCTGAGGAATTGTGACTTCTAGGCTGGCTGTCTGGTCTGTATTTTTAATTACTCATTATGAATGCATTATTGATGTGTTGAGGTGATCCTGCATGGCCTGTCTCCTGCCCTTCATTAGGACAGGATTCAGGAAGCTCTTCTGGGAATCACTAGGCACTTCGGTCAAGGCAAGGGAAGTTACCATGTAACAGTTACGGTGATTAAACTGCTCCGTAAACGTATTTTCTGTGTAAAATAATACACACAAATGATGAGGCAGGAGGAGAGAGGCAGGTGAGGCGAGGAGAGAGAGAGAGAGGTGTTGAGCATGTATCTGCAGTGTAGAAGACAATGAGCTAATGAGGCCGTTTCTATCAGGTCGCTGCCTGGAGCATTGATATGTCAAATGGCAGTTTTTGGCTGTGAAAAAAACGATGTATTTTCTATTTGAATTTGCTTCTCCAGTTCATATCAAAATGTCAAGACGTGACAGGAAATGTGGTTGTATTTATATACATACTGTAGCTGGCAGAGTGCCACTCATTACCATGTGCAAATGTCTGCCTTCCTACTCAGTTCAGTGTTTACCAGATGGTACTGAAATTAGTACCAGTTCATGACAATCTCCTAAAAGAAACTCAACTCTTGTACATTTTTGCAGATTATGATTCAAACAGGTGAGTAATGTTTCTACACTGGTACAGACCTAAAATGCTTTCATCTAAAAACACTACCAGACTGGTGGGGATTTGAACCTGTGACCTTTTTGATCTGGAGTTAAATGTTCTAACCACTCAGCTCACCCTACTCTACCCGCCTAGGGCTCACATCAGTTCAGCCCAGCAGTCACATGGTATGTATGTCCTCATTGTGCAGGACAACTAGGGGATGAAATATACCACCAGTCATTCAATATCACCATGTCAGTTCCCAACATTATGAATCATCATTAATATGTAATGGGTGTTAACAATAAGCTTTTATTTGTGATTTATTTGAATGTTAACTGTTAAAATGACCTTTGGTAATTGAGTGTCACCTCATTGAGCTGTGCTGAATAACCCGAAATGACTCAACCGAAATGACGATGGGAAAATGACATTGAGTTGTCATGCGAGTGATAAAAGGCCTCAGCCAGAGTCTACTGGGCAGATGTCTGTTTAGCTCGAGTCCTTGAAGGCCGTGTCTCTGGGTTTGCCAGACGCAATCGAAACAAAGTCTCACGGTCGCATTTTCTTCTTGTTGACTGAACGTTACCGTCAGTGTTCTGACAATGCACCAATCATGGCTAAGCACCTTCTGGATCGCTTTCCCTGTCTTGTTGAGGAGAGCGCACGTGCCAGACACACTTCAGTGTGCGTCTGGGACAAGGACAGCCTTGGCTAGAAGCCTGACTTTGTTATGTTGCGTTTCTTCTACTACATTTTACTGAAAAAGAGTGAAAAATTGCTGTGGTTTGGAAGTATGACAGGGTGATACTTTTTTCATTTTTTTTACTCTACAATATACTGTGTGCGAAAAACTTGAATGTGTTTTTCCAGTTTTAGTCTCGTTTAACTTGTTGTTTTACAGCTGATCAAACTGGGTATGGTGTCTGAGTGTAAAGATCAAACTGAATATTGAAGCAACCCTTAAAATATTGGGGTCAGTAGAAAAGAAAACGGAAAAAAACAGTGTTTCAGGCTTTTCTCTCCATACATTAAAACAGCTTTGTAGACTTAAAAACCGAGGATGTGAAATTTCGATGAGTGAATCTGTGGAGCCATCATGGTAACGTGAAGAAACCTGAAGCGGTTAGCGCAGCACCCTGCTAACCGTGTTAAAAGCTGCTTTGATCGTCTGTGCAGTGTTCCCCATTTCAATGTGATATTCTTTTTATATATATATATATATATATATATATATATATATATATATACATAAGTATATATATCGTGGGGGTGTTTGGTTAGATTTTTTCAGACAGGAGACCTAGAGTGGGAAGGGAATCTATCCATCCATAGCCTATATACCATTTCCAGTGTGTTCTTACAATCACAGTCCATACGTGGTTTCTACAGGGTTGTATTTACAGCACTGTAATCTATACATGGCCTGTGTATGCTTAACCTCATCTCCTTAAAGGTTTGCCATTGCTCTAGTGATCGTGTCTTGTAGCTTCAAGTGTTTGTGACCTCTCGTGGCAACGATAACAAGATAGTTCATTTACCTTCACGACAGTCCTGGCATCAGAGTGTGTTTCAAGCAATCATGCAATCACACACGGGTTGAATATGTAACCAGGTTGGCTGATACTTGTCCAGTTTTTCACTGTGAACATTTTCTAAGATTGAAGCACTTAATGGTTTCCACTTCAACATCCCAATTAGCAGAGAGGGCGTTGTGTCACTATTCATTTGAAATCGTTACAGTTATTTGCATGAGTAATGAGAAGGGAAGACAACAGGTGAGACAGTCCCCTAGTGTTGCAGAGCTCCAGCCTACACGCCTCTGATTGCAAACTATTATATGGCATTCAAGGCAATTCAGTCAATTGCATCCATCAACTCTTTGTATTCAACAACTGCAAAAAGAACGTACTAATGTATTTCCATTTGTATATCTACAAACAGCCTCAATATTTTTACCATATCACTTGTAAACGATTACACTCATAAACAGAGCACAGTTTAACCACATTTGAGTCTCCCTCACGGCCAAAGTATTAACATTAATTACATCTAGAGGAAATAAACCACAAAATAGATTGGCTTCCAAATGCCCAGCAAGGTAGTTAAAAAATAAAAGATCGAAGAGGCTTCTTTCTTAAATCAATTCGCTCAATCAAAACAGATGTTCGCTCCCATAAACGCAGTGGAAACATTTCCTGTGTGAAACGCAGAGCTGTACGTCTCAGTTACCAAGCAGACAGGCAGTTTTCAAGGTCATCGCCGGCTAGAAGCTCAGAGACAATTACGGCTCACAAGTTGAACATTTCTGTCAGGTTACGCTATTCTGAATTCTAAATGAATCGTTTATGTTAATTCAAATGAAAACATTTAATGATAGTTATCCAATTTAAACTGAATTCATCCCAGATGCTTAAGCCAGATGTGCAAGCACATCAATTTAGTCACAGATGAAACCGTCTCTAGGTCTTGACTACCATGTTAACTCTACCAGTGAAATGTCCATAATGTTAACACCTATTATTTAAACATTAGCAAGCATTTTCAGATTGGTTGCGCAAAAAGTACTGCTTCATGTTCTCGCAGATTCAAATTGGTTATCAAATATGTGCCCCATTTCTTTTTTTTCTCCAAAACAGGCAGTTGTTGTGCTGGCCTACTTAACTCTGGGTTCTGGGTGACTTTGATTTGCGATGCCAGAAAACTACCGCCTAGGGGGAGTTAAAAACTTACTCAAACTAAATACAAGAAGACTATATGAGTTAGTACTATGACATGGAAGGTCATGTTACGTTAATTATCATTTCTTCTAAGTAGTTCTGCCAAACACACATTGGTATTTTATGTAGGTATTTAAGCACCATTAGTATATACAAATTAAAGTGGATATGTCGTGCATAGCAAGGGTATTATTTCAGATGTAGAATTACATCTTTGCTGTGGTATACTGTATGCTTATGGCGTCTCTGCAATGTTTTAGTCTCAAGGACGCTCTCATTAGAGTGTGAGCGTTAAGTAGCATGTAGCCCATTATCATTGAAGAGATCCATCTGGATTGATGATCAGGACTGCATGTTTGTAAAGGGATCTGTCACCAACCTGCCATCTGGTGGGAAGATGTAGCAGGGAAAGCCCTGGAACCAAGCTGGAGAGAAAACGATGCAGACATTTTGAACGCTGTGGACCTTTACGCCCTGATATGACCCAGCCAAATGAACGAGAGACCGACAGAGAGAGACAGGGAGACAGGGAAAGAGAGAGAGGGGGAGGGAGAGAAGGAGAAAGAGATAGAGGGAGAGAGAAAAAGTGAAGGAGAGAGAGAAAAAAAGGGCTAGAGGGAGGCAGCCTGCTGCAGCAAGAGGGATCTCAAGGTGTGTTGGAGAGTCAGACAGACATAGAGTACAAGAGAGAGGGAGCAGACTGGTGTCTTAAACTGGATGTCTCCTTGGGTGTCCTTCACAAAGCCTGCTTTTTGTCTTATTTTTCCTCTGTGAGGTCGGAGACTAGCCGGGACCCCCTGGAGCCACATCAAAGAGAGAGGGATGAGGAGAGAGGGATGAAGAGAGGATAGCCTGCTGATCTTTAAAAATGCAGGCTTAAATTAGCCACGGAGCTGGGGCTAATGGCACAACACAGAGACAGACAGAGAGGGAGAGGGAGGAGGAAGAGGGACAGGGGGAGAGAGAGGGAGAGTTAGAGAGGGAGAGGGATGAAAGGAGGTGAGGGCAAGGTAAAGGTAGGGAAGTTGATGGAGGTAGAAGCAAGGAGAAGAGAGAAGGAAGTGAGAGAGAGAGAGAGATGGAGGGAAGGAAGAAGAATAGTGAGGTGGAGGGAGAGGGGGAGGGAGGGAGGATGAAAGGTGAGAGAACGATTCAAGTCTGCTGGGAATTAAGTTGGAGTACCAAATACTGGTAAACTGTCACAGAAGGAAAGAATAACAAAATAGCGATGAAATACAAATGTGATTTTACACCTCAGTTTTATTCAGCTATTCACCCTATGTTGACATGTTTTGTCAGTTAGCGATTATTTAACACAAAACAAACATAGTTACTGGATATACACTGAATTCATATCCACAATTCAGTCATAGTGAAGCAACAAGAGATTTGAAGATCTGCAGTTAGAACTCTGTTTAGAAAAAAATGATATATAATCATTGATCCTTTTCATTTGATCATTTGGTACGAATAAACATTAACTATTTTTATTTTGAGACTGATTACAGAATACATTTGTGAGCTTCATCAATTTATAATGTGTTCTGTATGGAATATAGCATTAACATCTCCGTAAATGGAACACCTCAACTGCGGTGTTCTTTTCTAAATTGCTAATTACACAGCTTCCTGATAAAATATGTATGAAGACATTGTGAATTTGGATCTGCTTCCTTGGTCTGAGCAGTTTGTAAACAAGTGTAATCAGTCTAAATACGGCCTTTACAATGCAAATTTATGTCTGACTTGAAATAAACATGTTATTTCACAATATGGAAGTATGAGACATTCAACAGTATGCACTACATCGTGAACTACTTCTAGGATCCGTTTAATTACTTTAGACACAAAATAACTTTGGTAATGCTTTTAAGATATTTAATATTATATATATACATCTCAAATTAATAAGCATAAATTCCTCTTTGGATCCAATCACCCGAGGCAGGTCTTCTTGAGAAGCAATAACCGTGCTCTTTACTGTCCTTAAGGATCTGTAATCGTTTACCTTTAACTAGTAACTATCGCTACTGCATTCATCAACTATCCAGATGTTTATATAAACAACCTTAAAGTAATCAAACCATTCAAATGATCCACCTTTCATCATTCTGACCCCGGACATGTTGACCTATCTTGATTATGTTTTTTCACATTGTGTAGCTTCAACCGTAATATATGCTACATCAAGTTTGCTACATCATTCAGTGGATACTTTTTGTACCAGATCGTCAGCGTACTGCGTGCAACTTTTAAAGGGCACTAAAGATGTGAATATACCGTATTGCCCTGGACTGTCTCCATTGCTGCGCACCAATTACTGAAGCGTAAGTCCATAATCCTTCATCGTGTCCCCGATCACTGCAGTTTAGAAGCATCTTAATGTGAGTGTTGGTTTGTGATAAGCATGGCGCCCTGCTAATGAGAGCTAGCATGGAGATGCAGGCAGTCTAGTGAGCAACACCGCACCATTAGCAGATGCAGCTCTGCCCAAGCAGAATAGCACAACTTAATTGGTTTAGTTCATCACAGCTAAAAAAGCTTTAATTAGTGACATGCCCAAGATGGATGGGAAAACGGAGGAAAAAGTGTTGTTGTGTGCACTACGCAAGCACGTCAAGGAGGGTTAAACACAAAAGATTGCAACTGGTAAAGATCCTGGTGGTGGGTGGCTTAAGAAGAGACAAGTAAAGCTTAAGGCTTTTCAGCTCTTTGCTTCTTATTACGCTGCAGTAGCAGGGTATCAGAGCCACACTACCACTGTCTAAGCTCTGTGTGTTACAAGCTACAGCAGTGGGGGACAATAATAAATAATTGTATGGCTGATATCTGTTGTCTCCCTGAGACATGTTGCAGAGGTACAACCTACAGTACAACAAACCAGAGAAACTAGTTAGAATCTAAAACAATATGGTATCCCTCAGCGTTTTAGTAGTGTCAGTTGAAAACCTATGACTAATCCCTGCCATAAAATAGGTTAATTATTATGTTTAATATGTTCTGATTGTCTTTCTGCTTCAAGTAAAATACCCACTATGATCATAGGTCATATGGTTTGTGTTTGTTGAGATGAAAATATGTGTTTTTATGCATCACAAGCAGTGTCATTAAGGGACAGATATTGAGTTCTGGTGTTTCCACCCACACTACATCCGAAGAAAAAGAAAATATACTCTGCATTCACTATTCAGTAATCTATTTCAGGATACACTTATCTAAGACTTCTTACTACTAAATAGTTGCCAAACAATAGAACAGATAGAATCTCCATAAATTATAGGTCGATTCGCTTTGACAATGGCTGTAAAATCGCAAGATTACAAAAAGTAGAACTCTGTTCGGTGATATTCTTTTCAATTACATGTATTGTTATTTAAATTATATTTACATTCAAATACATATTCAGAGATTACCCATTAAGTACCATTACCGTCCGATCTCTCCAAAATGTCATATTCACTTCACTTTAAATTCCCTTTTGAACTTCATTGAAACTACATTCTGACTCTTCAGAAAATGTGTTTGTGGCCTAAAGCTGAGATCCAGGGATGTCCATCCAGTACAGTAACTGTGACCACCTGTTGGCTCTTACAAGCATTCCTACAAGTACAGATCAGCCAAGGTTATGATAACAATTCTGAGAATACTAGCATAAGTCAGCGCCTCTCTTTTAAAGTGAACCGGAACCACAGTTTCAACTCTGTATTCCCCTTCTGCACCCAATTCACGGAACTTATAAATATTAGATGAAAGCACCGCGAAGAGATATTGAATATAAATATTCACTCAACGTTGGCCAATGGATTCTTATAACCACACAGGCTGGATCTTCCAGGTCTGTGGGACTGTCATGCAGGGGTCATGTAGCCACATCATGGCTGGATAGTGTCTTACTACCCGATCCTGGTGTTTTACAGCACAGACTTCGAATGAATTCAGCTGGGCATCTCGTTACAGGGCACTCAGAATGTTGGAGGAAAAGATAAGTGTGCAAAATAACACAGCTGCTCCAATCTGCTTCTGCAGTGTTGCAGAAAATAACATCTTTATAAATACATATTTATTTTATTATTTATGAGTTTGCTGTCTCGATGGTGACACGCACCGGTTTGCCTAGAGGGCAGGTGACCTATTTTCCCTCCGCTGAAATGAATGAAGCCGGTATTTGAACAGAAAAGAGAGGGATCGGATTCTCTGCTTGATTCAGCCAAGCCTGTGGATTAATTACCCTCTCCCTAAACCTGATCTCCTGCTGTGAGTGACACACTTCTACCTCCCCTGAATCAATAATGCATTTTTCTGTCTCTCCATTTAATTTGCACGTAGACCCAGTCCTGCCAGTGTCACCGTCTCCCGCGAAAGTGCAGGAGAGATACCTGATATACGAAGCCCAACAGTCCGCCTCCCCTCCCCCGCTCTCCTGTTAGCTGACAAATTGGTTCTTTAATGCCCTGCGTGGTAAAATCTTCTCAATCGGGTATCGGCTGGACACGCAGCGTTGAATGAATGTAACTTGGAGTTTCTCTTCATCTTCAGATTGTTAAGAGCACTGGTCAAGCCCCTGGACAAAGTATATTGCATAGGCAGAAAGCCAATGATGAACTTCTAAGGAGATGAATGTGCTACCACACGATTTAGGAGGAGACTTGAGAGTGCATCTTTGAACAACACTGGACGGTGCTGGTGAGGTCAGAAGAAGAGGTAGGTCATCTGATCTAGTGTGTTCTATCTGTGTGTGAGAGTGTGTGTGTGTGTGTGAGAGTAAGTGAGCGAAAGAGCATGTGTATTAGTTTGGTCGTGCATTGAAAGGAGAGACAAATGTAGCTGGTTCTTTCTCGTTCACTTTGAATGCTTGTGGTTTGGAAATGACGTAAGGACACCTCTACTTTCTCCCATGGCGAGGTGAATTCACTCGTGTGGACTAGCCCAAGTGTTTGAGGGCTGGAGCTCATACTCTGAAGAAGCCTGACCTCGTGGGACTATGGTACCATCACATACCTTCAGTGAAGAACATGTTTTTCTCATTGAAATTTTTAAATGTCAACTAGGGAATCCTGGTTGTTGGGATCGGTGAACGGTTAATATAGGGGTTATCTTAGCGATGCTCAGTCTGTAAAAATGTACCATAACAAAACACTATCAGCTTTTAAGGATCCATTCTGTGATCGACTGGTCACAGTAAACTCAGAACCCATCGATCTTACAAGCAACCTCTCACAACCTGCTTATCTCATCTTAGTGCAAATTAATTATGCATCACCACACTATGTCAGAATGTCACGTAGATGAATTGCACATATTTTTACCAACTGATTCCTTTAGGTTTCATGACATTACTACCATGACTCTGTAGGCTGCATTCTAGGCTTCAGACGCCAGAACGATCATACAATATTACAGCTGTTCAGCTGAGTCTGATTTCCTGAAGTGCCACTGCATATGCCTTGTACGGTCATCCTTAGAGCCACAGTATCTGAAATGTGTTTCCCCAGAAGCCTTTTTACTTACTTGACACTTTAAAGTATCGACATCGGTGGTAATGCATGGTGATATGGTCTTTCATTTTCCTCAATCAGTCATTGGTGCTTATAAAGTGCAATAATTAAACAAATTGATCAGACATAATTTGTAAGGTTAATATTTAGGCTAGCAGAATCCTCCCTAGCACTGTCAATGCAGTCGGTTTTCTCCGGCCCCCCCAAGTTCCTGATGTGTATTATGAATAGTCCTTATGTTAATCACAGGACCCATATTAAATGATAACTCTCTATGTGTGAAAGATGGCAATAAGGTTCAGCAAAGTCTCTATCAACACAGATAGTCTCTATTATAGGAACTAAATGACAGATAGCATCCACGGTTCTTTCCCAAGGGAGATGCACTATGCAGTGTGATAATGGATTCAATCTGCCCAGTTATCTTTTGACAGGCATCTGTGTGACTCGGACTGAATGAGCAAAGAAGGTCATACAACCAGATCCAGTACCATACAGGTACTCCCTATAGACAAGATAGTTGTGCAAATAATTCCCATTAGGGAATCCCGGGAGCCTATACACTTTGAGAGGATTGGGATTGTTAGTCGTTGTTCATCAGCTCATCTCTGGATGTTTTAGAGTGACATCATCACTATGCACCCAGGAGAATGTTGAAGCAATTAACCAGCCGAATGGCTTCTGGCAGTCAAGTCAACAAACCTCCGTTAGAAGAGAAAAAGATACAATGTTCTTGATTTGAATCTGTCATCACATCCACTGTTGTCAGGCTTAAAATGCTTAAAACAAATTGATTGTTGTAAATCAAAACTTTTCACAGCATTAGTGGTGGTGAAAAAGCAATTGCTCTTGACATGTTTGGATATTCATTTTAAATAAATGTGGCTCGTCACTTTAATGGTTATGAAGTCAGATACAGTCTCTGCTCATAATGATTTTTGCATCTATACCCAAGAGACCAATATTGACAACATGTACAGCCAAACAGCTGTCTGTGTAATTGTTACATATTGATATATTGATAATGGACTAGTTTGGTAACATGATGATGAATGCAGTTATCCTACATAGTGCACTAATGATAGTCCTATTTAAACATGTGTTGATTCACTGAGAAATAATCCCAGAAGAAAACGTAATTACTTAACCAAGCCTTATGCCTTCAACGTACGATCATTCTATTCACTTGACAAGCATTTAACACACGAACAAGTCTTGATTAATGATCGGGGTCGTAAAGGGTGTTCGTTAATTATTGTAAGATGTGCTGACTTGCGTCCAAATGATTTTTTCTCTGCAGTGAATCAGTGTTGATATCCAGTCTTCAGTGATCAAGGAAAAAGCTGCTCAGGTTTAAGCACTGCCAAGCCAACACACTCTTGAGTTTTGGTCATAACCTGAGTAAAGAAGGCAGACAATAGTATCTCTCCTCTAGCATTGTTATCATTTCCAGTCATGGCTTAATGATAATTCACATCACATTACTGGGGAAACTAATATCAAGGATCGATGCTTGAATAATCCTCTTAACAACAGACGTGAACACAGTCTAGGCACATGGCTGTTGTTCGGTGATTATGACAAATAAATCCAGATTCGTCACAACAAGGTGTGTTGCAGGTTATTGGTGAATAGATTGTGTTGAATCATTTTTCTCGTATCATGTAAGTAGCAATGTTTTGCTCTGTCACAGCATTTTTAACAGCTGACTTTCGAACTTCGCCCATTTTGCATGTTGCCCGTTCTGTCAGAACGACAACTATAGCTGAGTAACGAGTTGCATGTTGGCATAAATAATCAGGGGTAATGACGAGACTAATGGCCTGTGCTGCTTTCTTAATGAACAAGCAGTGAAACTAAAAGCTGAACAGATAAACCAGACTGAACTCTCTTCTGACGCCTGAAGACCAAACTCAGGTCTGCAAATGTGCTCTAACTCTAGAAAAATTAAATAAACAAAAACTGGAAAATGCAAACCTACTTACTACAAAAGGGCAAAAAACAACACCCCCCTGGATTCAATATTAATACTATTTTTATTTATTTTTTCATGACTCTCAGTATTTGCATATTTTCCAGTCTTGCAACTTAACAGTTTACACAACAAATTGGCATTTCTGTTGTGTTCGCAGAGAGAGAACCCCTGCATGTGTCAACATGAGGAACAAAGCCCAGCCCTTGGATGGAACAGTAGACATCCAGTAAATCAAGAGGATTCAGGGAGTTAATAATGTCCTTGTAACCCAAGACCTCCATTGAGAACACTGAATAGAGAGAGTGTGGATCCACTGACCGCAGTTCTCTCATCATGCTGTTGTGACCTTTTCCGTTCTCTTTCTCCTTTGCACCCGCGAATCCCAGGGCACTGGTTGAAGGGAGCAGAACCGCAGCCCAGCTGCACTAGACTCAGAGGGCTTAGTGTAATATGATGTTACCATTATGACCCATGACAGGAAACCCGGTCGCTCAGTAATCCAGGCAGTGTACTACGGTGCACTGTAAATATGAAACACGTCTCTTCTGGTGATGGAAAGTGTCTCCTAACAGTGGGATGCCTTTGGAAAAGGAATGTTCTGGATGTTTCAGACAATCTCCCCTTTTCTTTTTACGGTGATCAGAATAAATCACTTGATAGTAACACAACATTAAATCTGGCATTCATCTAAAGCTAATTCCTCGATATGAGTGTTTTGCCATTCCGCTCTTGAAAGGTGTGATTTATCCAGATGGGGAAAATGTGTTTTAATGATTGGGTTACATAGGTTGAAGACTTTGGGTTCCTATATTCAACATAAAAAAAAAATTATTAGCAGGATCCATAGCCAGTCTATGGCTGCATCTCCAAACATACACAAGGCTATTGCATAGGCACATTACATTGCAGTTACACACAACATAGGAAACACAGGAAGTCACACATTGACCTCCTCACTTCCCCAATCTGTTCCACTGTGGCATTGGAAGCCTTAACAAGCATAACAGTCAAGAGATTGATGTCAGCCCAGACCTGGTGGCTGGTGTGATTGCATTTCACTCACGCGTTGATCTCGATATAGTCACTGTATTCAGGACACCCAGCGTGCAAACGTGTTGATTGGCCCAAATGGGCCCCAAGCAGAACCAATCACCATCAACTTCTCTACTTATCAACATGCATGCTTGTTATCCCTTTCAGAAAGCCAAGACTTCACTTCAGAGCCGTCATTCCTTTGACCATCAGTATCAGTCGTTAGGACAAGGTTGGTTCAGGGAAATCGTTGTGGGTGAATCTGCAGCTTTGAGAGTAATTTATCACTCTGTAGATCCAGTCACACTTGATACAGTGTAGAGTATGGTGTACTCTGAGTACACTTGAAACGGTATAGGGCATGGTGTTGCCGTACATATTATTTAATACCTTTTCATATCATCATGACAGCATGCAAAAATGACTGTGATTCCTGGAATTCAAAAACAGATAACAATCGTCCTTGGTATGTAACCATAACTTTCTTTTACATACACACACACTCACATACACACACAAAAACACACACACACAGAGACAGACATCTTAGATATATCTCAGATGTTTTCAACCTTCGTAGAGGGTTTTTTACGGACAGGAATGTGACAGTTTAGGCCGAGGTGTTGCTTGGTATTGGATATTGGATGAATGTAACTAAACAAAAATCACTCTAAGTCGCTTCTTGCAGAAAGGAAAACAAATATCACAAGCTGTCATTGTCACAAATGTCGGCTGTGAAAAGTGTGTATTCTGAATTTCCACATTGGATTGAATAATATAAATGATTTCATGTATAAAGTAGAATTATTGCAGTAATTGCCGCATCTGGGCTATCGAACCTTATTCCTGAAGAGTTATCGTCCTTTAGCTCTACACCCCAACCTTAAACTCAGCATCCCTCATTCTAATCATGAATTGGTTGATAAATCTTTGTGGTTCGAGGAAGAATTCACAGGAGGGTAGATGTTCAGGAGCAGGAATGGACTATATTGGACCTATATATAACGTACTATGTGCTTATTATTTAAAGACAAGTTAATCCTTTATTGGTCCCGCAGAAATTGCAGCTTGCAACAGCAGCAGGGGACAGTACAGCACTCAGAGTAACAATTTATATAATAAATCCTATAGAAATATGAAGAATAAAAAAGGAAAAGTAGCATACCTGCAGTTTTTTACTGTACCTTAGAATAAACACTGCTTAAAACAGTGTGTGATTCAGCTTGTTACTCAACTGTGTAAAGCGAGTTCATGCGTGAAGTAATCTATTAACTGTAGGGGAAAATATCATGTCAGGTGATTTCAAAGTACGTTGATGCTCGTCCCCTAAACGGTTACTCATCGCAAAACATATATAGTTGTGTGTCAAAAAGGGTTAATTAAATGTTTTGTATTATTCATTTTAGCAGACGCTTTTATCCAAAGCGACTTACAATAAGTTCAGGGACATTTTCCCTGAGGCAAGTAGGGTGAAGTGCTTTGCCCAAGGACACAACATAATATAGCCACAGCCGGGGATCGATCTTACAACCTTCCAACCATGAGGCCAACGCCTTAACCATTGAGCCACCTGACATTTACATCTTTATTTGTTTTATTCAATATAATTAAGTACACATTTAGTATTGCTGTACCAGTGTAGTATGCCACATGTAGCCGACAAGTTCAAGTCGTTGTCATGCCAGTGTCTTCGAACATGGGGGTATTTGAATGTGTGCATGAACAGGATGTACCAGAAAGTGCCATGCATGCACATCCTGTTCCTGCGCTGCGCCTGCTGGGGTTAATGAACGATCCGGGGAAACAATGCGACTATTATGTGGAGAAATCTGCAAGAGAAAGAAGGGGGGGAGAGGGAGAAAAAAATGGAGCCTCCATCGGGGGAGTGTTTTGGAGGTGGACATAAACCAAATGACCCATGCTTATTGATTGTCATTTTGCTGGCTTCAGCTTCCTAGAAACTCGGAGGGGGGGGGGTGTCTGTTCTCTCACATAGCACGGCTCATTGTTCACCATAGGCTAATAAAGAGCTTTATTGGCGCTCTTGTGGATCCTCTAAGGCTAGTGACAGACTGAGACAAGCCTTAAAAATGCAGCCCATTTCACATGCAAACACAAGTTATGGATGGGCCCTATATGGTTACGTTTCATGGGAAATTGTTTCAGCTTCAGTAGCTGCATACTAAACGTTTTTTTGTTGTTGTTGATTTTTCTGTTTTTCTGCTTCAATTCTTTCTGCGAGATTGAGATAATAATGCTCATAGTAATGTCTTCAAAATAAAAATAAAAGATAATTCTTGTTAGAATGTATTATTTCAGATGGATATACATGTTTTAGTGTTCCATATCTGAGCTGTGTATTGAATTATGCCTCCCTTGCACCAGTCTTGTGCTTTCATGTCCTCTTTCACGTTTTATTATTGTGTTTCACGTGACAGTGTGGGATTGAATTCTCGGAACCAAGTGAAGAATCTTCCCCTCTTCCCCTCTCTACACTAGGCTGTGTATGCACCATTACATTTACAAGACTAAATTAGATGAATGAAGACAGTTTAGAGATGAATGGTGATGTTAAGACGGAAATCTTTGCATTTTTCACCCCTTGAGTTAAAATATGGACGTAAGGGTACTGTCGTTATACTTCCCTGGATAGCATTTAGGTCACAATCTTAATAATTTCGTTTTTTTCAATAACATGAAGCCTAGTATTTGTCAAGTACAAAAGATAACTGAAAGAGTTTCTTCTCTCGCTTTATCTCTCTCCATCGTCCCTCTCTCCCTCTTCCTCTTCTCTCTCTCCCTCTTGTCTATCTCACCCCTTTCTCTCCCTTCCTCCCTCTCTTTCTCACACAAATTACAGTGTGAACCTTTGAAACAAGCGCCCGGAATACGGATGTGACTCGTTGTTCAGCTTTCACGATGACTCTCGTCTCTCTCCTCCTAGCTGACCTCCGCTGAACCCTGCTGTTGTTGCGTTGCGACCTCTTGTGATGTGCTTCTGCACCGGGGGTCACGGCAGAGGCAGATCTCAGAGGATGGAGAGGCCAAGGTTGCTTTTGTGAGCTAGCGGAGGAGGAGGCGGCTCTGACCTGACTTTCTGACAGGACTTGTTCATCAGGCCACTCTTGTTCAGAGCCATGAACTTCACCTACGACTGGAAGCCTGACCTTTCAAGTCCATTTCCTGCACATAATTATCCCTCCTGCCTGTTCTCCATCATGACTCCTCATTAGTATGGACAAATGATTGTTCTTGGTCTTAACAGCAGACTGCCTCTGCCATTTTCGAGTGGTATTTAGCTGACGTTCTTGTCATGGCTTTATGTAGGGTTGCTGTACTTGAGGATCAGCATAGCGAAAGTTTTGCCTCTCACCGCATCAAGAGATCCGTCATCATGACTTAACACAAATCCCACATCATGACACTACATCCTCATCGACGAGGCCAGTGTCCTGTAGATGACTGCAATGATGCCATGATGCCTTTGCGGTCGATTAAAAGCGAACTCAGACCTGTTGGAAGCTGTAGCCAGTGGGATGTGATGTGACTCTGTGCTATGCTAGTGTTGTAGCTGCCTGCCTGCAGTGGGAGAGTTTCTGCACCGATCAGCAGTTAAAGAAGCACTGCAGTATCACGTGTTAGTCAGAGGAAAGCGAAGGTGAGAGAAACGTCTTAACACCTGATGAGGTCACCCAGAGCAGTTTGTTTGGATAAATAACGACATGCTAAAACCATTAGTATTAACAGTGGGAGGTTGGGGTTGACTTGAATATATTATCTAACTGAAAGATACCAGTTATTCCCAGAAAGTAAACAAACATATCTGTCCAATTACAGATCTGCTTCTTATTTTGGTGGTGATGGTACCATTTTGTTGTCAGAGGGGCTGGGAAAGAAGGTTCCTTTCTGTAACGATCACCTGACGAGGGGAAAAAAGAAATGGCAGGTCCTTTCATACAAGCGACTACATTTGTTTACGACGAGTGTGTTATTGTTGTTTGTCTCTCTAGAGACACACGGGAGTGAACTCCCTAGCTCCAAGAAGCAGGAGCTGTTCACGGCACACAATTTCAGAACACTTAAGCGATACTGGATCCCAGTGTGAGTCTGCCTGCCAATGCCAGAACAGATGCTCTAAAATTGAATATAGATTTCAGAGAGCGAGGCTGTGGTGTCTGATGAATCTCAATTTGCCGCTGTCCATATTTCATAGCAACTACCACTGTGGTCATGCAGGGAAAGGTGGGAGGGAGAGATGGAGAGATGGTTGAAGGGAGTGAAAGAGGACTATGGCTGTACATGTCAAATCTGTCACTGTGTCACAGGAAAGGACTGATGTGTATTTTACCAACAGTGGTGTTTAACGGTTTATGCTCTGTTCTGCGCGCAAGAACAACAGGAGACATTTTATTAAAACTCAGGATCTCATTACAAGTTTTCTGTTTGGGGGGTGGAGGCGGTCTTGTTATAAAAATAATAAAGACAACATTTCCTAATGACAGAAGTTTGAATCACGTCTCATATTGCACCGTGGGTGTTGTCATAGCTAGTGAAGACAGAGAGATATCTAGGTGGGGTTTTGAAGTGTACTGACTGTTAGAGACTTGTCTATTTATAGATAAAGTACAACTCAATGTTGTTGGCACTTCCTGTACGTTCTTGTACTGCCTCTGAAGCTGCAGTTGGCACAGCGTCTCCTGTGTCTGTTTCAGAGCGAAGGCTTTGTGTTGCTTGTCAACACTCACATATCTAATGGTAATCAATGACTGCATCTTTCTGCTCTTAAGCCTTGTACACCTGGCTGTGTGTAAGAGTGCCACACTTTACCTATCCCTTCATCTGTATGACAGAACACTGTGAGACCATGAAGCACAGATACCTTCTGGATGAATGAGAGCAGATCCAGTGAATCACACCCAGACCCTCACACACACACCTCCTGCATGCTGCGTCTAGCAGTTCAGAACATGCCCTAGGGTCAGCAGACCCATAACAGACTCTCCTCCTGTAATGATGTGAGAAACACAGGTGTCATGCACGCTGGGCCATGATTGGCCTCCGCTGGACGGCGCTGATGTAGGCTGCTTGTTCAAGCCACACAGGAGGTCAGCGTTCCTTTACAAGCAAGGATTTGTTTGTATGAATGTAAGTAAATTCAATTAAATAGCATATTGTGGCTCGGCACAGCGACGGAGAACAAGCGTCTGTCAGAACCAAAGGGACTGAAGAGAGAGAGAGAACCTTCAAAAAAACAATGGAGTGAAACAATCACGTTTATCAGTTGTTGAACGTTTCTTTTCAATCTTAATAAGGGCACTGTGCTGCTACAGAGAGGATGCAGCCTGTCTGTCCCAGCACTAAGCAGACCAGCATGCCGTTCCCCTGCCTGTGGTGGGCTGGGCACTGTATCCCCCCTGTATCGGACGTGGCTCTCTGGCACTGCCTGTGGGCGGGCTTCCTGACTGCCCTGTGAATGCACATTAGGTTGTTCTTTCTGTTAGATGGAAGGGAAGGGACCGGGGGGGCTTGTATTGGACAAAAATCGAAAACCCTTTGGAGCGCATTACACAATTCTAGTAGGGGGGGGGGACAGGAGAGTGAGAAGGCAGTGCCTTCTAAAATAATCTAAGGCGACACTGTACATGTGTCTCTTTGTGTTGCCTCTTCTCATTAAGGAAACGTGTGCTGTGCAGGCAGTGGAGGAGAACAGAAGAGAAACATGTGGAGAAGATATGTCCTCCATCACCGTGCACCCCCCCTTTCTCTCTCTGCCCCTCTCCTTCGCTCTCTCGCCCTCTCCCCCTCTCTCCCCCCTTCTCCCTCCCTCTCTCTCCTTCGCTCTCCCTCTCTCCCCCCTTCTCCCTCCCTCTCTCTACTTCTCTCTCTCTCTCCCTCCTCTCCTTGGCTCTCTCCCCCCTTTTCCCTCCCTTTCTCTCCTTCGCCCCCCCCTCTATCTCCCTTTCCTCCCCCCTTTTCCCTCCCTCTCTCTCCTTTGCTCCCCCCTCTCTCTCTTCCTGCCTCTCCCCTCTCTTCCTGCTCCCTCCCATCTCCCTCTCTCCTCTCAGCTGAGTGCAGGGTCTCTGGAAGTCTTGGTCAGTCACTTCAACTTTAGCTGAAACTGGCTCCTTCAGGAGCCGAGCGTCAATGAGCGGACACACACCACGTGAATACACACAGATTAATATGCACACACATGCACACAGACACATATACATGCACATACAAACAAAAATATGGAACTATACAACGTATAAAGAAAAAATGCTATGCTATAGAACTGCAGTTGAATAGCGCATATGAAAACTGAGAAGATATATTAGAGTTGTCAGGCAGGGTAAAGTAACAAAAGTCTGATGCCTGTAAGGAAGGCCTCTACAGCAGCCACAGGTCTCACACCCCTGGTCCTAGACCAGCTCCACCTGGTAGCATATTCTCCTTTTCACTTCCTGTCCACAGTAAACGTTAATTTGTCGTTTTGGAGGGAGAGGAAAGGCTGGTTAGTCACGCCTCCCTCCCTCCCTCCTCTTCTCTTCCTTCAGGGTCTTTTTCACTTCCTTTGCTTTCTTCACCTCCATCGGAGCGAACACACTCTTTAATTGGCATAATGATGTGATTAATTGGTTACTTGTCATCCTCCACAACAAGCCCTCTGAGTTGCACACTGTAAAAAAGTCAATCAAGCATGAGTTTACAAGTAATCAAATGCTAAAGATTGAAAAGAGCGTATCAAGGATGTCCAGCTGTGCAGAGTAATTACAGTGGCTTTAGTAGCTCAGTCACTTTACAGTTGAACAGATTTGTTCGTTAGTGGACTGAAAGACTACAATGATGCTTCACAGCTTGTGGTGTCGTTGTGGTGGCGTTTTTCCAACAAGTCGTCATAGAGGTCTGACAGGTATGGCCTCTTTACACTGCGGTGAAACTGCCTGTTTTGACAACACCCATTTCTCTCACAAGGAAAAATCTGGTTGAGGCCCAACAAAGAGATCCCACGGACAAATGAGCCAAATAGTTGGACGACCATCTTGTCCTTGAACTTTAAACCAAGTACAAAATAGTGAAAAAGGCTAGTCTCAACAAAAATGGCCTGAAACAAACTTCTCATCTTTTTTTGGTTGCCTTTTGACTTGAATCAAACTGGTGTCTGTCTCTCTCTTTCTCGCGCTCTCTCTCATCATCTCTCTTTAACAGCTCAGGCACGCCCTCCGCATAATCACCATCCTATGTGCTTCCCCCCAGCTTGTATGAGGGGGCTCTTTATGAGTGAGATCCCTAGATGAAGACCTGCGCATAATTACCAGGGTCAGTCCGTGTTCGAGGGACAGCGAAGGATCATTGTGAAAAGAAAATTTGATTTGATAAAGAATTCAATTTCATTTACAGTGTCGGATTGCACAGAAATTGTCTGCTCAACTTTGGGTAATGACGTCCGTACGAGGTGGTTTCAATGTTTTTTGTTGAAAGGAATTGAAAGTAGTGGGAGGATGACGATTTAGTGGGAGGCAGAAAGCAGCGCACCTACCTTTTATTGTGTTCTCTGATCTCTGGTTTAGACTTGCCGAGGGGTGTCAATCAAAAGTCTGTTTTCAAATGTGTTTGAGATGTATTGATCCACTCGACCATGTGATTAGGTTACTCATGATGTCTCTCTCCGTCTGTCTCTCTCTCTCTCTCTCTTTCTCTCTGTCTCCCTTTATCTCGCTTTCCCTCTCAATCTCTAAAAACAGATATAGAAGGCGGAGGAGAAGGACAACTGACTGAAATAAGAACAGGCCACACGACTGAAAGAATGATTGTTTCTCAAAGTGGTAAGCAGTACATATTCTCAAGTCTTTCAAGTCGTTCTATGTTTAGTTTTTCTTTCTTCTTTTGCCTTTCCATTGATTTCATTGTCCAACCATCTATATGCATTTCTTTCTGTCGCAGATGGTTCTAGATCACATAAAAGAGCATTCATTCAATCATCATGGGGGGGGGGGGACACCATGATGGCAAATGCCAGAATACCATGTGAATCATAATTACAGTAGCATAATGCGATGTAAAACCCTTCATGAACAAAGCAGTAGGAAATGTATTCTTAGTAGAAGTGTGGGGGATTTCATGAGGTATTGCATTTTATCAAATTGGACATGCAGGTTTGGATTTTAGATTCACACCTATAACTCAAGCTAATTTAGATTGATTTAATCTCACCAGAAAACAACAGTGGTTGTACAGGAATGTACATAGTACAATTTTTAGAACACTGAAAGTCTACAACATGCGTCTGTGGCTCTGCTGGTTTAGAAAGCGATCCCTTGTTTTTCCAAAGCAATAACTGTGAGCTTGTGACTCTTGACTCTTGAAGTCTTACCTACTCTGGCTTCTAATTAACAAGTTACACAGCAGCGGGTTTCATCAGAATAGAGGTGAGGTGTTTTAGCTGAACAGTAAAGTGAAATGATATTGTAGAGAGGGAGACAGAGAGAAATAGAGAGAGATACACAGAGAGAGACAAAGATAGAGACAGATGGAGACAGAAATAGAGCGATACAGACAGAGAAATAGAGCGAGAGATGCACACAAAGAGATACAGAGATGGAGAGAAAGAGAGACAGAGATGGATAGACATAGACGGAGAGATAAAACAGAGATGGAGAGAGCGAGACAGAGATGGATAGACAGAGACAGAGAGAGAGGACAGAGAGAGATGGTGAAAGAGAGCATCAAACAGATTTAGTCAGTCCCCAGTGTCGGTCTTAAATCTTCATCGCTTGTCCTCGCAGGAGAAAACTCAGCCAAGCAGACTAGGGTTATGCATCTAAATTAAGATGCCATGTTTGTGAGTTGAATGCACCGATGCAAAGTTTGATGTATCTATTTAAACCCAAACGCGCTTAATCTCCCTTTTCAGGCAAACCTGGGGTTTCACTTTTAGTTATCGTAAACGTAGTTCTTTCCTTATGCCTCTAAATTCCGTATTAACTGTATTTTCATCTAAATGTTTTTTTTCTCATGAGCTGTTTCTCTGATCAATCTTAAGCTTTGCCTAAGGGTGCCTAACTGTGGTATCCTGCAGGGTTATGATAGATGAATCTTTTAGTTTGTTAATAAATGTGTCCGACCATCAGCTAACAGAGAAGCACTGTTATGTAAAGGAATGTTAGCTTTTTAGTTACTCACACATTAACAACATTTTCTAAATTTGGCAAGTGACTTTTTAAAACAAGTCAGTAGAGTTATGTTGATTTATTTTGTGTAAATAACCGTTTATACACCCTAATATCAGATAACAGTGAACAACTAAGAAATTTAAATAATGTGTCGTAGTCTAAATAGGAAGTGTGTTTTTTCCAGGCTCCATAAGGACAAAGTGCACTGGAGAATATTACTGTTACTTTCACTAAAATACTATTGTTTTGCATGTAGTGGGAAAATTATTCAGTTTCAACATACAATAATTTTTAATTAGTCCCCATTTGCATACTTTCCTCCGGCAATGAACATACTCAGATGCCGATAAAACCATGTGGCAACCTTGGAGATTTGTTGATTCTTGTCTGGTTAAGACAAAGTCCAAACCACCATAATCATGAACAAGAATACTGTTGATTGAATGTCTCATAATAAGACTGACCTACATTGAAGTACCTGTTCTGAGTCTGACCCAGTTTGAAGAGCTGAAACACCTTCCTGGACGTCACAAGGCTCCAACCTTGATATCGAACAACCAACACATTTTACCTGCATGCCACAAAATGGCAACTGCGGAGCAAGAGAAAATACATCAATATGTATTGCTCAGGGGCATAAGCCGGCTAGTTTCAGAGAGGTGGCGTGTGACTAACGAGCCAGAATGCGAAACTGGCTTCGTTCCACCAAACACGAAGCGAGTGAAAGGAGTAGCCCAAACGAAGCAATGCAGCTCCATATCAATGAAATCACTGTCCCTGCTCTAACAGCCTCTAGTCCCCGCCCCTATCCCTGCTCTAACAGCCTCTATTCCCCGCCCCCATCCCAGTCTTTTGTCCCCGCCTCCATCCCTGCTCTAACAGCCTCTTGTCCCCACCCCCATCCCTGCTCTAACAGCCTCCCCACCAGCCTCTCTCAGCTGGGTACCTAGGTGATGGGGGAGAGCTGAGTGTATTTCCCAACACCCGCAGGGTTGCACCAACATCCTTACCTGCCACAATCCATCTTGGGTGTGCAGGTTAGAAACAGAAGCTTTTTAATGAGAGCGAGGGAGGAGGTGGGGCATCTTGTGGGATTCCGCTACACTTGCTGACACGGCAAGGATGCAGATGAACTAAACGTGGAAAAATGACTTTATTCCAAGTGTTGCGGTACAGGAAGATGATTTTACATTAGGCTGTTCAAGGTAATCCCTTTAATTTTTTGCAGACTCCACTGTGCTATAGAGTATGCACTGTTAGACGTATTGTGCTGTGAATGTACTATACTGCAAATGTAGGGTCCAGATACGTTGCAGCAGAGTTAGAACAGAATGAAACCATTATGAAATAGGGAAACACAGCCAGAACCTACCAACCAGGAATCCAAGGCAGTGGAGAAACCCATGAAAGATCTAAAAGCTGCTTCCCTACAGGATATCTCCTCTCTCAGGTGCCTCACCTGCCTGCTCCTTCTGCACACGTGTTTTTAAACGTACTGTAATTTAAACACGGTGGAGAGTTTCCATCTTCAGAGACAGAAACATGACAGGGTCTGGTCTCCCCCTCAGCCTGCACCTCACCCAGGGAGCGAGGGCTTCTAGTCTGCAAAGGAAGGTCTGCTCTGAGCTGATAGTGGATGGAAATAAACAGGCCTGGGTCTCCCATTCAGTGCAGCTGGAGTTAGGATCATTTATAACAGGCAATGAAATGACATGTTTCCATCTCATAATTATTTTTCTATTTTTTTTCTTTTCCTCCCCTTCTATCCTGGAGCTCTAAGGCACAGCTTCGACCATAAAGGGAACTTTAATTTGAAGGAGGGAGGAGGGAAGATGAGGAACTGTCAGTATGACGTTGAGAGAATAGTAAGCACAGGGAAGAAATTCACTAGCATAGAAATGATTTTATTTTATTCATTGTACAATTTCATACATGCTATAAAGTACAGTGTTTCCTGTACATTGAGGGAATGTTTAAATGGTGAGGGTTATATTCACTTCCTAATGAAGGTGGAACATAAAAGAAGACAGGTTTTATGAATAGGCAAAGTGGAAATGTTTATTTGAAAAGGAGACATCTGTTAAATGGCATCCATATTGGCCATTATAATAACTGCTGTACCCTTATGTCTCATTACTCTTCCTAATAGACTCACGTCTCCCCAAGTCTATTGATTCAATATCATTACTCTCAACACCACCTCCGCTGCCAAACATGCCATTGTAGTCTGTGGCAATTGCTTTGTACATTATACTGGAAAACATTTTGCTTGATTGATATTGGTGTGTCTGCTAGTCAGCATCCATGATGTTGTGTTGATGAAGTTGAGATTTTGAGATGTTACTGGAAACACATTCTTCATCTCTTCAATCATCACAGCGTCATGGCTACTGGCTGTGTGCTATGATGCCAATCTGTTAATTTCATAGCAAAGGTTTAACTGGGAATCAGCTTTAACTACACATGCTGTCGTGTTTTGCGTAATTAGCAGTTTTCAGCACATAACGGTTTGTGTTGCAGAACTGAGACTTAAAAATAAGGTGGTTGGTTTGAAATTCATTGATCTCTTCTGCAAAACCGAAGCTCTTTTTTCTTTAACTGGTGCCTCTGTCCTGCAGAGAGTCGAACTGTCACCTAAATGTCTACTTATGCTTATTTTACTGTAGCATCAGAGGTCTTTACTATAAAGCCAGGCTAAACTTTCAATAAAAGCTTGAAATTGCAGAGAGCTTTAGGTTTATTGGAGCTGCAAAAACCAGACCTTTAATAACAGATCTAATAGTAAAACACTGGGAACTTTATTTCTTGATAAAGCATTCTAATCACGTAGTTCATACTTCACAGTATCTGTTGCAGACAACATGCTCTTTTTGTAACATGTTGACCCAGTAAAATGAGGTCAATAAATGCTATCAATATGATTAGACTTGGTGTCTAAAAATCAATAGAGTAAAAGTGCTTATTGCTTTGCGGTACAGTTTGTTTTCACTGAATTATCGGGTGACTGGGTTCTCCATCTAATTTGTTATCACTTCTCTTTGATATGATTTTCACATAGAAAAAAATTACTATAAGAAAACAAGCAAAGCTTAACACACTATGAATAGTCATCTTTCAGTCCAACATATATGGATTATTTTTTCTTCTACCTCTACTGAGAGGGGGAGATTCTTCTCCAGTTGCTATGTATTGAGCCTTATCTAAACTGTACTAGCAGAGGTACTGGAGTCACTAGTTCTAAACTGTGAAGGCAAGGGTGTAGGATTTACTTTGATTTGGGGGGGGGGGGGGGGCATATTTTCTGGCAAAACCCGATATCTTTTGTCACGCTTTCAAAATAAAAGTTCAAAATGCATACCTTTTTTTTACCCTGTGGTATAGGGAGGGGGGAGACATGCCGCAGCCTCTCCCTCCCAGTTCCTCCGCCAATGAGTGAATGCTTTCCTCAGAGCAAATGTTTTGAAATGAAAGCAGTCAGGCTCTAGGGCGACAGCAACCTTGAAGGTTTAAATGACATCCACAGTGTTCTTGACAAGGACTGGGATTGTGTGTCTGTCCTTATTGATTTGTCAAAGGGTGTTGACATTGTAGAATGCACAAAATGTAAAATGTTGAATTACTGGCCATGCTCTGGATTGGTTTATAAATTACCTGTCAAATCATACTCAATGGGTTTTGGAAGATGGTTGTAAATCAGAGTCCGTTATACCTAGGAGTTCCATAAGGTTTGCTATAAGGCCCACTGTTGTTCATGTTCTGTAGCAACGACGTTGGGGGTCACATTGAAAAAGGAAATGTTCCTATTTATGCAGGTGATATTGTTGTTTATTCAAGTGGTGGTAGTTTTTCTTAGTAGTGGTAGGGGGTTTTGAAACAAGGCTAATGTAATTTTAACACCATTCAACAGAGTCCTTTATGACTGAGAGCTGACCCCTAATTCAGGGAAAACTAAAAGCATGATGCCTTTTCAAATGCCCAGCATGGTATATGCTCAGGTCATAGCTACATTGGATGGTCACACTATTAAGAGTAAAAGTATTGCTATTTAGTAGAGTAGTTAAGTTTAGTAAGGTAGTGCTATTGTTCCTAATAATTAGGACAATTTGTGCATATATATTTTATATATATATGTATAATAAAATAAAATATTTTGAAGCGTAAACATATATACATTACCATCATAAAGCTTGCTTTTCTCTGAAGGGTAGAAATGTTCTTTAACCAAATACCTTGCTGGCGGTTTTAGATTTTAGTGACTCTTCCCCTCAGGTTTAACACAAATCTAAAATGTCTCAGCACACCATTGTGATCTTTATAGCGCCATGACTGGTCTTCTTTGAGCCTGTTCAGGCTTAAGCTCTGGTGTATATATATATATATATATATATATGCAACTAGATAATCTAGTTTTCCAGGACCACTGACCTGAACAATTTAAACATTTTCTCTCCAATTTCGTCTCCACAAATTTCACTAGCAGTAAATGAGAATGAGGCTGTAATTGAAATTTCTTAAACCACCTGATTTCATAAAAACAGATCGTGAAAATTGTCTTAAAGTTATATATATAAACCCTGAAATTTCTTAACCCACCTGATTTCATAAAAACAGATCGTGAAAATGGTCTTAAACTTTAAGACCATTTTCACGATCTGTTTTTATGAAATCAGGTGGGTTAAGAAATTTCAATTACAGCCTCATTCTCATTTACTGCTAGTGAAATTTGTGGAGACGAAATTGGAGAGAAAATTTTTAAATTGTTAATTTGTTCAAAAACAGATCGTGAAAATGGTCTTAAAGTTATATTAACCCTTTAAGATTTCCTCAAACACCTTTCCTCAAGGTCATGACATTATTCATATAACATCAACTCCACCTATGCAACTAGATAATCTAGTTTTCCAGGACCACTGACCTGAACAATTTAAACATTCAAAACAGATCGTGAAAATGGTCTTAAAGTTATATATATATATATATATATATATATATATATATATAAATTTAAGTTATATATAAAGTTAAATATATATATATATATATATATATATAACTTTAAGACAATTTTCACGATCTGTTTTTATGAAATCAGGTGGGTTAAGAAATTTCATTTACAGCCTCATTCTCATTTACTGCTAGTGAAATTTGTGGAGACGAAATTGGAGAGAAAATGTTTAAATTGTTCAGGTCAGTGGTCCTGGAAAACTAGATTATCTAGTTGCATAGGTGGAGTTGATGTTATATGAATAATGTCATGACCTTGAGGAAAGGTGTTTGAGGAAATCCTGCAGTTATAGAAGTTGAAGATAAAAGTCATGTGGCGCAGTCGGTTAGGGTGTCAGGTTAGTAATCAGAAGGACCTCCTCCTGGCCGTTTCAACATGATGTTGTGTCCTTGGGCAAGGCACTTCACCCTACTTGCCTCAGGGATCATGTCCTTGCACTTGCTGCAAGTTGCTCTGGATAAGAGCATCTGCTAAATGACTAAATGTAAATGTAAAAATAAAATGCTTTAGTAAGTTGATGGGGGTTGATGTGTGTCTACAGCCCAAATCGAACACTCAAAACTCCTAATCATTCAATGATCTCCAGTAAAACGTCCTTATGCAGTATACATGTATGATTAAATTAAAAATACATTCTCTCCTTCTCTGGAAGACCTGCCCATCCATGCCTAAACATCTCGGAAATTGGTCTCATCAGTTGATTAGGAAAGTGCCTGTTCTGATCAGGATTCTTGCTGCTGATCCTAGAAGGTGTGGTCAGGTTAGGAGCAGACTTGGGAGATCTGACTAAGTAGACATGACAGAAAACTCATCTCTTTGACACAATACAAATCAGTCCCAGGGACGACATTAGACTACAGCTGTCCCTCAAATCCATGGCCTTAATTAGACTAGATATATCTCATTCAGGTCCATCACAGTAACACCCTTGTGAGGAAATCTTAAATGTCATTGAAAAGGAAAGGCTGTTCGCTGCAGACTGAATCCTCATTTAAGCAGAGCTGCTGTGAATGTAAACTGCAAGGACACTTCATGTTACTAACCAACCATGTCAGAGTTGTGCAATTTTTTTTCAACCAACTTAACCCCTTCAGCCGATTAAACCAATCTCATATCCCGTAGTTTAAGATGAACCTGATATTGCTGATACTTGAATTGCCGTCTCAGTTGGTACGATGTCAGGGAGATAAAGAGAACCGGTAGACAGATCCGATCAGAACTGGAGACGGGGGGGGACTTTATTGTTCAAAGGTGCCAGAGAGAAAGAGAGAGTGTGAGAGAGAGAGTGGCATGCTGGGAGTTAGAGGGCCGAGCGTGATGTTTCCCGATTGTAGCTTGCAGCTAGTTTATAGATCAACTTGGACAAAGTTAGAGTCCACGGTGACATGGAAACCCTGCCAAGCCTGGGCTGTTACCAGCTACATCCTGATTGACTCTGCCCAACACAGACAGCTTCCATTAGGGTGATGCATGGTTTTTCGTCCGCGATCGTTGTGGGATTCGTTTGCTCTGCATTCGGTTTTAAAATAAGCGCATTTCGCTAAGTTCACGTTATTGATCTCTGGCCTCAGAATCAGGTTCAGCCTAGCCGGACCAGCAGTTGAAACTAGTTGGCACGTAATGTTCCCAAAGTACATGTTTTCACCCCTGATTAACCCAGCTCGTCATCCTGAGCCACATAGGGACTGAGCAAGGAGACAGGTACCAGGGATGGACTGTTTATGTGACGAATGAAACACAATTTGATGAGTCAGTGTAGTAGCAAGAGATGAAAACTATCATCCCCAAAGTGGATGTCAACAAGACTTACCCAAGAAGTTGCAGGGAGGGTATTGACTTGATGTTGTGGCAGAAACGTTCAGTAGCTTCTGGTAGGAAGGGTTCAAATGGGTAATATAAGGAACCTAATTAAGTCTTATAGGCCGGCTACGGATTGTCTAAGTCTGCCACACGGCTGTGACTATCACAAACTCGAGGTGAATGATTAATTCATGTGTGGTTTATAATTTATGGGTGCCGTGATCTACCTGTGTGGAAGGCCGCTTGCATGCTTTGTTTGTGGGAGGGAGGGATGGATAGAGATGGAGAAAGAGAGGGACATGGTAAGAAAAGGACAGAGAGAGATAGCGGGACAGAAAGAGAGAGAGACAAAGAGCATCTGACTGCATACTGAAGCCCATTGGACCAATCGCTATACCGATTTTAAACCAAACTCTTTCAGCCATTTTACACTTTTTCTCTCCTGCTTGCTCCCTTAGTCTTTTTGCTCCCGCTTACTCACTCTCACACACAAACACACACACGCACAATCAAATACAGACACATACCTACACACACACACAAATACATAGAAACCCACAATGGATATTTGCACACGCTCACACACCTGCCTGGAGCTCAGACCACCCATGGCCACAGCAGTGGCAGGCAGTCTGAAGGGGGGGGGCTGTGCAGTAATGATACCCATGACGCCTCCCTCTGTCAGCCATGCCAGAGAAGCATGAGGATGTTCAGTTCACTTCAGCGTTTAATGTTCAGCGATGCACTTCTAACCTGGTGAATACGATGCACTGAGAGCACCCGACTGGGATATCCCTCAACTAGAAAGACCTTGTATCAGCAGGTGTGAGAGGGAAGGATAGCCTGGGTGTGTGGGGGGGGTGGTCAAATTAAATATTTTATTAAATACTTTAGCAAGATAAAGTTTATAGAAAGGAAGGTACAAAAAATATATTACAAAAATACTTAAATAAACTGGCAGGGGAGAGAAAGGAAAGGATCAGTTGGCACTCTTTGCTGCTAGAAGAAACCTTTTTCTTTAAGGTAGAGGAAGGAGACCAGATTAAAATGTGCCACATGTTCCCAACAGCACAACCACGAATGGAGCTCAGTGCTCCTGAATAAATGATGAGTGAGCACAAAACGTGCTGAGGGGCATTTGGCCGGTGGGGCGACCTCAGGAAACGAAACCAACGCGCCCTCTGTACCTGAGGAAGCAGGAGACACAGGAACACGCATGGAGAAAACACGCCATGGGGCTGGTAGACAAAGCCAGGAGTTTGAACTTACATCCCTATAGATGCAGTTGATACTTGGCATTACAAACATTTCAAACCTGGCCTGATATCATTAACTATTATACTTACTCTATATAAAATGGAAGGGTCATTGAATTACCCTCTCTTAATCTGTACTCTTTTACAAGAAGGATGGGATCTTTTTAACAAACTTATTTTATTGCTTAAATTCACACCATGAGATCCTTTTAGCCCAGCGGTTTTACTCTTTAGCCATTTAACAGGAAATATACGATGCAAGTAGCTCATAAGACGACATTTTATGTCTTCGATTGGAAGTGGGAATAGTCTGGAGATGGTGTGGACTTCAGGATTACTGAAGGTGAACCTGATACATGCAGGCCAGGCCATAAAACCAGGCCCACTAGCATCACCACCGAGTGGGTTTAAGAGGGAGAGGAGGGGGCCATTACCTCCAGAGATGGAACAAGGTTACAGAAAACCAAGGTTATTATCAGGTGTGGGTACTGCTTATTATAGTTTACTATACCATAAACATTGATCAGAAGCTATTCCTAGGTCCCTGGTGGTAACCATGGTTCCCCAGGGTCATAAAAACCTTCCATCTTAGTCTCAAGTTATTTCTGTAATAAATACTGTTCATGTACACAACACTAATTTAATTGCTTTCTAGACTATGTTGTCAAATGGTCATATAATATAACTAGCTACTTACATGAGATTCCCTTTCAAATTAGATCCTAGTCGTTTCTCCGTGTAGAGGTCAAGAGGTCATTCTGTAGTGTGCACCTTTAAACCAGTTGTGCAAGTTAATTAGTCGTTCTAATTATAACTTTGTCTGTTGTTTTGAATGTTGGCGAAAAGAAAAAATAATATAAAAAGACCTCTTGAAAAATGTATTTGTACGTCATGCCGGACATGATCGGCTCCTGGTTATGCAATACATGTGTGTAGGCACGTGTTCTAGCGATGAACATTATCATCAAAGCATAAGACGGTTAGCAGACCACCCACACAATGTTTACCCTCCTGAGTGAAAAGCAGCAAATGATTGAAATTAACTCGATAATAATTTGAAGTAAGATCTTGGATGGAAGATCAAAGATCAGATCAAAGATCAAAGATCAAGTAAGATGGAAGATCAGAACACTTTAAACTTAAAAAACTTACAACTGTGATTTTTGCACCACTGTGTATATATCCCCCCCCCCCCCCCCCCCTAACGTACCATATATATATACCCATTCCACTCTGTACCCATGTCACTTGCAATTCCATGTTACCTGTATCATTTGCACTACTCGCATCATTTGTATTATTTGTAACATTGTATTCCATGTTACCTGTATCATTTGCACTACTCGCATCATTTGTATTATTTGCAACATTTGTATTCCTTGTCTATATGTACCACATATGCAGTGTATCTTTACATTGTATTCATTTTCATTTTATTAGTAGGCCACATTTATGTTCTATGTTTGCTCATTCCTGCCAAAGTAAATTCTATGTTTGTTTATCTTGCATAGCGAATAAACCCCCATTCTGATTCTGATTCTGATTCTGATGTTGAGGTAACCAAAAGGAACCTTCAGCACTCTCTCTCTCTTACACACACACAGGCACTCTCTCTCAGCTATACACACAGGCACTCTCTCACACACAGAGGCACTCTCACATACATGCACACACAAGACAAGCTCTCTCTCACACACACATACACACACAGCCACTCTCTTTCTGTCACACCCAGGCATTCTCACACAATCACCCAGGTACACATACACACTCGCAATAACAAACACTCAAACAGGCACTTATATTCAGGACACAGTCTTGAGATGAATGAAAACAAGATGTCTGGTTGCCTGGAGACCAATTTCACTTGTTGAGAGTCATTACACCTTCTCTGAAACAATGGCCAGTGACACTGTTGCTTATACAACACGTCTGAATAAACCCAAGTGTATTATTCTTTGAAACTGTTTTGAGATGGAATCAGAAGAAAAAAAAAATGTGTTACCCCGACGACCTGATTGTAAAGTAAACTCTCTGCAATCAGCGTTTATCCACTAGTCAAATGATTGTGGGTAAAAAAAAATATATATATGAAAAACGCCTCCTAGTTGAACACAGAAACAAATGTGGCATTTGGGAATCAGGCAGTAAATAAGAAACTCCCAAGAATGCAGAGTGCACAAGTCTGTGAGAAAATTGAGCATTTGTCAGTTGGGATAAGGTCACTTGTAAATAGCACAGAAAACTCATTGAGTGCAGTGGAGGGGACGTGATAATACGGTGCCTGTAAAGTGTTTTAAAAATCTACGTTTGTGTTATATGGTTAATATGACTGAAAATATAATCGTCTTCATGCAGATTTGGTGTCCTGTCTGCCGGGGTCAAGGGTCAAACCTCTATTTTGGCCGTGTTTCAGAAAGGTCTTACAAGAAGAGAAGTCTGTGTTGGAAACATTGTATTAATGATGAGTCAAGTACTTAATCATGGTATTTGAGTTTAAACCTAGCCTGCAGTGTAATTTCCTAATTAAGTATTTATAGACTCATGATTTTGTCTTAGTTGTTTGTCTGTCTTATGAAGTCATGGGTAGAATGAAACTGTGGCATTATCCATGGTAGACAGCACACAGAGAAGAACCAGGCATAGTCAACACAACTATCACAGAAATACATTGTTGGCTTAGGCTCGATTATTTCCTCGTAAACGAACATCAAAACTGCCATCCTCTGAGGAATGAAGGCCCACAAATTATAGAAATATTCAATATTGTTCATTCTGGATTTAACTGGATTTTAGCAGTCCCAATGTATCAACCTTTCACATTTTCTCAAATGAAGCTCCTGTCCAAATAGATTTGTGATCATCTTCTTGAAGAAGGTGTGGCAATTATGTTACAGCTGCACAAAAGTGATTGATAATTATCAGCCATCCATTCTTGACAAACTGTTGTTTGGTCAGGATATTGTGCTGGAGCTATTGGTCTCTGAGTTCAGTACACAATAACATGTCCTATAACAACCTCTTTATAACCACAGTAAACTGCCTGAGACTATACAACCCTCATGAGTAGACTACTAATATTGTTCTTTTATAACTGGCAATGTTTCAAACCGTCTAATAAAGTTGTCTGCATGATTAACTATTATCTTATATTTTACAATTATTTATATTTTAGACACTAAACTAAACTCTGCTCAGTCTACATGCTTAAACCTTGAGGCAGAAGATAGATTAGATTACCAGTACTGCGTGGCATAGAGCAGGAGTCCAAAATTTGAACATATGACCTTGATCTGAAGTCCAACTCCATGGGTTCAAATCTCTCTTTTTGCTTTATATAAATGTCTGCTCAAATGACACGTGAATATTATTATACTTTACACAGAAGTTACTCATATAAAACGTGTTAAACTAAGTCTCAGATCGTCATCGTTGTACTCATAGTCCTGACATTCAGGAACAAAAAATCCTGTTAATTTGGAATGATTAAAATGTTAATGTGCAAGTTTTTTTGGGAAGCCGTGCTTAAAAGTAAGTGTGAGTCTTTCTAATGATAACTTTATGTTTGATGAAGTGTCATCATGACTGAGGAGTCATTTTAGCACATCTGAAGTTTTCAGGCATATTTAACTCAGTACTCAAAAGGGCAATTTTTGCGATCCAAAGGCGAGAAAGTGATTAATCCAACATTTTAATGATACAGGTGCAGCAGAGGTTGTTGCGATGCCTCAGCCCACATTGACTGTGATTTCACAACTAAATGACCAGATGTCCTGTGATGACCCTGCGGTAATGAAGATGCATCTGGAAGCCAGGCTGGTGGATTCACAAGGTGAATGTCAAGCGTTACAGAGTGACTCCCAGGACCATATTTGGACCAGGACCACACAATTTGAAACTCAAGTGGCAAGCGCAAAGTGCAAGTAGCTTTGTGGGTGGGACTCTAACGCTGTTGCTATGAGACCGGCGGGATGAATGACTCTTGCGCCTGACGCAAAGTGAAAATGGGTTGGTCTGAAGTGGATAAAATTAGTCAGGTGTGGTTTGGGCGTAACATGCAATACACCAATCAGAGTGTGAGCTCACATTCCTTTTAAAAGCAGTAGCCCTTGTTCCATGGCCGGGTTGCTATTACCATTGCGTATTTTCTGGCCGCACGTCAGACACGCTTCACAGCCAAGGAGACCAACGTCCTCATTAGAGTCATAAAAGAAAGACAAGTCACACTGCACGGGGATGGGAGAAATACACCCTAATTATCTTTTCATCATCATCGTAAGTGACATGGTTACTGATGTGTCCATTTTCATTTTCATTTTTTGGTCCAACCTTCATTACACCAAAACAGTTTCACGCTCAAGGAATGTGTTCACTCCTCAGTACACCGTTACCAGCATGTAATAATACTAGTAGCTAATGTAGCTTTGCCAGAACATCCTAAAACAATATCTTGTTCTCAGAAGGCCTTGCTCCATCTGATTAAAGCTTACATTGTTCCCAGACACGCCCCTCTCCTCCTACCACAATAAAACGTTCCATCCTCCCAAGATGAAGAGCTCTTTCCCTTCCTGTGACTTTACTCAGTCACACCCACCATGATTAATTACCTTGTCACTCTCCAGCAGTCAACAGCTGTCATGGCCCCCCTCCTGCCACAGTAATGGCAGCTCACGGCCCTCCCAGCCCCACCCGGTGCAGTTTGACCAGGGTGGCTGACACTCTCCCGGCGGCACCTTTATCTCAACTTGTCTCTCCCCGTCTGGTTTAATTAGATGAAAACTTTCTGTGTTCCTTTGGGGAGCGTCCCCAGGCGCTGGACAGCTCCAGGAACGCTCTTGTACTGTTTTTTTTTGTGTGCTGTCAACGAAGACTGCCAACGTTCTGCCGTTCTCCCCTTTTAGGAGGCTGAGGTTCCATTCTCTGGGCCTGGTTCAGCAGTGTGTCTCTGTGTTGGTGGTGAACACAAGGTTGAAGATGTTCTAAACAGACTAGAAGGCACCTGGTTTGCCTGTTTAATGAGTTTTGATGTAAATCATTCGTATTTCTACAGTCTGGAATTCTACTGGTTAAACAATGTCACATAACAATGTCACGTAACAACGTCACGTAAAAAAACAAACACAGGTCGTTTGTTGACCTACCTGGATAAATAATGGTTCACAAAAATAATTGCTAGTAGGAGTTATAGTTTGCATGGAGCTCTGCCATTTAAAACCAAGTCATTCACGCTTGTGGAGAAACGCTTTTTGCAAATCTCGTAGCGACTTTATGTAACCTTGGAATCAGTAGGGTTTTTCCCTCTTACCAATAATGATGCCCAATTTAAGTCTGTGGCCTCTGAAATTGAAAGTAATAACCATGGTGATTAGCTGTGAACTGCACGTCATTGGCTGGGTATAGCTCTCTGAAATAATCAGACCAGTTAAAGGAGCCCCACTCAGACAAGAAACGCAATTGACCATGCAACAAGGGAAAGCATGCAACAGCATTTTGTCTCTGCGAAATGTATACATCAGTTAGGATACAGACTTCTTGACTCACGTTCCAGCTCGTGAAAGGCACAGACACCGAGTGATTACAAAACCGTGCCAGTCGATAAACTTCCTCTCGTCTTCAACAAGCCAAGAAACCATTGAGTCATAAGACCCTGGTACTGTATGTAGAAGCCGGCTGCCCATGTTGCCGTGCATCTAATTCTTTGGTTGAAAAGATGCTTGTTTGAATTGGAGAACAGCGGCAATCACGCTTTCATAACCAGAGACGCTTATGCATTCAACATGAAAACATTTCCATCTGTCTGACTCAATCTGTCATGGTCCACTTTTGTAAACCTTTTTCCCCCACCTAACCATGTTCTAACCTTAACCATGTGGTCCTGCCTCAAGCAAGGATAGCCTTGTGTTCCTTCGTTTGGCCTCACTTGATGGCCATGCTGTTCAGACAACAACAAGACAAAACGCATAAAAATCAGCTTTGTGTGAAATTGTATATACTAAAAGGTCAGGAAGGTTGTTCTTTTGGACTTGGAGATATTCTTCATAGCGGGCAGCCGACACAAGGAAGGCCTCAGTGTGAAAGAGATGACCAAGGCATGTTAATATTCAAAGCAGCTTTCCTTTAATGAAAAGGACAAGTCATCCCAGGGCATCAACTTATCAGTGGAGCAGAGCACTTACAAAGGACCCATCTGGCTCGCTACAACACAGATACACCAAATGTGTTTTGTTAAACATCAAACCACGGAGCACATGCTAATACAACTTTGAGTTCCTTTGAAATGGCTGCCTACAGCACACATTTGTTTCCTTCCCAGAGAAACTGACGGGCTCTATTTTCCTGAACGTTAAGTCCTGCGTTTAGTGGTTCTGGCCTTTCACCCTGTAGCACATGAAACACCCGCTTGCACAAGAAAAATGAGATAAAAGATAACACTGTGTGACTCACTATTGTTGTTACCAGCCTAATTGACTTGATCAATACAGACATGCTGTGTTTTCACTCTCTTTTATATTCGATATGTGTGGCTTGTTGACCGATACAGAGAAAGACTCTTGGGCCGTTTTGAGAAAATAAGTTAAATTTAAGGATGTGAGGCTGGCAAGGAAACCTTCTACCGATCATGAATCATTATTGAACTGCAATCCATATATGAAGGACGTGTACGCAGGTAATTATATTGGGCGCATCAGTGAAGAGATGCAATTCATGCAAAAAAAATGTTTCGCAGATTTCATCATGGAGATCTCAGGGACAGGAGTCTGCAGCTGCATAACTTAACGTCAGATCTGATGATTAATATCTAGATAATGCCGCTCTTTCTAGCACATTCTGCTGACGGGAAGATGTGTGTACCAGTTAAAACACTTTAAACAAAGCTGGTGACAAAGCAATATTCTATTTTATTAATCTTACCTCTGCCTGTTTTCATTGCTGCTATTCATCGAGCGAGTGACAAGTAAAACCGGAGCTGGACAAAGATATGTGGAAAAATGAGTTGTGAAGTGGAGGGAGATGTTGGAATAACATTTCCATTTGTTGTAAATAGGAATCCTGTCATAACCGTGTGAGCGGTTGTTCAAGCGCATGTGTGTTTTCAATGAATGCTTTTTCATATGCGTTACTGCATCGATTTTGTCTCTGGAACACAGTGTGATGGATGAATGTGTAGTTTGATATAAATTACCTTTCTATCTGTTTGCTGTTTGTGCACCAAACCCTCTTTTATCCTGTAGTCAGTGGGTCAGCGCTCAAAGCTGGGTTGGATGAATCATTAAATGCCTCGTCTGAAATGTTCTACATCAGTGGGCATCAATGAGTAACTATTTGGGTGGAGGAAAGGCAGTAGGAAGGAACAAATATATATATATATATATATATATATATATATATATATATATATCTACACACATTTTGTCTAGGTTATTAGCAAAACAATATACTTATATATTATCTATATGTACTGTACATACATATACTAAGTACATTAGTAAGTAAACCTGATATCTTTCCCATTCTGAAGAATGGAGGTTTT
Source organism: Protosalanx chinensis (assembly GCA_030340685.1). Classification (NCBI taxonomy): domain Eukaryota; kingdom Metazoa; phylum Chordata; class Actinopteri; order Osmeriformes; family Salangidae; genus Protosalanx; species Protosalanx chinensis. The sequence continues at coordinate 13,388,343 of CM059330.1, read as the reverse complement.
AATTATGCTAGTGTCAGAGGACCAGCACTCTGAGATGGCTCTAGCTCCCTATTACAATAAACACAACATAATGTGATTCTTGGGGGAAACCTATTTGGCACAAGGAAGTAAACAGCTGTTTTGCCAGAACTACGTAGGTCATAACATGTCCTCAAACCCCACTCAGAATCCAGGAGGCTGGTGAGGACCCGACTTTAGGAGAATGAACCGCTGGGTTATCTGTGTGGAGTTTGCAGGATATAGGCACATTGTTTGGGAAATTATCAGCTTTCCACACGGCCATGGAGCTGAATGCAAATGGTGTCAATGTTGTGGTCCAGCCAAAATGGCTGCATAAATCCAGGAGCAAAACCTGGAGCTGCCGAGCTTCAAACTGACAGAGACAGATGGAGAGAGAGAAAGAGAAAGACAGAGAGGCAGAGAAAGAGAAGAGGGAGTGACAGAAAGAGAGAGGAGAGAGCAAAAGATAGAGAGGAGATAATGAGGAGAGAGAAAGAGAGGTAAAGAGAAAGGAGATAGAGGGAGAGAGGATTCACCATTCTTCTGCCCACAAAGATGCTCCTTCAGCAGCCTTGTTATCCAGCAGCTGAGGGTGAGTCAGACCGCAGACTAAAAAGGAGCCGTTATTGTGAGTCCAGTCCGGTTTGATCTCGTCAGCGGTGCCTGGGCCTCTTTAAACCTTCCCCTCACTGCCTGCTCTTGACGTCTCCTCTTCACTGACTCATCATGCTGCTAAAGAACATTTTGTTGTCATTTTTTGGTTTGTTTAAAAAACAACAAAAGAATCAAAGGTATCGGTATTACGTAACTTTATAACTGCAGTGAAAGGTCTCATGACTCGCACGTAACTGTAAAAGTGCATTTTTGTTACGTTGATATTCAGCTAGACGTCTCTAATGGTTGTTTTTTGGTTGTGAAGGATAAACAGTACTGGCTCATACACAGAATATCCCATCGTGCCCAGTCCATTGTGATCAGGTGATGTTGATTTACAGGTTTCTTACCTCATGTGGATTGACATGCACAATAAGTAATTGGGATCTTAATACCATGACTTAACTGTCAAGTAAAATCAGCAAGGTGTGAGCCTTAATTAAGACCAAAAATAATAATGATATCAGGCAAACTTAAAAATATCAATGCTTCTTCATCAGTATAATTATTTGTCACACATCAGTCTTTCCCCTCTGGCCAATCTAGTATAGACACCAACATGAGTGAGATGAATCCTCAGTGACAGTCTTGATGCCCTTCTACCAATGTTTCTGCATTGATCTTAGCTCTGATACATGACGTCAGCCACATACTTCAGTGTTTATATATATTGAATGTGTGGAAGGTTATTTTTCACAGCAGTTGACAATGTGTTGAGGTAGGAGTGTTAATACTAGTGCTGTGCTGCACATCAGCAAGGACTTTTTATTTCATCAGATAGCAATAAGACATGGACGAACTGGGCTTCCTTTTGTTTCTGTGGCTTATTGACGTTGTGTACAGCATGCTTGTGTTCCGGCGCCTCGCCATCAAACGAGACCGCGTCTCTCACAAGGGTCGACCTTGTGCAGCCAAGCTTACTGGAAGCTCTTTCACTCTCTCTCTCTCTCTGTATCTCCACTGCTTTACCGGGAATCTAGCTCGAGTCCACAACGCTCAAGGCAAATGTTTTGTACGCCCAGCATACTCACACAGCTACTTTTCGCTCCATTTTGTAATTTTGTCTTGAAAGAGTGCTATAACCGCTGCAGAAGTATGAAGTAGTAATCTCTCTGAGTGCTCAGGCGTCAGAGAAGAAAATCTCAGGGTTGGCAGAGCGTGGCTGCCTACAACCCCCCCCCCCATCTGTCTCTGCTTAAGCAGTTCCTCACTGCCACAGACAGGCCACCCAGCAAGACCCACAGGGCAGTTTGAAAAAACGTACTCTTAAAAACTGTCATCGCTACAGGCTAACATGCTAGAATCTTGCTTGCTATTAGGAGAAGACCGTTTAGAAATTTGATTAGGTGAACCTTTATTCGTCCTCCAGGGGGTGGAAATTATAGTGATCAGGTGTTCATTAGGATTCCGAGAAGATTTGACTGATTTTCTAGCTGACGGTCTGTTCATATTTCAGCTGTTTCAGTATTTTGTCTTGAAAGAATAATTCAGGGGTTCATTCATACTGTAAGAGGGACTAAGGGAAGAAGGTGTGGAATCCTGTTAGTACAGTGGATAGCTTTGCTGTCACCGTGATGACCTGATGGACAGCAGGTTACAGATTTCTCCTCTGACCCCCTGAGTTCCCAGGAGTCTCCTGAGATTGCAGCCCTGAGGACTGGTCAGGACTGGTTAGTGTCACACATGGGAGGTGGTAAATATTTCAGCGGAGAGGAACTGCATTTGGAGACAGCTGAAATATGGGCAGAGGAACAGGGGTTTTGCGTGCCAGTTCCCTGGAGATGTTGAATATTTTATCTGTTTCATTCTTAATAGATCCCAGGGGTGATACCCAGGTTTTGTACCATACTTAACACTGGGATACTAATACAAAAAATGATAGATTTAGTCTAGTTAAAATATATATGGCTTAGTGAATATTGTAAAACAATTTTAACATTATAGTTTTCTACAGGCACTTACCCTATGAGGTAATTATGCTTTATTTTTTGGCTTGTTTGGTAGATGGCTGTGCAATGTATTTAATAGGAACACTACTGTATGCTTTATATAATGTGCTTAATGGATTTCTAAGTGTTCTCCCAGGAACTACAATGTGTGTTCACAAAGGTGGAATGCCCAAGCTTGGACGACTCCAAGAAGCGCAAATCGGTTATTTATAAGTACTTATACCATGGTCTGGGTGAATACTCAATTCTGATTGGCTGCAGGATTGTCTTTTATCAGCCGATGGACACCTATGAAGTAGTTCCAGCAAAAAATGTATGTTCACCGTTCGAAATGATGGCTCCTGCTACCGAGTATGAGCCTGTACAAAGTGTCTGAAACAAGTCACCATAACAACATGGTGACGCAGTACCAGCCTCCCTTTACAGTTCAAAAGACTTTAACAAGCTGGTTAACATATAGCCATGGTGAATGACCATGGTGAATTTGCTAGACCAGTGTGTTTGAATTTTGGTTGATAATGTACCATTGTGTCCTCACATACTCGGTAGTTTTGGACACATGGCCTGGACCTGGACTATGCAGTGTGTACGTGTTTGTCAGTGGAGTCAGCCCATCTCAACATGCCTGCTGGGAGCTTTGTAAACACTACGGAGATGGAGAGCTAATCCAGTTAGGGTTGTAATCGAGCCCTATTGAGCCACATCTGTAACACATCAAGTGTCGGTGGGTTCAGTAGGGGCATTCCTGTCTTCTGGTGGTATTCAACATGGTAGGATGGTTTTAGAACATGTGTGTTGGTGTGCTGTTTCATTAATTCGTTGACAACCCCAAAAAGTTTAACTGATTGAAGACAGTCTAAAGCAGTGATCCCCAACCCTGGTCCTCGAGAGCCACAGTCCTGAATGTTTTAGAGGTTTCCCTGCTCCAGTACACCTGATTCAAATGACTGGGTCGTTATCAAGCTCTGTGGAAGTCTCATAATTAGAATCAGGTCTGGTCTAGTCATAGTTTTGAGGTGTATTGGTCATGTTATCCAGCTGGCTAATCTTCATGGTATGGAGGTAAGGGAGGACATCAACAGGACATGACCAAAAACGAATACCTTCCTGAGTTAATGCTCAGGAAAAATCAAGTCAACTGAAGACATATAACTATGCATGCTGTTTTGTGGGTAATACTTTCCTGAAACCGTTTTCATGGATGTTCTCACATCGCTTCTGCTAACAGCTTTGAGTGTGGGATACCAGTGTGCCGTGCCTTTAAGAAGATAATTTCCAGCCTTGTGTAGAAATTACTGTAATTTTAGTCAAGCCAGCAATCTGTGGTTCTGCTCTCAGCAGGCCAAGAGGCAGCCTGCCACAGATGAGGCCGTCCCTGCCTCCCCCTGATCCTGCTGAGGCAGGGGATAGGCTGGTGAGAGGCAGGGGTGAGATTGGCGGGATGCTGTGTAAAGGAAGGTGAGAAAGAGCAGAGTTTAAGAGAGGCTGGGGAGCGTCAGGGGATAGAGTCAGAGTTAGAGGCTGGCTGCTATTATCTTTGATCAGATGATGAATTGTGTGGGAACATAATGATGACACGCTCCAAAACCTTCCCTTCACATCATCAGATAGAATCCTATCTCTTGGCTCCGGAGTTACCATAGGCAACGGCAACATCTTGCCAAGTGCCGACGGGGCCAGAAAATGGCTGTTGTCAGATAAACAGCAAGGTATTGGTCTGTGTGTGAGAGCGATGGTGCTCTTCATCACCTGTTAATAACCCGGCCCTGCTAGAACCTGGCTCAAGGTGATGAGAGGGAAAACCACATGATACGTCGTAGGCCAATCAGATTGTGTTTATTAAACACGATGAGGCGCAGATGGTCAGTGCATCGATGGTATGCGGGAGTGACTGGTCTGTCAGGAGAAACATTGGAAGGCAGAAACACACCCACAGACAACAACAAGCCTCCAGTGGAGCTCTTCAGCAAGGAAACGAGGAACCTATCAAATGATCCATCCTCTTACTTTCTGGGCGTGGCCTCTCTTCGCTGACAGCCCTCTCGGCTCTGCCGCCCTCTAATCCCCTGCACAAGTGTAGCAGAACAGGACCCAGCACACGGCTGGGAAGGACCATCACTGAAATCAAACACACCCCTCTTTCAAGCCCGGCTTGACTGGGCGTGTTCATCAGTGGTCCTGTCTGATCGGTGCTCCATCGATCCTCTCCAGAGAGCTATTTGTGCTGAGACGGTCTCCTTTGTTGTGCTGTTGGTGAGTGTTGCAGGGTAAACGGGGGGCCTGCCTGCCTTGAAGGAGAAGTGGGCAGGGGAAGAGGGTGACAAGAACATCGTCCCCTGATTGGTATTGATTCAACCAATCTTCCCCCCCCCCCCCCCCCCGGGAGGTTACCTGTGTGGTCGAGCTGTGGTTCAAACATGCTATTGGCCACCATACAATTTGGATTTAGGAGAGACAATCTCTCACTGAATCACCAAGAGCTTTTGGATATTTCACACCTTGGTAGCCGGATAGCTATGTGCCTCTAGGGGGGTGGGTGGGTAGCATTTAGCCAACATTAGCCCCGGAAATCCTTCACATGAACATTACATTTGCATGTTATCATTTAGCAAACACTTTTGACATTAGATCCAAGGATACTCTGAGGAAAACTGGTAACTTTTTTTTTTCTTTTCACGTTTCTCCAGAGTATGAAGAAGAGCAGAAATATGCATAACGAAGAAGAAAAAAACTGGGGAAGGGAAATGTATTTTGTAAAAACCGTAATTTCATCTTGAAAGGTACATTGTAGTTAAACAATAGAATAGAGAACAGGCTGTATTGTTGTCTGGCATCTTAACGTAACACAATAACCTATATATTTTAATAAGTCGCAGGAACAGCCAAACCATTAAAAAAAGAATGACTTTTAGTCCGATGAATACGGTATTCTAGTGCTGCTTAGTTCTGTCTTCATCTCTCTCCCTTCTTCCGTCTCTCTCACATTCCCTCTCCCTCTTTCCATCTCCCTCTATCTCACCCTCTTTCTATTGCTTACTCTCCTCTGTCGCCCCCTCTCTCTCTCTCTCTCTCTGTCTCTTTCTATTGCTCTCTAATATACTCTTCCACGCTCAGTCATTGGCAGCCTGTGCATCAATAAGGTTTGAAGAATCACAAATATTTTATTGCGTTTCCTGTGAACAGATTCCATCAACTTGAGCTGATTAGCATTTCTTAAACTAGGCGAGAAAGATGCATTATGCATCACTGGCAATGTACTCTGCATAAATTCTAGATTTTAACATATTCAAGAATGTATCATTTTATACATTCTCTTTTGAGCGTTTTCTTCAGTAGAAAGAGGAATTCTGAATAAAAAAATATTATATATATATTTTTTTTTCTTTTTTTCTTTACTGTGACCAAAAAATATAAACAGTTGTATATTCCTTGCTTGAAAACAAACTCTCCATTCACTTCAATTCTGTGAAGATTTGTGATGGAGTCTCACACAAACACTACATCACACGGATAGCTAAGTAGAGAGGCACAGGCGGTATCTTTCGTGTCGTTTGAACCTGGGAGAGGAGAGGGAGGATAACAGGATCTGGGCTTGTGTGTTGGTCTCCACCTGCTGGTAGGCTGAGCTTCTCAGACAGGCTCTGGGAGACTGCTTTCCAGGGAGGACATGCCTTTTGTCTGAGGACTGATCAGCGTGAGATTTCTGGTCAGAGCGTGTCAGGGCTCTTAAGTGCTGTCTCCACTCGTCACTGAGGAGAAGTACTGGGCAGGTGAACTGCTTTGACCTAGATGTTTCAGATGTTATGTTGTGTTTTTCTTCTGTAGAGTCAAAAAAGAAAGAAAAAAGGGAGGAATCAAATATAGTTGTAGTCATACGTCAGCAGGATGGTTTTTCACTGAGCTTCTGATGTCAAGTTAGCGCAATAGAAGCAAGTGTTGTTATTCAGTCAACAAAAGAGGATTCTTGAAAATGTTTGACGCATTCAAGCAGCCTTTAACTCAACCATTTCCTGTTGCAGATATTATGATTAGGGCTATTTGTTGGATCAATAACAAATAAGATAATTTTTTCACTACCAATAACTCAAGCAGAGCCTCTGTGTCACTTGTTGCCTTGCAACAAATATTTCATTGATGACGTGCCATCAAATCGACGGATACTTTTCATTGTAAATCTTAGTCAAATAAACAGGGATAATTTTTTTTTAAGACAGATTGGCATACGGAAGCAGCAGATAAATCATGAGTTTGTGTGACTCCATCAGAGCACCCGTGAAATTGACTTAATTGCAACCAGTGTTAATGACCAAAACCTAGCAAGTCTTAGCTTGCCTCTGCATAAATCTTCATCAATCTTGCTCTCCTCAGATCAAAAGCTAGGTCATTATGGAGTCCCCGAGCATTAGGACTGTTTAATCAGCCGTCCTGGAGCTCATTAATGACCCGGACGCTGCCTCAGTCTTCCATGGCCAGAGGTGACTCTTCCTCACCACACCTTTGCAACCATCTTGACTGACCACCTCGCAAGGAATCCAATCAGCTGCTCCCAACAGCACAGAGCAATTACTGCTGGAGCGATCTCTCTCTCTCTCTCCCGCTCTCTCCCTCAGTTTATCTCTCTCTCTCTGTCTCTCTAATGCACTCTTCCACTCTCAGTCATTGGCAGACTGTGCCATTCACGCCTCTGTCTCCCTCTCTCTTTCTGCCTCCCTCTCTCTATCTCCCTCTCTGTCTCTCTCCCTCTCTCTCTGTCTATCTCTCCCTCCCTCTCTCTCTCTCTCTCTCTCTATATCCCTCTCTGTCTCTCCCTCTCTCTCTCTCTGTCTCTATCTCTCCCTCCCTCTCTCTCTCTATATCCCTCTCTGTCTCTCCCTCTCTCTCTCTCTCTCTCCCTCCATCCCTCTGTCCACCCATCTCCCTGGCTCCTCTGTGTATCTGTGCTACTGCAGCTGCTGTCCTCCTGCTCTACCAACCGGGAGAAAATGGAGCCTTTTTCCTTGTTTCTTTGAATCTTCTCAAATCCAGATTAGAACTAGATTTTGTCATTTCAGAAGCAGCCCACAAGAAATTTCGAATGTAGGAGTTTGGATTTATATTTTGGGTTTCCCTCCAGTGCTGTTTAATGATTCAGCAGAAGATGACTGTGAGGGGATCTTCCCAATGGCAGTTAGTCTGTGGCTCATTTTAGAAGTGCTACACATGCAGTCCCACAGAGTGACAGATAATCAACTAATCTATCAAATCTGCCCACAAACTATTCACTCTTTATCCCCCTAACTATATTTCAGTTCCCATTAAACTTTAGCTCTGCCCAAAACCGTGATGAAGTTCTCTTCATGATCCTAAAAAAACGGGAAAAAACAAGTTGGATAACTTTTTTTTAAATAATTAATGTTTGTTAAATTATTCTGTTTGTAATATTTTCATTCTCTGGAAAGAAGACATCTCAATTTAATTTTAAGGGGAGAGATCATTCAGTTTGATTTGCTGTCTCTAGATATTAAGAATGCAGCAAAACAGAATGATATCAGAGGAATTTATCTATTCGTTTGGATTGCATTGACCGGTTTTCATTTGAACAGTTTGGTCATACAGAAGTTCAGATAGATATGCAGTAACATCTGTGTGACTGCATACCAGTTGGAGATAAGCTGGAGCGTGTGTAAGAACACACAACAGAAAGGTCTGAAGCATAGAGGCATATCCCCTTCACCACAGTGTCCATCACCCCACTTGAAAGAATCACAAAAACGTATTTATCTTAAACTTCACAAGGACCTCATATTCTCAGTCTTGATTTGCATATTCTTACCCCGGTGTTGCATCATGCTCCCACTGTAGGCTTTTTTGCAAGACACAGCACTGGGCATCTGGCTAGACAACAGGTCCAACAACATCTCCATAATAGATTTTAATGAATGCTTTTGTCCGCGTTATATATAAACCTTAATTCAAGCAGCTACATCAAGCCGGAAGTATGCATGCAAAACATCCTGTCAAACGTTCTTCATAAACATAAAGCTTTAGCTTTAGATATCACCTGAGAATGTGACTCTCATACCAGTGTGTTATTAGTAACATTAAAAACATGTACTGAGAAGTATAATTTTGACCCGGTTGTTATGTTAAAACGTCCAGGGAAGCACGATTAGGATCGCAATCTACGAATACAACTCTGGAAACCAACTTCACTTTCTCTGCTTCATCCTGATCATTGGAGCAGGGGTTCTAACAATCTCCTGTCATTGGTCGACTCTGTCCAGGGGAAAGCGTAAACAAGACAGCCCCTCCATCCTTCTTTAAGGGCAAAATAGACTTTTTCCTCGTTCCCCAGGGCCCCCGGACTCCCCTGCCAATCAGGATACGGTGATTGAATTAGTGCCAGCTCCGCTGGCTCAGCTTCCGTAGTAACGGCAGACAGATCCCAAGCAGAGATTAGGAGAGTGTGAAGTTGACCCTCCCTCACAACTATGCACTCGCCTCTCTCCACCTCAGCATGGAGAAAATCTCAGAGGAAGAGAGAGATGGAGAGGGAATGCGAGAGAGAGGATGATGGAGCGAAAGAGGGAAAGGAGAGAGAAGTCTTGGCTGACAGGCAACGCTGCTCTGAATGCAAACTAGTCTGATGTCCATCTCCTGTCCCCAGCTCTCAGGGAACGAGCGAGTGCAGCTGATGTGCTCAGAGTGTGTCTCCAATGTAGATAAAGTAAAGCTTTGTGACAAACAGGATGCAGATGGGAAGTTAGAAAGGTCAGGCAGTCACGAATACTCAGGAGGATTAACATAACTTTGGAAGATGCGTTTCTCGGCTGTTTTCTTTTTCAAATGGCTTTGGGCATTTAGAGGTTGTTAAGGTTAGGCATTCAATTTGAGTCACTGGGTTTATGGTAAATAGGCAGAGTAGAGTTAGTCAGAGAAAAAGCATTGGTGGAACAAACATTGTTTTGTGTGGCTGGTCTAGGCAAGCGGGCGGGTTTGTGCACCCTCTCTCACCCCCAAACTGTGACCCTACACTGACTTGGTTGTTTCATCACACAACGCCATACAGTCAAAGCCTTTCATTTCCATTTCACTGACGGTTCCTTCTTCCACTTAAGACAGGAGAACAAACCAGGGTTGTGAAAATAGACACTCACAGTTAGAGTCTTCGGTGTATTGGGTGTACATAATGTTCTTAAAAGATCCAAATTGTTTGCTTCACACAATAGGCTGAGAACAAACAACAAAAGCCAAAGTACTGCAGCCGTGCTGCTGTGTGAGAAGAACCGGAGCATGTTTAAAAGAAATATAATCGTCTTTTGTATTCATTACCATCTTGTCTCTTCAAAGGGGCCTCTCGTGTGCCGATGAGCGGTGTAGAAAGAGTGCTGTCCCAAATGTGCGGCTTTCATCCACTCATCCTGAAGTAATCCATGCAGATGTTCGCATCTGCCTCGTTCTGTGAGAAAGGGAGTGCTGTGGAGAGATGTCACACTGGGCGCACAGGCGGGCTGCACTGCCTCAGAGGACGAACAAACACACACCAACTATCGAGCCTCGACAACAATTTGGGATTCATCTCTTGAGATAAACCAACACGCCATTCTCTCTGTTCACTGATTCTCTAAGCAACAGAACAGGGAACGCTCTTTAATGCCCTGTGATTCTGCAAAGATCTGATGGTAAGCAGATATGTTAGAGATCACAGCATACTCTTTCAATGAATCTTCCTCTGATTTTGAAACCAAATTAGATGACCCCTTTCATGAGAAAACGCTGCATTAGTACACTATACCGTCAAGGCTGCATATTAAGCTTAGTCACAATGATAAGCTTTAGAGAGAAGGAAATATCTCCATACAGCTTCACCTGCTTCGCTCCTCTCAACTTAATTGCCAGCTTCACCCAAGCACACAATCGCAACACTTTAGATATGGCCTCTTAATTGGATGGCATAATACGTTTTTTTTTCTCCCCTCCACCCTTTATAGACGGAAATTTTATGAATTACGATGCAGCCATTTTTATGAGACTTCTGTGGAAAATGATTACTCTCTATGACTTTATCATCTTGGTGCCTCTTGCAGTGAGGGGGAGAGGATTTTGTTTCTGTATTCATCTAAGACAGAGGTGTCCCAGTCTTTCAGCGTCCATTAAGAGGGTTTGATTATCCAGTGAAGTCCCCTTTAGCAGGGAAAACCTCACACGCTTCATTGATTTTCTCAAGCATCTTTGCATGAGCTTGCTGCTGATCTTAGCAGTAAAAAATGGCCGCATTGAGAATAAGTCTCATAAGAACTTTTACAGTATTGTATATATTATAGAATCATATATATATATATATATATATATATATATATATGTTATAGGCATTGACCAGGCTATACTTTTCATATTATGAATCTAATGTGGCAACTTTTTGCCCCTTGTCATTACAAACTGAAGAGTGATTAAAGGATTCAAAATGTCGCCTGAGTGCGGTTTATTAGCCACAGTAAAACAGCAGACTGCCTTGTACTGAAAGTGGCAACACCCGCCAGCAAATGGTAATCTCGTTACGCCTTCATCTCAGCTGCTGCCTGATAGCAGCTAGAACGCCTTTATCGTCACAGTCATCATCGACCACTGCTGGGTTAGCTCTAAAAATTCTTCCTTAATGATTTCCTGAGAAATCTCCACTGAGCTGGATAGAAAGAGATAGAAAACAACAGGATTAGAGCGCCTTAAAGACTGTGAGTCTCATTATGGGTACACTGTCAGACATTTTCAACCACACCATGACTCCAGGACACATACAGGACGTGTGTGTGTCTAGACGTGAGTGTTTCATTTGATTTCTGAAAGCAACACAAAGACGAACTTGAACAATTGTCTCAGCGGGAGTCCTCTGAGCACTCATCCCAACCTCTCTCCTCCCCCATCTCCCCACCTCTCTCCCTCCCCATCTCTCTCCTCCCCCGCCCCCACCTCTCTCCTCCCCCATCTCCCCACCTCTCTCCCTCCCCATCTCTCTCCTCCCCCGCCCCCACCTCTCTCCTCCCCCGCCCCCACCTCTCTACCTCTCTCCTCCCCCACCTCCACCTCCCCACCTCTCTACCTCTCTCCTCCCCCACCTCCCCACCTCTCTACCTCTCTCCTCCCCCACCTCCATCTCCCCACCTCCCCACCTCTCTCCTCCCCCACCTCTCCACCTCCCCACCTCTCTACCTCTCTCCTCCCCCACCTCCCCACCTCTCTACCTCTCTCCTCCCCCATCTCCCCACCTCTTTCCTCCCCCACCTCTCTCCCTCCCCATCTCTCCCCCCACCTCTCTACCTCCCTGCCCACCTCTCTCCCTCCTCCCTCTTTTCCTCCCTCCCAATCTCTCTCCTCCCCTGCTCCCCACCTCTGGGATGTAATCAGCTGGGTAGCAGGGCCCCAGAAGTAGAGCTGGAACACAAACAGGCCAATGAGCAGAACTCACAGACTCTCCAAACACACTGGGGTCTCAGAAAACGATCAATAGCACACACACACACACCTACACACACAAACACGCTCACGTTCTTACCTCATGTTACATCTTTGTATTGTGTGAAATAGGTCATTTGTCTCTGTTGTGTTGAGGTACCCATGAGACTAGAACTTTGGGTCAGGAGTGGATGAAAACTTGAATCTTTGTGGGGTTTTCCTAAAAATGAAAAAACGCTATGCCAGTCATGCATTTCCTATCAGCTTGACAGTGCAATTTACCGAAACAATGTTTTGATTCCTAGAGGCAAGTTGTTGTTTATGAGCAAGGTTCCGGAAAGCCTTGAACTTTTCTAAATAGTGTAACTTCTTTTTCTTGAGGGAATGCTGAAAACTTGGTATAAGCAAACTCCTACTGCAAACCCATTCACTTTCAACTACCAACCCTATAACCCCAGAATGACCCTCTTACTATCCTTGAATGCAAAGGTAAACTGTTGTCAATGTGGTAATTGCATAAACTGGATCATGTTTAGGTAAAACCTCATTCATTAAAACATAACTAGATGGCAACCCATTTTAATGAATGGAGCAATTTCTTGGAAATTATTCTGCAGTGTTCAAGAATTAAGGTTTAGAAGATAGGGACAAAGCTCGCTCAAGGCAAACATGCTCATATAATTAGTCAATTAAGACTCATTGTACACTGCAGTTCACCTTGAGCTAGGAATAACAGAAGGAAATATGTTGTGAAATGTTCTGAGCAGAAATGGAAAGGTATTCAGATACACTATATCACTACCTGAAATCACTGTGTGTCATTATAGAGACGAACACTAGTGCCACCTGAAATGACTGTATGTCGTGATGAAGAGCGCAAATGGGTATAATCCCTTGAACTAATCCTCTACTGTTAAGAACAGGTTTTAGGGCACTCTTAAAGTGCAGCAGAAAGCTAATCTGATGTTGAAAATGAATACCATCCCTATTTGTGGCTTGTGTTTTCTATTGCGTCTGAATACGTATATAACGTGTAGGTCAATACCTATAAATCCATTCACATTTTCAGGACTCTTTTCTTTAAAACTATTCTGCCCCTGTCAGAAAGGCTCGTCAATTCGCAGTCTAACTCTCCTCAGGCTGCTTTCTGAGTGAATCCTGTTTACCTCCAGTAGAGATATGTAGTGTTGGATGTGTCTACCATCCTCGTCCTCTCTGCCAACAATCACTTTCTGAGTGTTGGATGCACTCGAGTGATGGAAGAGCAAAGGGAGCAACATCCGTCCGTCGCCGAATGAGAAGGAGCCAAAAGATGGCCCTACATCAGGGGAAATTGCTATCTGGAGAATATCTCCGCCTGTCCCTTCTCTCTGCCCCTGTTCTTTACCAGAACTTCAAGAGTCGACTCTGACTTATGTTATCAGTTTGTGGTTCAGAGCTGTGGACAGTCAAGTGAAATGGCTATTTAGAGTCGGAGGATGCCTGTAGCGGAAATTCCATTACCTTCTGCACAGATCTGCAGCGAGATTTGGAAGAGGACTAGAGAACTGTGAAAGACTTCCTGTCTTCGTAGAGAGGGGATTCACTGCAGTGAAGGTGGATTATTCACCCTTAAGAACTATTTCCTGCTCTAATTAGTGCCTGGAAGCTACGTGTCTGGAAAGCTTGCCACAATCAACAACACTACCGCCCACTGAGATGTCCAATTGGGCCGTTACACAACTGCTAATTGACAAGACCAGGCGATAAATGACCAGGCTGAACGTCAGACGGTAGTTCTCCTTCGTACTTACAAGGCGTTGCGGAGGCTCTCGGCTCGTTCCTCCGCGCCAGCGCCCATGTGTCCTCCATCAAAGGACGAGACACGGAGGAATCATCCCCAGAAGTAATGGTTTCTAAACTGCCTTCTGTCATGTATGGGAGGGTAATTAACAGTAAGGGGACTTTCTTTCGCAGAAGGGCGTCAGTCCTTGAGTTCACTTTGGAGGATGGCAAAGCCGAAGGATTCAAATTGGAAGCTTATTAGGCTTTCATTAACATGCCTCTTACCTTGTTCCTCCCAATGTGGTGGAGGTAATTAACGCTCAACTGTTTTCACTCCGGACCACCGGAGACTCTTCAGTTCCTCTCATCGCTCAAAGATGATCTTGCTGAAAGTCAAGTCCTACCAAAATAAAATAATAATAATAAAACTCTGCATGCAGCCATTTTTACGGTTTGAACCTGTTTTGTCTGCCACCGCGCACCTTCACAGTGTGAAGCTGTGAGCGATTTACTGAAGTTACTGTGTCTGAACTTCAGTGGGGAAATATAGGCCCATTCATCATTCCTTTAAAGTACCCAAATATGTAGATTATCTCTTGTTTTCGGAAATTCCCAAGACTCCATAGTGTTTTTGTGTTTACAAAACACTGACAATCCACTGCAGTGGTAATGTTGGTACCATTGGAAATGAATATAGAAGCACTTCTGCATCACTTCTTAGTTTGTCCTTTTGTATCAATTGCAGGAGTTCCACAATATGCCCATACAGGGAACAATTTAACAAAAACATCGGTATATTGTTTTATCTAAATGTATGAAATGAATAGCAAATACCAGCTTGAGGCTCTGTCAAGGTGGAAGGGTTAGTCGAAGCATTTGATAAGTGAGAAGTTCCCTGGGGACTGAAGTCTTTTCACTAATGTAGCCGTATTTGTTTGTCGTGTGACTGCTTGCTCAATTAGCCTCAACAATTTGTTTTCATTCCAATTCAGAGCATGTGCCTAATTTCGAATTGAACAGCATCATCAGAAGGCAGAATGATAATTGTTTGCTGATTAAATGTTGTTTTTCAGTGTCTATATTGTTATGGTTATTGCTGTCGTTATTTGAAACTGTATTATTACCTAGAAAGTAAGTCGATTGAATTGACTTCCTCAGTAACATTCTAATTGGTGGAAATAATCATATTTTAGTTTAAAATATGATTGTATCTTATTATCAAATGCTCTGAAGCGAGTGTTCTTTGGTAGTACTAATATCACACAGACTGATCCATACTTCTTCACAAAAACTCACTGAGAAATACAGAAGCAGAGCCTAAATTGAAAAGTATCAAAGTACACGCTGTGCACAGGCAGAAAACCTACAAATCTCAGTCTTGGCAGACTAGGCCTGTCTTCATGCCCCTATCCGTCTCTGCTAGTTCCTCCTCACTGTGCACTAGGCCCTGGAGTAAGACCCACAATGCACCACTTCCTCCCCCGCCCACACCCCAATGTCTCCATCCCCCGCTTTCACACTCCATCGAAAAGATTGGCCCCTGAATGATATATGGGCTGTAAGCACCGGGATTCTGTCATTTCTCAGCCCTCTCCCGCCCTCCTCCCAGCTCTCCACCAGCACAGGGGAACCTATCTTTCTGTAAAATGTGATCCCAACTTCCTATATTTTTAATGGTAGCAAGTAAATCCACATAAGATGGATGGGCCTCTACTGGACACAGCTTTTTGATGGGGGATCTGCTAGTGTCATTCAGACCAGGGGCCTTAAATCAGACCATTAAGCCAGGGCAGGGTGGATATCTACAGGGTCCACTACAACTGGGCCTCCTCTATTCGACGTTGGCTCAGAGTCTGTCTGGTGTGGATCTATATGTGGGCCACCAGTCTTAGTAAGTTTGCCTTGTGTTCAGTTCAGACCTGAAGGTGGACGTAGGGAGAGTGGGAGTGTGATGAAGTGATGGTGGCTGTGTTCTCCTTGGCTGGAGAGCAGATGAATTTAAGGTGGCAGGATCCAAACACAGGCTGATGTCTCTGGCCATCCACCCTCCTGCTCATGACTTCTAATAACCCACCAGGGTGAAGCTATTGTGTCCTTCAAGATCACATTAAGGTGTGACTCTGGAATGCAGTATAATCCTGTTTTTGTATAATAGTAGCATAATAAGACTTTAAGGCCTAGGAGATTGGGCTTATTTTTTGTCATGTATTTCAGTGCATTTGTTGACTTAACCCCTCCTTCTGCTTCTTCCTCATGCTGCTGTATTGATGAATGCTTCAAATTCTCCAAACAGGTAAGCTTGGTTCCCTTCTGGTCATGTATCTACTGCATAACTTGAAACAGGAGAAAATGTCTCCAACAGCAAACACCACTATTTATATTCACCTTCATATATTTGGCATCAACACATTTTGCCACACTGATCCAATAAAGTGACGCACGAGTGTGTGAGTGCAGCAGGTATTCAAGGACGAGCAGTCTGCAGTTCTGACAGTATTTCACTGCCACATGCCAAGTACAATCTGTTACAAGTCACTGCTCTGCACAATCATTTCTCAAATACTAAAATGTTACTTCCCTACAGTTCAGAAACTCCCCAGTAGTTTGTTCACAATTCTCTTTTTCACCTTAATTCCGGTACATGTTCAGTATAAAGTATGTTATATAAGGTCCATACAATGCTATAGTGAAGCGTGTTCCCACATCCAGGTATAACCTGTGTCTTGAAGTGTACAGCACCCTATTGATGTGTACCTGGAAACCACAGCTGCCAGCTTGTTAAGGCGAAAGCTGCGGTCTCAAGTGTTTCTCTATGCATGCATGTTCTGTACAGAAGCACAGAGAGAGAGAGAGAGAGAGTTAGAGAGAGAGAGAGAGAGTTAGAGAGAGAGAGAGAGAAAGAGAGAGAGAGAGAGAGAGAGACAGAGAGAGAGTTAGAGAGAGAGAGAGAGAGAGAGAGAGAGATAGAGAGAGAGAGTTAGAGAGAGAGAGTTAGAGAGAGAGAGAGAAAGACAGAGAGAGAGTTAGAGAGACAGAGAGAGAGAGACAGATAGAGACAGAGAGAGAGAGAGAGACAGAGAGAGAGAGACAGATAGAGAAAGACAGAGAGAGTTAGAGAGAGAGAGAGATAAAAAAAATCAAGTCAATGACATTTCAGTCTCTTCAACCTTCATGAAAGGAAGTTCGTCCTTGGTGTTTCTGTTCTCTGCTCTGGTCGGATTGGCAGGCCAGATAGAACGACTTGGTCCAGGGGTTACGGTTGCCATGGAAACTGTCCTCTTTTTTTCGTCTTTTCATTTTTTCATTTTTTTCTCAGCTGACTGCGGCTGTACTTCATGTGTAGGTCTGTGGCCACTCTGATATGTGCTGCAGGAGAGTGATAAGTACCTGACGTGGAATGAGTGGGGTTGGGGGAGGGAGGGAGGAGAAGGAGACTTATTAATGGTTATCACTGAGAATGGACTGAATGCGCTACTGTTAAAACAAGAATATGTCTTTGTTTGCATGACAATTGTTTTTCTTTCTGCAGCACAAACCAGAGCTTTCAGTGTGTTTTAGCACAACATGTTTGTTTCCTCCTGTAGCTCATTGTTAGGTTGTGATCATTGTGATCCCTGCATGTCACTATTCACCCAAACTGCTTTTACTGAGATTTACTGACATTCCTAAAGAGGGATTACCTTACCTTCTGTGCCCACGTCTCTCTGCTCCTCCTGCACCTGTCTCTCTGCTCCTCCTGCACCTGTCTCTCTGCTCCTCCTGCACCTGTCTCTCTGCTCCCCCTGCACCTGTCTCTCTGCTCCCCCTGCACCTGTCTCTCTGCTCCTCCTGCACCTGTCTCTCTGCTCCTCCTGCACCTGTCTCTCTGCTCCTCCTGCACCTGTCTCTCTGCTCCTCCTGCACCTGTCTCTCTGCTCCCCCTGCACCTGTCTCTCTGCTCCTCCTGCACCTGTCTCTCTGCTCCCCCTGCACCTGTCTCTCTGCTCCTCCTGCACCTGTCTCTCTGCTCCCCCTGCACCTGTCTCTCTGCTCCCCCTGCACCTGTCTCTCTGCTCCCCCTGCACCTGTCTCTCTGCGCTCCCTGTACCGTCTTTCTGCTCTCTCTGTACCTGTCTCTCTGCTCTCTCTGTACCTGTCTCTCTGCTCTCCCTGCTCCGGTCTCTCTGCTCCCTCTGTACCTGTCTCTCTGCTCTCCCTGTACCTGTCCCTCTGCTCCCCCTGCACTTGTCTCTCTATTCCACCTAGATTGGTGTCTTTCTGAGCCCCTAATCCTGGAGCTGACCCATTCTGCCAGAGGCTGGTTCAAACACAGGGCTCAAACTCCCGCTCTCATATTCTCAGTGAGCCAGCCCCTTTGACTCTCAAAAGCCCAAACATCTTGAATGTGGGGATGAGGGAAGAGAGACTGCAGCTCAGGAGAGAAGCCGACACGATACCATCAGATCCTCAGGGAAGAAACCTCGTTCCAGTTCTCTCATCGGGAGGGCCTGGTGTCAGGAGGGCCTGGTGTCTGGTGTCAGGAGGGCCTGGTGTCTGGAGGGCCTGGTGTCAGGAGGGCCTGGTGTCAGGAGGGCCTGGTGTCTGGAGGGCCTGGTGTCAGGAGGGCCTGGTGTCAGGAGGGCCTGGTGTCAGGAGGGCCTGGTGTCTGGAGGGCCTGGTGTCAGGAGGGCCTGGTGTCAGGAGGGCCTGGTGTCTGGAGGGCCTGGTGTCAGGAGGGCCTGCTGTCAGGAGGGCCTGGTGTCAGGAGGGCCTGGTGTCAGGAGGGCCTGGTGTCTGGAGGGCCTGGTGTCAGGAGGGCCTGGTGTCTGGAGGGCCTGGTGTCAGGAGGGCCTGGTGTCTGGAGGGCCTGGTGTCAGGAGGGCCTGGTGTCAGGAGGGCCTGGTGTCAGGAGGGCCTTGTGTCTGGAGGGCCTGGTGTCAGG
This sequence comes from Protosalanx chinensis, assembly GCA_030340685.1. Classification (NCBI taxonomy): domain Eukaryota; kingdom Metazoa; phylum Chordata; class Actinopteri; order Osmeriformes; family Salangidae; genus Protosalanx; species Protosalanx chinensis. Next base: position 13,369,626 of record CM059330.1, on the reverse strand, counting down.
AGGGCCTGGTGTCAGGAGGGCCTGGTGTCAGGAGGGCCTGGTGTCAGGAGGGCCTGGTGTCAGGAGGGCCTGGTGTCTGGAGGGCCTGGTGTCAGGAGGGCCTGGTGTCAGGAGGGCCTTGTGTCAGGAGGGCCTGGTGTCAGGAGGGCCTGGTGTCAGGAGGGCCTGGTGTCAGGAGGGCCTGGTGTCAGGAGGGCCTGGTGTCTGGAGGGCCTGGTGTCAGGAGGGCCTGGTGTCAGGAGGGCCTGGTGTCAGGAGGGCCTGGTCTCTGGATGGCCAGGGCCAACATGTCCAGCACTCCAGCTGGAGGTCTGAGCCAAGTTACTCGTCCCTGGAGACCGCAGACCCTGGCAGGCTTCTTCAGCTGCAGATCACAGCAGCAGCGCCGACAACCTGGTCGAGTCCAGAGGAGAATGTAAAGAGTCACTGTGTTCTCCTGAATGTGAAAGCTGTGGCAAGTTGTTGAGCAAACCTGTTTCACCCTCCTGCTACAACACCAATAAACTGTTATGACCCCATCAGCCTGGGCCTCACAGAAACACCATCAACAACCAGAGGAGCAAGTCTTCCTTGATGGGTAGAACTCCAGGGCAACTCCAGGAAGGATTTCAACAGCAGTCAAGTTGATTTATCCAAACCACCACGAGAACCTCAGAAAAAAATAAGAAAAAAAACAACAAGATTAGCAAACAACAGATAGAAGTTAAAGTCTGAACATTCTTAATTACAAATGTTCCAGAGATGCAAATAAGTGGAATTTGAATGGCTGTGTTTTTGGGGGCTGGTTCGACTATTTCCCCCAGCAGTTCTTTCGGTTGGTTGGATCAAATTACAAGGCCTAAAGACTTCTCTTTCTGCATTGTGGCGAAGCACAAATGTTTCAACACCACAGGCAGCTGGTAAACTGGAGTTCTTCCTGGGTGAGAAAGAGAGAGGAGGGGATACTTTCATGTTCATATGGACAAGAAATAGTACAACAAGCGTGAATTTGCAACAGCTGCGACCACATATGGTAGGAGATTTTGTGGACCAATTGACCAACTGACCAACTGACTGTGTGACAGATTTAGCTGCTGGTCACGTGAAAATCCCCTGACATAACATAGAGAGTGGCAGAAAGTAAAGAAAGTGAGAGAGAGAGAAATGACAACATTGACATAAAAAATGTGCACATTGTTGGTGAAGCATTATGGATTGGATCTGGAATTAAGACAAAACAACAACAAGAAAAAACACTTTCAGCACTACCTCTTTTGTGTCTTCACAAATGTGCACCCCATCTTAAATAAGGAAATGGGAGAGAGCATCTGAAGTGAACTGATTCCCTGAAAAGAGGGCATCGCCAGAAAACAGCTGATGGTTTCTATGTACTTCTCAGAGCCGGTCATAGTCGACCATCATGAATTACACACCTTAACGACATCCTGGCTGGCGGCTGCAAAGCATTGTGGGAAGCGCAGGATGAGATGAAACAGTGGGAGGCAGAGAGAGGAAAGGAAGAGGAGTTTAATCTCCACACTCATTCACACACCAAAGTCAAACAGGAAGCAGAATCATTGAGAGACAGAGCCCTGTGGTTTTCTTGTCTCTGGCGAGAGGAAGTCTGAAGTAGGTTACCACTCTCTCCTTCCAGAGAGAGGAAATTGAAACGCTGGAAAACGGAGTAGTGGGGGGAGAAGATAGCCCTGCTGTAACCAGGGCAAAATTGCCCTTGTGATGAGATGGAGAGAAATATAAGCTTTGACATAGCACAGAGGGAATTTCAGCATGGGCCAATTGCTGAGCCATGCTTTGAGCCTATATTTTTCATTCCAGTCCCACTTAAGCGTCAAAACAGCCTTTACTGTATGACTGTAGCTTCTCCTCAGCTGCTTGTATCCCCACGCTCGCCACAATTACATTTCTGTGTTGGGGCTCACTGGTTTGTGTGAGAGGAACTTTAATATACTCCTGAATGAAATGGACATGACCCGGGCTTGCTCCAGTATTGTTCTTATGAGAGAGGGTACTCCAGGGACATTAACCCAGCCGACAAGGACGCTGGGAGCATTTACAATGACTCTGTTTCCTGGAACGCAGCCTGGCTCCCACCCAGGCAGGGCTGTGCACTCTCAGATATTGGCCTCAGATACTCAGCATCATGTAGTCTCAGATACTCTCCCTCTCAGCCTCGTATAGCCTCAGATACGCTCCTTTTCAGCCTTGTATAGTCTCAGAAACTCCCCCTCCCAGTCTCATCCTGTTGGAGCTCGGAACACATTTGTCTCGTCACCCCTTCTCACTCTCTAGGATTCCTCACAATTGTGTGTGTGTGTGTGCGCAGAAAGCAGTATTACTACTATGTTCTATTGTCAGCAGTACAAAGTCAATGCATTCAGTTTTATGAGACTCATGCGAGATGAGTCTCTGTCAAACTAACCCCTTTATCTGTCTTTGAAAGGAATGTCTCTCTTCTGAATATGATGCAAATCATGGCTTTTACTGCCTGGTTTGTGATGCACAAGAGGCTGTATGGGAACCCTCTCAAAGCCACACTAGAGAGAAGATGATAACTTGTTCTAGTCAAGAGGAACATCAATGTTTTGAAGCTTGTCGATACATTCGTTGATTTGTTCTCTCTTGGATGTTGAGAGTTGAGAGTGTTGAAGCACCAGTGAAGTCTGTAGGATTACTCTCAGTATAAACAATATTGTCTCCTTTCTGGATTAATTGAACCTTCTTTCCCTTTTATAGAGTCAAGTCTAACCCTTGTGCACAATGTTGCCAAACATACTATCCCCTGATCCCTGGGAATGTTTGTTGGACCCAAAACATTTTTTTAAAGAAAAGTAAAATCCCATTTTACACGTTAGAGGATGAATTCAACCATATAGGCCCTTCCACAAAAAAAAAACTCTAACCGCAAACCACTTTTAAACAACATTTTCCAAGACCTAGAGGTGCAGAGAAGAGTTGCCTTACAGATCATTTAGAAAAGTTAGGCTTCTGGATGGACATCGTTCATGATGAGACTCGACAGTTTGTGGCAACATTGACACACTCGCTCCATCATCATGACGTTCCCCTGTTCCAGAGCGCCGGGTCGAGGCTCATGGTTTAGCAGAACCTGCCTGTGTGTGGCCGACCACCAGGGTGTGGTTCAGTCTGCTGTGAAGCAGGTCTGAATGAAGAAGTATCCAGTCTCTATGATCTGTTTGTTGTTGTTGAAGTGTTGGCTTTGTAGTCCTGAGATCTGAGGAGAGACTGGAGAGAGTTCAGGACTGGGTTTATCTGACCAGGATATTTACTCCTAGAACAGTTAACAAAACATGGATTCCTTTTGATCACTTTCTGGCAAGATTCCCAAGAAACCGCTTCTGTTCAAGAGAATGATGAATAGGACCGAGACATCATTGAAGTATAAAAGGACTGGATGGGGGCTTTGCGGTGATGAGGCCATCTTGATGCCAGGCAGGAAGGTGGACGTAGATAGGAAGTGAGAGAGGCAGTCATGTGATCATGATAGATACCCTGGCTCCTCTGCATTGCCACTTGCTCTATGAGTCATTCAAAAGGAGTCTGCAGTGCTCCATGATTGATATGCTGGCCAAACCTTCATCTCTCATCTGCCTTCAAGCTTGACACACTGACAGAAAGACCTATACACATACTGTATACACACACACACACAGTTAAAATAAACCACTCTCAGCTCAGGCTTAACCGTACAGCTCAGGCACACTTACATAACTTGCGTGGCCACTCTCTGCAGCGTTCCTCTTTGCGACCGACAATATGACAAGGGGATGAGGATCAGTATCAGTATGGCTTCCATCTAACCTTCTCTCTTTTTTCAATCAAGGCTTACTTAATTATTTGGGGGGGTGGGCTTGAGCACCGTCTTAATTTGCTGCTGTGTAGTGTGCAATTAATCAAGGGTTTGCTAACTGACAGTCCTAATGGACACGTTAAGCTCCTGTGAGATTGTCTGCTGCTGCCTGTTCCTTCTCCGTGTGCTAGGAGGAAGACAGGCGGATCCTTCAGGAGCAGTCCACCATCCCCTACTTCTCTGCTGGATTGAAATAGGGAGGCGGTGGGGTGGAGGTGGTGGTAGGAGGTAAAGGAGGATTAATCTAGTTCCCTTACCTCTCAAGTCTAGAGGCAGATAACTTGGTGAGACCAGACACTAAAACAGCAATCTTTTATTCTCTGATGTTTGGGAGTCGGGATCATACTTGATTTGAGTCGAATCACGACAATCTCTGGTTGTTGAAATGGATCCTTGCTTCAAGTTTGTGTGTGTGTGATGAAATATTTTGTAACGATACAGTAGAAAAGCGACTTTCCTCCCCCTCAGTAGTCTGCCACAAAACTTTAAAAGACAAACTTTGTGTGTGGATTTGACAACATATAGGAACGTGTTGCCTACAGCACTGAACAATGAAGCAGGAAATCATTTGCACATTCTCACCAACAAATCCCATAAGCAGTCGTAAATCTGGCCTGGCAGCAGTGTGTCTGCCACTGAGACTGAAACAGACCTTACATGACCACTGAGTGGAGCTCACCCCGGCATCTGATACTGATCCTATGCCTCCATCCTTTTCAAAATATACATTTCAAGTGCCACATCCTTTAGGGCAAAGAATGCATTCGCCACGGTGATTTCTTTACTGGGTAGGCTCTAGAAAGATCCAGAAGCTCTTGGAAATGAGTGTGAATAATGAAAGCAGAGAGTGTTCCAGGACCGTGCGATGAGGAGAGACAGAGCTGTCACATTGAGGTGGTGATGCTGGGAAGGAAGAGGGGAGGAGAGGGGGAGGAAATGGAGGGAGGGAGGGTGGGGAGGGGAGAAGGGATGGAGGGAGGGAGGGAGGGAGAGGGGGCAGGGAGGGAGGAGAGAAGGGAGGGAGGAAGGGAGGAGAGGACATGGAGGGAGGGGGGACAGGGGAAGGAAGAGAGAGAAAGACAGAAAGCGATAGTGTGGGCAGTCTGAAAGACCCACAAATGTATCTGCCTCTGACAAGAGCACTCTAAAGAAGCACTCACAGCAATGCAGTCACCGCACATGAGACTTGTTTCCGTTCTCCCTTGCATAAACACACAGAACTAGAATGAAAAATTCAACTGGCATCTACTGTATGGAAAACAGGCTGGCTCACAATGAGACAGATGCATGGCTGGCATGGGACCATGCTTCCAAAGTCATTAAAATTAATGAATTCTAATAGACTTATGTAGTTTAGGACTTTTGTCAGACATTGGCATAACTGATCAATGATGCTTTACAGTTCATCCAATCTGTACTGACCTGCCATATGTTCTCATCAATTAGCTTCCTCTCACGTGTGCTCCACTGGTTTGTAAACACACAATACTGGAAAGTCAAATAGGAGTTCAAATGCACCCTAATGGTGAAAAACTATGTTTTAAAGCCTTCTTCATCTATATATATATATATATATATATATATATATATATATATACACATGAAGCCAAATGCTTTCTAAAGTTCAAACACATTTGACTGGTGTGTTCACACAGCCAGGGGTCACAATGGAAGCTATGAACACCAGAGAGAGAGAGAGAGAGAGAGAGAGAGAGAGAGAGAGAGAGAGAGAGAGAGAGAGAGAGAGAGAGAGAGAGAGAGAGAGAGAGAGAGAGAGAGAGAGAGAGAGGGGGGAGCAGGAATAGAGTGAGTGAGAGAGAGGGGAGGTCATAGGAACAGGATAGAGCCCCCAGAAGGTGACAGAGCTGCCAGAGAGGTGCTGAGGACTGTGACAGGAGACCCGGGGGTCTCGGTATTATGGATGTGTGGTTTGACCTTTGACACTGTGGTGTTTTGACCCTGTGGTGCTAAAGAAGCGTCTCTTGAGGAGCTGAGAGCAGCACAGAGACGTTCTCCTGCCTGTCAGCTTCTGTTGGGACCCACTGTCATCATGAAACCTTCTGATTCTGCTTTGTGATTGGTGCTGCAATGTCTGTGTTGGGTTAAGGGCAAGGGTGGGGTCAGCCGGTTGGGTTAGGGGCAGCAGGTTGGGTTAGGGGCCGGGGTAGGGGCAGCCGGTTGGGTTGGGGGCAGCAGGTTGGGTTAGGGGCCGGGGTAGGGGCAGCCAGTTGGGTTGGGGGCAGCAGGTTGGGTTAGGGGTAGTGTTAGATTAACAGTGTTTTCAGTTATAGACGACAGATTGTGTTCTGAATGTTACCTAGATGTCAGGACCTCCTCTTCTCTATCTTTTACCAAAACTTCAGAGCTTGTTTAGGTAAAAAAAAAAATTACAGGGCACTGAAAACTGCACATAAAATGTATTTGTTTGCCTGAAACTGCTTGCCTGAATTTTCCTTTTCCTTTACCCCTGCTGGCTCTAAACACTACTCTTGTGTGTTACCGTCGTCAGACGCACACCGCACACTTCAGGCTCAGATGCATTCTTATTAATACATTTTCCAGGAAGAAGATAAATAGTTTTTTTCTGTATGTGTGCTTGCACAAGCATTTTTACAGGTCCAGTGCATTTGTCAAGCATGGATGACATCATTGAAACACAGGCTGGTCTGTTGCAGGTCCAGCAGCTGGCATCGCCTGAGACTGTGCCTGTGTTTCCCTTTAGCTCAGAGACATGGACCTCACGTGAAATACTACCCCGGCCCGCCGCGCTGTCCGCAACCAAATACCGCTTTGTAAGAGTAACGAGGGAGTTGATTTATGATGTGTCAGCTTGCGGGAGCTTGGTTGTGCTTTATGTTGACTGTTGTTGTTGTTTTTCTGGCTTAAGTCTAGAGGTGGTCTGGCTGGAGATCTCAGTTGAACAGCGGAGGTCTGTGAATGTGTCTGGTTCAGCCGGTCTGATCAACGAACGTAAATAACTGAACACACCGGATGATGGACGAATGACTAGGTCTACCGTATGAGGGTAGTGATGGTGTATTGTGTGTTCGGTGTTGTATGTATACAGTTATGTGTGATTGGGTGGAGATGTGTCCAGGGTGGTTTTTGATTCTGATGGGACACAGCATCAGTCCCCAAGGTCTCTAAAAGCCTCCGTCACCAGATCTCCATTCCCACCCATCCTGTCTCCCGTCTCCTGGTCTGACTGCCTGCATTGGGGGCCTGTCGTCCCTGACTCTTGGGGCCCCATGCGTCTCTCTCTCTTCCGAAGCTGTCAGGCAAACGGGAAGGCTGTCTGGTGCCAGGTCATTAAAACAGGGCTGATTGCAGCTGTAGAGAGTTAGTTGTCGACGGTCACCCATCTGCCTCTGGTGGAGGAGCACGTTCAGGCTGTCAAGCAGAACAGCACGTCTAGGCTGTCAGGAGGAGGAGCAGGGGGGTGGGGGTGGGGGGGGTGGGGGGGGCAAGGGGGAGATGGGGATCAGGGGGGAGGAGAGTGGGAAGGGGGAGAGCAGGGGGGGAGATGGGGGAGCAGCCAGCGTTAAATTGAACAGGGGAGAGCCAGGACGGGGGAAATGTACTGGAGAGGAGGACAGAGTCGTAAATTCTACAGGCTGCTAATCGTATAAGTGAGCAGGCAGTGTTGTTGTGTAGGCTTCTGTTAGTTACTGCAGCTGGGGAATACTAACGCAAGAGCTCAGGTACTCTGTTGGTCTGTGGAGTCATAACATTCCACCGAGAAGCATCGAGCCAGCTTGAGGATGGAGCGATCAAGCCTATGCAGCAATGCTTTGATTGAGAAGGAAGTGTCTCTGTAACACAGTCAAATAGATGGTGGATACGTGGGTCTATATTTTAATGCTGACTTAATCTTATTTGTAGGAGAGAGAAGCCTGGCGCCGTGTTCTTTAACAGGGATGAAGGCATCACAATCCACTGGGATATCGCAGATGGCACAATTTACATCCATATTACTGATACTGGTTTATAGCTTCTTATCGTCCCATATTTGACCATTTTAAGGCCAGCTGGATGGACAAATCTGATATCCATCCTTGCGTGTGTGTGTGTCTTTGTTTGTGCACGTGTGTATGCTTGTTTGAGTGTTTGAATATAAATTATTTGGACTCTTCATGCTCCGAGACAGGACCCGTGAGTTTAAGGCTTCACAATGAGCTCATTCTGGAGAGAACATCCACCCTGCCCTCTCCTTCACCCCTCAACACCTTCAAGGGCTTTGTTGTATCAGCTTTTTAGCCTCCACCGTTCATCATTTAGCAATTTATCTACAGTATCCGTTTGGGGTAATTTGAAGGGCCCAACCTTTGGGCTGGTTAGAAGACAGCCTTGACAGAAGATGGATGTTATTGGTTTCATAGGCAACACCTGCTAGTTAGTTCTAACTTTCAGTAGCTGCCTCATAGCAGGAGAAGTGTAGTGAGGCTGGAGGTTAACCTGTGTGTATCTGGGTTTCTCTTTACGTACATAGAAAATGAACCGTGTCTATCTGTGAGTATCTGTACCCCCAAGGTTGCACGTTATTCTCTGCTCTTTTTCCCCTCCTTTCTCTGGGTTATTCGGAGGCACCATCATTAGTGTTCTGTGGTTTGATTAAGAGGTCTGCGGGGTGTGAGGTGTTCGGAGAATGTGTTTACTACAACAGTTTTTTCGCACTAGACAATGTTATGTTTGTGGCCTTGATTGAGCCCAGTAGGCATATTTCAGTCGCAGCCTCTTCTCCCTACACACCTCCAGGGGTTAATTAACAAGTGCAGGTAACTAGATAGCAGGATGGCTTGTATGAACAGGCAGACTAGCATGAGCGGTCCGCTTTCTGAATCTTTCCGCCTTTGTTTTTGCAACAAGATGTTTAATTCTGCTTTCCAAGACAACCCGTAACCGGAATATCTTTGTGGGGTTTTTTTGAGTGTTTTTCTTTCCAGTGTCTTTTTTTATGGCTTTTTGTGTGTTTGTAGTTTTTTCGTACATTAGGTGGGTCCAGAGTGTTGATGTAGTTGCTTCGTGCTGAGATCTGCGTTAGAGACGGTCTCGAACCACAGGCTAGCGACACTCTGGATGGTGTTGAGGACTGTTGTGTATTGACTGACCCTGCTGCCGCTGTCTTGACTTTCGATATTGGATTATTTGTATTTGGCTCCCCCAGGGGGCACCCAGCATGTGAGTAAATGTTTGTCAACAACGGTCCTACCCAACAATCAATGATCTTATCACTCCACATAGCCCAAGCTCTAACTCTGTGTCTTACAACTCTGCGATCGCAAATCCAAAAAACTCATTTAGAAACACATCACTGGCAGGACTGGAACACAAAGCATACTGCCAAGTCCAGACAAGTCCAGACACAATCAGCCACAGGCTAACTTCTCTCTCTGGAACAGATCGCACAGACTAACGGGTGCCAATGGGTTTCGTTTGTCATTTCATTTTAATCTCGTTTGTATCGTCAGCTAATGTGATTGGTGATCTGTGGCTGATACGATGCCAATTAAGTAGATTTTCTTGAATAGGAAAATTGGGTGTCAATTTTTTTATTATCAAGTAGGCCTAATAAATCTTGTAACACAGGGTTAATTAGAAATACTGTGTGTTTTCTGACTGCACAGCCAAGTGCACAAAAATAAAACAGTGTTTTTAGCACAATGGATTAGAAAATCATGCTCTTGTCGTTCTCCATCCAAGTAAAGGATATACAATTAAGGTGCACTCCAGAGGGAGGTTGTATAATATGTCACTGCTTCAATTAGCCATTAAATAAGGTAGTGCTTCCAACATTTTAGAAAGCTCCATGGGAGTATTTACCAGCTAAGAGAAGTGTTCCTTAAGCTCTCACCTCAGCTAAAGTGGTTTGGAAATCTGACCCATTATTGGCTAGCATGGTAGGATGTAAGTCTAATGAGCAAACAATTCTACTTTGAGATCCGCTATAGTGCTGAGGCTCAGGGAAAAAGGGGGGATGTGATTCATCTTGTTTGGAAGGCGAGGCTTTATTAGGATAGAGAGGGAAGTGGAGGGCGGGGGAGGCCAAGACCAGCTTCTACACCCAGTGTTTCTGTAATTGCTTTCGGCTGCACCTTGAGAATTTCATGAGTCGAGTCAGGACTTTTTGTTTGAGTGACTTGGCGGAAAGTGTCTCTTGAGATGAGAGCGGCTAATCGCTGCATCACCGTGAAAGTACAGAAGGAGTCCAAGCTGTTAGAAAGGAGGATCTGAACTCTCTCTGTTTTTGTTCGTTTAATCGCTTTCTATCGCATTAACTTAACACTCTCTGAACACTGAACAGCTTCTATCAAGTGAAATACACTTAGTAGCTTCATGTTACTGTTTCCTTTCTTTTCTACTAAGGTCTCTGTGTAGAAAACAGTGTTGTGTTTCCTTCTTTGGAGTTAAATAGTGACAATTGATGTGATCACACACAAAAGGAGATAAATGCATCAGTTACACATTTACAGACGTAAATTACAAACATGAATTGCTGTGAATATAGATATTCCGACTTCAGTTCTCCAGGCTCCCTCTTTATTCAATGAACAGTCATTTCCAAGTTCAGTTTTAATACTGGCAATGACTTTAAGATCTGTTGGCACCGGAGACATGGATTTGTGAGCTTAGTTTAAATAAACCAGCCTTTGACCATGCTTTTATCAGAGTCAGTATCACACTGCACACAGTCTGCCCCGAAGCTGCAGGTTTCAATATAAATAAAACTTTTTTTCTGCTCTATCTTTTATGTATGTGGCTTGAAGTTTTAATGAGGGGGTCTATACACAGGCATGGGCAACCTAATATTTTGAGTGTGGATATTTTACTTTAAAGATTCATGAATGCTCAATTAAGCTGTACACAAGGAGATTTTAAAAAGATTTGGTTGTTTTTGTTCTTACTCTCAACCGAATATTTGGGAGGGCTATTTTCTAATTATTCTGCCTTTGTGGAAGTGATTGAGTGTTCAGTTAAGTGAGTGGGACAGATATAAGGCCAGCTTTAGAAGGCCCAAACACTTGTCTCTCTAATGAAAGTGAATCTTGAGGATGTATTGAAAGAAAAACAAACAAAATAACAGAATCTTCTTGACTCTCTTCTCGAGAATCTATTCTTATCGGCTGATGATGGAAATGTGATTGACATTTCTTGTGTAATCTGTTAAAAAGCATCGTTGAAGAGCCCCAGAAGAAGGAAGAGGAAGGGGATGTGGGGAGGTGGAGGAGGGGGAAAGGAGTAGGCAACTTTAATAGGGGAGTCGTGGTGCAGTCGGTTAGGGTGGCAGGCTGGTAATCAGAAGGTTTCCCGGTTCAAACCCCAACCGTGTCAACATCATGTTGTGTCCTTGGACAAGGCACTTAACCCTACTTGGCTCAGGGGGAATGTCCCTGTAATAAGTAATAAGAGCACTTGCTAAATGACTAAATGTAAGTGTCTTGCTTTCAGGGGGTGAACTAGTATCTTATTTTCACAGCAACAGTGGTATTCCCATGTATGACTTCATTTTACGAACATAAGGGTTGTTACACGGATATTACAACATATTGTAGGCTTTCTATGCCATGTTAACGTCCACTGTTTGTCCTTGGTGAAGGAACTCATTTGGAATTGCTGTCCCATAATGCTCTGTTTTCTATACTGCCTGATTAACAACATGAGGCATTGCTTGAGTAGCCCTCTGTATTTCTGTCAAATCATTACCATAATTTTCTCCTTCTGCCTGTACAAAAACGGACTACATCAAAGCTTGTTACGCTCACCACACAACAGTGAAATCCCTTTATGTTCAAGCTTTGTTCCGTCTACAGATTGTCTGTGTATCTTCTGACTGGCTGATCACACCAGCTCTCTGATTATGGCTGTTCCTGTTTTCTTCAAATCACGTAGTGTTGCTTTCCTTAAATTACATCCTATTTACATAATCCCTCCACCCCCCAAAAATAAATAAAAACTCCCTTTTTTCACAACTTTAAGATGTTGAGAGGTAAAAATAGCCTGACTGTATGAAAAGACATAGAAAGCTCCATATTTCTATTATCAGAGGATGAAGTTTCCTGGATGTGGCTACCAGGGGTCTGTGTGCTTGCAGTTCCTCTGCTGGACCCAGGGGTCTCCTGGTCGTATTAATGGAGCTCCTGGGCTTCACACGAAAAAGGGCACTATAAACTCACAAAGCAGCTTGATGCAGGAAAGAAAATAACAAACTCTTTTGTTATTTTCTCTCCAGTCAGTGTAAAGGATACAAGTTTTCTTTCACACTCCAGCAGAGCCTCCTAACCCTCTCCTGAACCTGCCTTGTTCCTACACCAGTTGGCAGCAAGGTATTTGGTGATCCCTTGTCAAGTTCCTGGACAACTCATTAAATTCTCCCCCCCCGGTGACAACTTGATTTTCTCAGCTGAAACGATTCAATCCTCCTCTCCTGTTAGACGGTGACACTCAGTCAGCTCGAGTGGCTGGAAGACCTTAAGGGAGGCACTATGGTACCTGGCACAGTTTTGTCAAGTCAATTTAGTCGGATCACATTCTAGTAGAGCGCCAATGGAGTGTGAACTCACACACACACACACCCAAGTGAGTAAGACAGCCAGGTAGATGGTGAGGTGTTAGGCTAGCAGAAGCTGCAAAGGTTAACAAGACAAATATGACAAAAGAAAACATTTATAATCCCGTCATCATTTGGAGATCGGCTGACAGTTGTGGGGTGAAGGACTAAGTCAGAGAACTGTTCCTACGATCGTGGTTCTACTTTCCCCCCAAAACAGCAGTCATGTTATAAATACTCTCAGGACCTGCTCCAATGTTAGAAGCAACATCATCCATCATAACACACAAATGCCTCCACCTGAGCGTGTACGGTCTTACCTATGTGGATCATCCAGACATTTAATTAGGCCTTAATGCCCTCTGGGTATTTCCTGTAAAGCCTCTTCCTCCCCGTGCTGAAGCAGTCCCCTTTCTCCCCTCACTGTCAGTCAGTCCTGCTCCCCAGTAAACCTGGACCTGTTGTGTGCCTGGGACGTACCAAAGCAGGGTAGACATTTGGTTTAGTGGCTCAATCCAACCTCCAGGTGCTCAGGACCCAAACCAAGAAACAGGGACACCACTAAGTCCAAATTGCATCCCGAGCAATTAACTCGTCCCTTGAAGCTTGTCAGCCTCAGGTCGCCCGAATGGAATGGGGTAGCATACAACAATCAATGAAGAGCTTGGGGGGTTATCGTTTTAAAATTAGCCAACATACCAATCATCTTGCGCTAGCTGGTGCTAACACACAGGAGCTTACTGTTCTGTCATTGGGGAAGGAGGAAGCAAAAACGTATTATAATTTTTACATCCCATATGCATTATGGTGATGTGGATTCCATCACAATCCTGGCTGCTTGAGTCCTGTGTAGCGTGCCATGGTGTTTTAGCTTCAGGCGAAGGACTTTGTAGAAGAACTACAGAGAAGGGAGAAAGCTGCGTTAGTGAACAGTTTGAAAATGATAGTGTTTGGCAAAGATTTTGAAAGAACTCAAGAGACCAATGAAGTAAGCTGTGAACGCTGTGAGGTGGGGGCTAACCTTTTGATGCAGCTGGTGTTCAGGTGATAAGGACAGTTTCTCTGTGCTTTGTGAGGTTTTCAGCTGCAGATTAGCTTGAAAAATTGGATATACCTTGCAGAGTTTGCATACGTTTACCTTGACTGAATGTATTACAGGATTGCTGCAAGGATACAGACTATCTTTCACGCGTTTGAACAGTTGTGCATGTGGAGCACTTTATTTGTACCCCTTTATTGATGTGAAGAACAGGGATGGGTGCTGGATAAGTTGTACAATGGAGGGTTGTGCTCAAATGGAGCAGCTGCAAATAGGAACTACTTTGTGTTAACAGGATTAGGCCTAAGCAGTTTTCAAAGTCCATATGGAATTGATAGATATTAAACATTCCTTTAATAGATTAACGTTATCTTCGTTTACATCATGGTTTGGAATAAATACTTGATTCAGATCGGTCGTTATGGCATTTCTTAACGTTCCTATACATTTATAGAGAATATTATCTGACCTACATCTTTACAATTATCTACACCAAAAGCACAGAGTTGTGCGTAATCAATCTCCACACAAGTCCTCAGTTGACCATCTACTTTACCTTGTGCTTTTCTGGTTTAAGAACATATTCTGTCTTAAACTTGATCTGTTGACACGTCTGTCTCTCTGTCGAAGTGAGCATTCCACTCTCTTAAAAGATTACACGCTATCCAGTCAATCTCCTGGAAGAAGTCCTGAAATTCTATAATTTAAGTAGACTCAGTCAATAAAGGAGAGCCTTAGAATGATCGGTTATATGCCATGAGAAATTGCTTTGTGAATGATTGTTTGTGAAGTGGTGTTTAGGGGAGGGGGGGGGGGGGAGGGGGGGTGTTCAGGTGCTTATCTTTGGTGAACAGTGTCACCTAGAACCCTCTCAGTTGTGGAGGATGAAGCTAACTGGTTAATGTGGGGTTATACTCACACTGTGAAGCCATAGTCAGTTCATTTCTGTGTCATAATCTAATTAAAATGATTAGGATAAACCTGATTTGATGATTGTTGCTATGGTACTTTCCTTTCGTTTTTCATTAGTTTTACTTCAGTTTTAGATTCTGCAGACTTAGCTTTGACATGTGACGTGTGTTCACACATGACAAAAGCTGTACTGATTATTTACATATTCAATATATATTTATGGCTTTCCAATCAGATTTAAATACAGGTGTGTGAAGAAGAGACACCCATGGGCACCCCTTATGAATAATTCAGAATCGTTAGGCAGAGAACAACTTGGGATAATTAATCATGCAACTAAATATAGATGAAGGGTGTGTTTAGTTGCACAAGTCTGCAGTCTTTCATTGTAGGCGGAACATGAAAGCAACAACCCAGATGAGGAAGGGAAGAACCAGATTGTTGATTAGGAAGAAGCCGTTGAAATAACTTAATATGTGTGAAGTGTGTTGCTGGTTTGGCGTTCCTCCAGTTGGAGAGGATCATGTGTTTCAAGTGGAAATCAGACGCTGTTATTCCACCCAGCTCATGCATTACATTATCGATCAGCATTATCACGATGGCGTAGAGACAGTATGGTTTAAAAATAATAAAATAAAGATGATTCTCTTGTTTCCCAACTGATTATGAGGATATGAAGAAAACGTCAATATTACTTAACTGTAACTGTGATTAGTAACCCGCAGCTATTTGGAACGTGATCTTTGTCTTATAAATAATTTAATTCATTAATTGACAGTGTTATCTAATGTATATTAAATTCTTATCTTATTTGAACCATTCTTGCTTGGATTTAGCATATAGTCAAATAATTGTAATTATTTGGTATTGGCATTATTTGGTTCATGCTAATACACAGTTCAGTTGTTCAATTTCCCATCTACTTTTATACCATAGGGGAATTCCTTTGGGTTGTTTTGCCAATATTTAACACCCAACAAGAGCATATTGACAACTTGGTAACAGTGATATATTAAACTTATGGCAGTCAAAAAGCTGTCACCCAGAAACACTGAAGACAGATGGGGTAGATGTATAATGACTATTGTCATTATACAATTGTACAACGAGATTTGGCGACTTCTCCTAAAACAGTGGAACACATGAAACAATGTCATCTGGCATGACTGGAAATCAAACCGTTAACATTCTGATTACCAGCCTGATTTCTTAACCGCTCAGCCAGTCAGGTAGACCTACCTGCATTTCTCTTGAAAGGATTAGCTTTAAAAAAGAAAATCCTTATATCGTATGTTTGCCTTAGCCTGCATAATTTGTGCCGGTTTCTATGCTGAAAGGGGCAGGCGTCTATTAAAACAACATCCAAGGTTATTTCAGTCGTTTGATTGGAACTGCAATACCAGCTTTCATATTCTGCTTTAGAATGTATCTTTAGCCACCATACAGCAGTCATGCATGGTTAGGTTTGACATTACGAAACTGAGAGAGAAATTGGGAAATGCGAGCCGTCGTTCTGAGATCTGAATAGTAACTGATAACGCTCTGTGGAAGATATGGTAATTAATTCCACGACAGCTTTTTTAAAGGCATGATCGATATTAGTAATTTAGATGGTTGCATACATTGTCTTTTTCCTCCTCGCCCTCATAAAAAGACAATTACCGTGGGTTGAAAAACTGTGTTGCTACACAATAGTGTGTCGCTTTAGAAATGTAATTTCATTTAATTCCTCGCTTGATGGATGTCGTTGAGTCAATCAATGCGTCCTCATATACTCTTGTGATAAGTTTAACGAGAAGATGTTTGGCTGAGATGGTACCTTGGTCAAACCTTGGACTGAGAAGAGAGGAGAGATTTGTAGAAAGTTACCTTTCTCTTTGCACTGATAATTCTGACGGCTGAGTGCAAGAGACTGAAATAAACAGGCTGACATTCAAGTCTCTTCAAGGCTTTTAGTGTGAGTCACAACCCCAGGCCATGGGGAGACATATTTGAATGGGTTTTAATGGCGTCAAACCAGATGTCGAAGGTCAAGTCTCTTGATTGCAGATCCGTCTGTGAGAGAATAGCAGGGAAGAGAGAGAAGTTGAGGAAGAGAGAGAGAAAGAGAGAGACCTAGAGGAGTAATTTTGTTGCGAGGCAGTCGAGGAGAGAGAAAGACAGATTTGTGGAGTGGTTCTGGATCCCTAGTCTAGAATCAGAACCTGTAACACCATGAAGAGAAGAAGGAAAATGAGATGCTTGACACATGATTCCTGCGGATGTTATCTGTGCAGTGGGCATATAGCTTGACTTTGTGTCTGGTAGTTGTTGGAAGTCCGTGATTCAGGTTTGTAAACTGATGGTCAGGCATCTGAACAGTGAAGGAATGAACAAGGCTCATCACCTGACTTGCCTCAGGGGGAGAGTTGCTGTACTTACTGCAAGTTGCTCTGGATAAGAGCATCTGCTTAGTGATTAAAGGCATTTTTGGGGGGCGGGTTGTCCTTGTCAGAAGGTCTGTGTTGGCTGGTTGTTTTGTTTTTCGGGGGATTGTGGCAGTGTAAAAGGGTGTTTAGTGGTCATATTTGTGTCTTGTCTTTTAAAAGATGTGCGACATGTGGTTGGGGATAAATTAATTGATCTGGCAACTGCATATCACTGCTCAGCAAAGACTGCCAACAATTTGTCCGTTTGTGTTGTTTGTGGTATCACACTTTCCACAACATGCTTATCAGCCTATACTGTACCTGTAAAGGTGTGAAATACCTTGCTAGATTTCTCAACTCAAGACGTTATTACAACCACAGGCCTCATCCACTGGGGTGGACGACAATCCTGTATATTTCTTTGTGCTGCTGTTGATCAATGGATGGATGATTCCTACTTCACTGCCTCATGGATTATTGATATGATTCTGATGTAAAGTATCTCTGTGCCGCCTGCATTGTCTTATTAACAGAAATGGTTGTTTTCGAAACAGCGGTTGACATTTCACGGTTGAACTAAATTCTTTGTTGGCTAATAATTTCAAATTGAATTCTTGTATGCTCGATGGAATACGCTTTTATGGGGATAATATATGTTTGATCATCTTTAGTTTTCTGCTCTCATCCTCACATACGCTTAAACTTTTTAGCTGGCTTACTGGACATGCACTTTGTGTGTTTATCCCATTAAATGCTGCTTTACGTGGTTCATTTACTTGATGAATTATACTAGATTGTGCAGATACGTACAAAAGGTTCTGGTCTATATTTCATCCTGGCGAGGGAAGAGGCCTTGCAAGAGGACTTAAAACAAACAGTGTGATTAACGTGCTTATTTCACCTCATGACTCCAACCTAGATATTGCAGGAAATAAGCTAATACAATTTTTAGACAACAGATCATTCTTTTTCAATGTAATACCGATTATTGCCACCAAAGTTGGCAGTAATGAATTCACTTGCTGAATTCAAGATGGATACTCTTGTATTAATAATAAACAATAATATGCAGCACTTCATATGAATAAATAAATTTGCTATGTACCTACAATGTTTTTATCCTAGGTATTTCTCTGTAGTTACACAGTTTTTATCGTAGCCTGAAGGGATAGTGTTTCCCAGTATTCGAGCACTTTAATGTCAAGTTTATCGACATGAAAATTTGATCGTATGAACAAAAACATGTTGTTTTAGCCGTCCAAGGTTAAACCGTCAGTTTAGAGTCTATGCTGTTGTCTCACAGAATGTCGTTAACAGCTTTGTATTCCACAGCCATTACTGAGATGAATGTGGACTATATCCTTGGGGTTCTTTACACCTTTTAGACTGCTTGGCCCTGTTAATGTGAGATTAACTACCTGTCCTGAATGCCCTAGTCGTGGCAGCGTAACAGATTTTTCCCTGGGAGCAATCTGACCTTCCTAAGTGGTGCAATAAAGCACTGTAAAGTTGCATCAATATCAATATTAATATTAAAATGCATTCATGTTGAAAAGGTGTACATCCTATTGGAGGCTGAGACACTAACTATGACGAATAGCATCAGATACATGAACACTTTCTTCATTTAAAAAAATCTTCCCCTGAAGCTCATGTTGTCGCACGTGTTTTCTTAAGGGAGACAGTATCGAGCTAATTGAAATGTCTGTTATTCTATCTGCTCACCACCTTCCCAGCACTGGCCACACTTTGCAGCCATGGTGAGTTAATCCTCACGTTTAATTACAAACTATTCAACCAGGCTTACATGCTCATGTTCCTTTTCTATAGTTTATTCTTATTAATTAATAACTGTTCAACACAGGATTATCACTGTAAAATGTGATGTTAAATAATTTCCATGAAGTTCACTGGTAGATTAGAGAGGAGTCTGGTCTGACTGGGTGGTGATGTTGGCATTGTTCTCTCAACCAGAGGTTATCAGGGGAAGAAAAAGAGCAGTTGCTTCCATTTGCTTGAAGTTTTATCACTAATGAACACTGATTAATTGCACTTTGATTTAGCTGGGTGAGTAAAACGAAAAGCAAATGTGTGCACAGCAGGTTATTAGGTCCAGATTCACCCGGATAGACTGTGTGTTCAAACCTCCCTTTGTCAGGCTCACCTTGATGTTGTGGCTCCTTAAATAACACAAGTCTTTACACTCATACTGATTGCTGAATATCCATGTTGTGTTGGACCAGCGTGTGTTGAAATTAACTGGTGGAGAAATGGTGGAAGATCCAACATGTCCATGATGTTGTTAATATACTGTGGCCTCGCTTCCCATTAGTACTTTGACTGTGTAGCTACAGTCAAACTGAGGGGAGGTTACCTAAGATTTCTAAAGCAAAGGTAGTCTGGTGTTGCACTCATGGTACTTAATGTAACACATTGGTAGTGAATGTGCCATGGCGCGTAGAGCTCTAACACATGTCACTTTTTATAAAAAATTTGGAATTAAATGGATGAACTAGACTGGATCTCCTCTCAGTTGCTTGCAAATGCTCCATTAAAAGGCTGGGCTTGCTGTGAAGTAACCTGCGAGCTAATTAGATTTCTCACCAAGGATAGCTTAATTAGAAGATATAAAGTCTATGAAATGGAAATTATTCAACAACCTTCCTACACAATTACTCCTCTAAGGATTAGTTGGTGTATATTGACAATGCCAGCATTCAAAGACACATTCATGTGGACTGTGTGTTGGGTGTGTTTTTTAATGCTGTACGGGAATTAAAATACATAAAGAAAGATGGAACTGAAATTAATATGACTCCGGACAACATATTTTATGTTGGATGTTTGTTTTTAATCTTGTAGTTTCTAAATCATTAAAAAGAATGCAGTAACTGTTTACTCCGACATTGCTATTATATATGGATTAGAAAATTCTTCAAAGTGCTTGGATTACAATTTGAAAGCCCACACACAGATACTTATCGCAAAACTACGGTAAATATGAAATTGTAACACTCACACAGAATGTCACTCATCCTCTTTAAGGATATTCTTGTTCGATATGTTTACTCAGTTCTTCATCCTTACAGTAACACCTTTCGATACCATAAACCCCCAAGAAAAGGCATGTGACACAACAGTGGCAGTTGGTTTTCCTGTTATATGGCAGTTTTTTTTCTTCCATTTTTTTCCTGGTATGTAGCAGTTGCTTTTCCTGGTATGTGGATCAAAATGATACTCGACATGCTCTGTAAGGGAAATGATCATGGCTAAGTAAACAAAGTGCCTGTCTCCTCACTCCAGCTCAGGGACTCTTTCCAGAGTGAAGAGGCATCACATATCCGGGGATGCCGGTCACCCTGGGGCCCCAAACAGAGGAGCAGAACACTTCCACTGGACAATTTCACAAATGGCTTTTTTTTTCTAGGGTTGATTTCACAGGAGTCAAGTTATTATCTAAATCCTTCAACTACTTGGATAACATCAGCAAGAGGCTCAAGTAGTCCTGAACTCTCTCTGCCCCCTGATGATGATGTAGCATGTCACCTGCCTCTGTATGCTATCTGGAGTGCACTTTGACGCAGAGCGTTTCATATATTATTAGCTGAACCCAGGTCAGATAGGGTTTTCAGATGGATGAATTTCAGAAACTATGAGTGGGTTAACTGTGTTGTATATTTGTATTAATGGGTTGATGACCCTCTGTTATTATCGAGTTTTCACTCCTGTGCTCCTGTCATGAACCCAGCATCTGTGTTTGTATTTGAAAAGCTGCATGTCCTCTTAAGAAAGATAAGGATGCTGGAATGGGAGGCGTGTGTGTTTGTGTGTGTTTGGTGTTTTGTGTCTGTCCATGAGTTAGAGTACGTTTGGGAGTGTGTGTTTTTACATCTTTTGGGGAGTTAGAGTGTTTGGGAGCAAAAGTGTGTTTGTGTGTGTGTGTGCGTGTGTTTGTATGTATGTATGCGTGTGTCTGTGTGTGTGTAGCAGAAGGAGACAGAGAGATAGAAAGTGAGAAAGTGGGGAAAAGGAAAATATGCGATGACCCATGAAAGATCGGTCAACCGCCTGGGGAGAGATTGCAATCTCCTGTTGCTGCTCTCTCACCTCAGGATTTCAATCTGATAAAAGCACTTTTAGCATTCACATGCCCAGATGCCCGGTGAATAGGGACGCCCCTGCATTATCAGATAGTCACTGCTGAAAGATGAGGCCAGTGATGTCGCACACAGAACCTTGGAGAAAGATCAGGAGGCTGGCGTTCCTTGGAGGTCAACACTACAGAGAGAAATCCTCATGAATGATAAGAACCCATGCCTGCCCTCTTAGTCTACTGCTCATTTCAAGTGACACAGGGTTTTGCATAGATGAACCTGGAAACTAATAATCGTTACCCCTCGACGAGCTCTCCTTACCTGAGATGATGGTGGAAAGGATCGTCGGATCGAAAGGATGTGTTTCTGCGCTCGTGCTTTCATACGTGTTAATGAAAGACTTGTTTTTGTGAGTTCCTTTTCCTGGCATGTCACATCGACTGGTATCGCTCGCGCATCACATTCCCCAACCCAGAAGCTCCTCTGCCGGGGTGAACCAGACTATACCAGACTATACCAGACTGCACCAGACTACACCAGACTTTACCAGACTATACCAGACTATACCAGACTATACCAGACTGCACCAGACTACACCAGACTTTACCAGACTATACCAGACTTTACCAGACTATACCAGACTATACCAGACTGCACCAGACTACACCAGACTTTACCAGACTATACCAGACTATACCAGACTATACCAGACTGCACCAGACTACACCAGACTTTACCAGACTATACCAGACTATACCAGACTACACCAGACTTTACCAGACTATACCAGACTGCACCAGACTATACCAGACTTTACCAGACTATACCAGACTATACCAGACTGCACCAGACTACACCAGACTTTACCAGACTATACCAGACTATACCAGACTTTACCAGACCGAACTAGGGACTTTCATTACATCAAGCACTGCTTCTTCTCTGTAGCTTAATCAGGAACCCATGTTTCTTACACATGAAATATCTTCATATCCATCCATCATACACAGTACATGGTGCGTACATAATGTAATAACCATGAAACGATGACCAGTCGACCATGAAAACACCCTCTTTCTCCTCTCAGTCTTATCTGAAGTGAAGGCCTCATCTTGGTAGATGACTCAGCCATTTCAATGAGATATGCGTTGAATAGAACAGGCTATTTAAGAATATAAATGTTCATTAACACCGTGAATCCAGTTGCATTCTTCCCATACTGCCTGGTTCTTTGTAAATACCACCACCCTCCCTTGCCAGATAATAATTGCTTGATTACTATTTATCTATTTATGTATTTATTTGCTAACATGATACCATGTAGACATTTCAGAAGAGGCCAGGGGAAATTAGGAAGACATTTAGAGGCGGTTAGCTGCAGAAAATGTCTGTTCTGACCTTTTCTAAGTCTCCCTTTCCAACTCTACATTTGGGGTATCTCAACCCCATTCAGTGTCCTGGAATCAACCTAGCATGTTAGGACCACTGATGACACTTTTTCAGTCTTATTGATTTCATTTGCCAATTCATTTTGACTACACTGGATGGGTTTTTTAATTGGATTTTTTTTATGTATTAACCAGAGCCCAACCTTTAATTGGTTAGCTCTTTGCAGCCTGCGCTGTGATCTGTGTAATTATACGACAATTCTGCTCATTAGGTGATGGCCTCCTACAATTCCTACTTGTTGACTGTGTTTAGTCTGAACTTGCCTGACACCAGTTGTACAAAATGGATAAAAGGTTTGTGTGTGTCATTACATCATAACAGATAACATTCTGATGTTTAAACAAAGAAACTTATGAAACACACATCCTGTATCTATATAAGTTACATATTTTATATTGTTCAGACCAAAATACCAAACACTTACCAGATCTCCTGGTGATACAAAAAATCCTAGGTGCGAAAAAATATAGGTTACTACTTCAGGAAATGGGTCTTACGTTCAATATCTGAGGATGGGGAAATTGCTGCACAGTGGTCTAAAGGTGGTCTATGTTTTCAATGAATAAGCGATTTAAAGAAAAATGCCTGTGATTTCTGGCTCAGATTGCAGTGCTGTAAAAAAAGCTTTTCTCAGAGTGCTATAAATGTAGTATGTGGTGCGTCAGAGACAAGACAGCTCTTATCTGTCAGCCTGCTGGTACTGTTTCAACATCCCTGAAACCTTATTCTAAAGGGACTGAAAGTAAATTGAATACCTGTCAGATAATGTCTGAATATGGTTGTTGGAGATCCGGCCTTCCAATCCTGCTTTAAAATCCAACATGCTCAACATTTTCTTGAAGTGATTTTTGATTTAGTAAATAATGACACTTTTTATGAAAGAATAGGTATACGTGATGTGGTGTTTGAAATGTTTGAAACTGGATGTTTATACTCCTGTGTCATGCAAAACGCAGACTGTTATACTGGTAGAAATACTAGTCCTTTGATACGCTGCACTTTATTTGGCGCTGTGAATAAAAACATATTTAAAAACATTAATATTTCTTACTCCAACTTGGATATCATACAAACCCTGAACTAAAATCTTCGGAAATTAATAAACAGCATTCTTCTGGAAATACAGCCTCCGATGTAACTGAAGACCAGTGTTGTCTTTCGTATGCGTGCCCTTAAGTAATAAGCTCTCTCATTGTTCTCTTTTGCAGAACCGTGACAGAATGGTCGACTGTATGAGCAAAGTCATGCTGCACACTGCCCTATCATGCTGGCAGCCTTTCCTGGGGCTGGCCCTGCTGGCTGTCTTTGTGAGCTCGGCCCTGGGGTGTCCGGCCCGGTGCGACTGCTCTGCCCAGAGCAAGGCAGTCCTGTGTCACCGCAAGCGCCTCCCAAACATCCCTGACGGCATCCCCATCGAGACCCGAATCCTGGACCTGAGTAAGAACAAACTGCAGGCCATCAACCCTGACGACTTTGCTGCCTTCCCTGGACTGGAGGACCTGGACCTGAGTGGGAATATCATCAGCTATGTGGAGCCAGGAGCTTTCAACGCCCTGTTCAGCATGCACTCCCTCAGCCTCAAGAGTAACCGCATCAAGCTGATCCCCCTGGGCGTGTTCACGGGCCTGTCGAACCTTACGCGCCTGGACATCAGCGACAACAAGATTGTCATCCTGCTGGATTACATGTTCCAGGACTTGCACAATCTGAAGTTTCTGGAGGTGGGTGATAACGACCTGGTCTACATCTCCCACCGGGCTTTCAGTGGCCTGCTCGGTCTGGAGAGACTCACCCTGGAGAGATGTAACCTGACGGTGGTTCCCACCGAGGCTCTGTCTCATCTGCACAACCTGGTCAGCCTCCACCTGCGCCACCTGAGCATCAACTCTCTACACCCTTTCTCCTTCAAGAAGCTGTTCCGGTTGCAGCACCTTGAGATTGACAACTGGCCGTCCCTGGACCAGGTCCCTGCCAACACACTGCATGGTCTAAACCTGACCACCCTGTACATCACCAACACCAACCTGTCCAGCTTACCCTACCAGGCCCTGAGACACCTTCCTTACCTGACGCACCTCAACCTATCTTACAACCGGATCCGGCGCATCGAGGGGGGCTTGCTGACTGACATGGTGCGTCTGCAGGAGCTGCATTTGGTCGGTGCCCAGCTTTCCGCCATTGAACCGTACGCCTTCCAGGGCCTACGCTGGCTTCGAGTTCTGAACGTGTCCCACAACCGCTTAGACACGCTGGAGCGGGGAGTATTCCAGGCGCCAGAGGCCCTGCAAGCACTCCTGATCGATGACAACCCCCTGGTCTGCGACTGCCGCCTCATGTGGATCTCGCAGAAGACGGGCATTGCGTTTGGCGAATCGCAGCCGGAGTGCAGCAACCCGGAAGGCATCCGCGGCAGACCTTTCAAGGACTTCAAGGAGATGCTACTGTCCTACTACATGACGTGCACCAAGCCAAAGATCCGGGAGAACAAGACCCAGACGGTGACCGTAGACGAGGGCCAGCCGGCCAGGCTGTACTGCAGCGCAGAGGGAACCCCGCGGCCAGCCGTGTCATGGCTATCCCCTCGGCGCCGCCATCTCACCAACAAGAGCCATGGAAGAGTCACAGTCCACAGCAATGGGACCCTGGAGATCAAGTCTGCGGAGGCGCAGGACAGAGGCGTCTACCTGTGCATGGCGTCCAACTCGGCTGGGAATGACTCCCTGATGGTTTCCCTGGCGGTGAAAAGCCTTGGATCTCTCTACGCAAACAGGACCCAGTACTACACAGATCCTAGCAATACCACTGCCAATGGAACGGCCAACGTGAGCTACGGTTTGGACCTAAAGACGATTTTGGTGTCGACGGCGATGGGGTGTTTCACCTTCCTCGGAGTTGTCTTGTTCTGTTTCCTGCTGCTGTTTGTCTGGAGCCGCGGGAAAGGAAAGCATAAAAACAACATAGATATCGAATACGTACCTCGCTCCAAGTCCAACGGCACCAACGTGGACAGCGCCGAGGTGCAAGCCGGTCCTCGTCACTTTAACATGAAAATGATCTAAGAAGGTGTGTGTGCGCGTGCATCTGGAACTCTTGGGGAACGTCGGAAAGATTATGTATTTTTATGAAAAGAATGGACATCTGAGTTTCCCGCCACTGCAGGGATGACATTACCGAACGTGGGAACAGAAGGAGCCGCAAGAGGAAGCAGATCAAACCGATGCTTTGTACGCTGTGGACAACGTTTGGATGGTGTGTGTAAAAAGTCAGGACATCTGTTCTCACACAGTTGCCATTGAGCTGCTGAAGCTCAGAAACTCGCAAACGATCTGAATCACTATCCAGGGAACTGAGCAGAAAAGGCAACAATAATATGCTTTTCAACATTTGTATGCCCAAAAAGAGCCCTTTGGTGTGGGGTTGGGATTTAACGACACTAAAAGAACCATGTACAGTACAAAATTTGTATCTAAAGTATTACTCTTTGTTTAGTCTTGCACCATACTTATTCACCAAACAGATTAATCAGAGCATAACTCTCTCTGCCCGTGATCTTGCATATGTGTACTTAATGCTTCGTTATGTACATCTGTTATGTGCATATTCATCGAGAACTGTTCATAGCAATACTCATGGGATACTGTCAGTGAAAATCTAAATGCCCCCCACCAATTAAGCAGTTACTGTACCTTTTACTAATGAGTGTCCATAGGAAAGGGCTTTAATGGGATTTGGAAGTTCACACTAGAGATGTTGTTCTCCAGTTAACCCTAATTGACAGAGATATGAAAATATAAGATTATTTATTATTCTATGTGAAATTAAAGATAGATTTTATTTATTAAAATCGCTGAAAGGGTTAACACAAAGGAACGATTGAACACTATTCAGGATCTATATAAACACTTTTGATGACCTTAACGCTGACATTCCAGTCAGAAAATATTCATGGACCACATTTTTGTTCTAATCTTGTCTCTCTCTCTTTCTTTCATGGTAACCTTTGCCTGAAGGCAGGATACTTGAGTCCATTTTACTACAGTGACGTTAACATCCTCCCCCCCCCCCCCCCCCAGTAAGACATTTGGACTCTGTTGTGGTAGTTTCTCATTTTGTTGTTGGATCATTTAGATTGTGAAAGTTTAAAGAAAAAAAAACAACAAAAAAATAATGTATGTGAAATAAATGAAGATTTTATTTGTACAATTTAGCTTGTCTGCACATGACTTTAAACCAACTTTTCTTCATTCCAGACAATGGGAGGAACTGTACGTTATAGTGCAACTGAGAGGTTATTGAACAAGATGTAGAATTATGCACACTTAAACGTTAAAATATTGTAATTCGCCCACAATATTCACATATTCATAAGCACAACAATTTCCTACTTAAAAATTAAGAATGAATGTCTTGAATGCATGAACAGCTACTGCAGTTACAGCAAAATCATATGACTGTTATCAGATGGAGCCGAATAATTTCTTGCCTTTCAAGAGGCAAGACTTTTAGCTGCCATTAGCATTGCTGACATTGCTTACAGCCTCACTTGCTCAAGTATGGATGTGTCTACTCAAAATACATGAGGTTGAATCCATATGGCACCGGGTAAGTAGAAAATATTAAGAAGGTGGTAAATGTCAAATGCTACCTTTGACTATGGCGCTTCAAAAATGCTTCAAGACAGGAAATATGCAAATCATTAAAATTGTTGCCAATATCAAAGGATTATGCAGGGGCAAAATGTCTGATCTCCAAGCTAAGTAAGCATTATTTTGCAGGTGCTGTGAATCAAGAGGATAAAGCGATCAGAATTGAATGTGTTTAACCTTCTGACACAGAGGAACACATTGAGTCCAGAGGGGGGATAAAGTGCCCCATTCCAAGGGGGATGGGTAGATAAAGAATTCAAACCATTAAGACATATGTGCATGACTGTCTGCTAAGTAACTTCGAATGTTGACATAAAATATTTAAATGCACATTACTGTAAATGATGTACATTATATACTATTTCTATTCTCATAACCTTTTTTTCTGAGCTGCATTTACGCAATTTTTTGTTCTTATACTTTACATTCACACAACTTTTAGCATGCAAACTTTGAGATGTTCGTTGTCGTTTGTTATTACGATAACTGCCAGAAGGTTTAGCTTCTCATTTATTAGCTATTTATAAAGCAACGTAAAGGTACAGCACTTTGTATGGCCGTAAGAAAGGCCTTTAGAATGAACACAGGTCTTCTCCAGATCAGGAAGCACAGGCAGTAGAACTGTCCTGAACACACAAAAGGACTTAGGCTTTGTCAGTTTGTAGGTCAGTGATGTCTGCCTTCTGTTCTGGCAGAAAAGTCAGAACCACCAGATGAAACGCCTCCCTCCCTCCCTCAGTGACCGCCTTCCTCTCTTCCCTCCCTCGCCACTGTCAGACACTTAAGAGTGTCAACAGATCATTATTGTAAGAAGACATCTTCTCTAAAATGGTGCCAGCAGAACTGTGTCACCTCACTCTGTGTCACTGTGTTCTGAGCGGAGCCACACACAGTGTTGCACTCAGAAATCCAACGGTCTGAGAAAAACACAGCAGAAACAGGACTGTGACTACAATCCTCTGAAGGTCATCTCTTTTGTGAAGTTTCATGCACTGTGAAAGCAACACGATCCCTCCTATAGGCCAGCAGCTCTCTGTAGTTGAGTCCTTGTTGACTGCTTGTTTTCCATTCATTTGATGCTGAATCATATCAATTGTGAACACTGTGGTCGATAAACTTTTTTTTCCTTGCCTGAATCATTCTGAAGGTCTTCAGTGAAGAACAGCAACTCCATGAAGCAGCATCCAGAAACTTCAGCATGTGCTCTTCATGCTGGGACACGTCCCTGCAGATCTGCCTTTTTAGACTTACATTTCCACATTCACAGTTTAATTTCGCCGGTACGTCACCCGGACAAACTGCCTTGAAGCGACCCAATTCAAATCTTCAGAAGGAACGTTGAAAGACACAGCACACAGACAGCGTGCTGTTAGAATCACCTTCTTTCGCCTGCCTGCATGTTAAGATAGACCCGACCATCTGAATTACCCCTGTGGGCATACCAGAATGGATCCAGGAATAATCTTCACTGGGGGAAGGCAAATAGATGTATGTATGGAAGAGAGGGGGCGGCATGCGAGGAGGTGTTTGCAGGCCTTGACATCAAATGCTTGAGTGGAGCTGGCAGTTTCAGCCATCAGGGCAGATGTGAACAGGGCTGTATGCTTTCATTAGGTTTAGCTTTCATACTCTCCCCAGCGATGCTGCAGTCTGCCAAATGAGTTCCCTGGCGATCTGACTCCTGTTCCATCACTCCATCCCACAAATGGTTGCAGTCTTGCAAAATTTGTGTCTATGTGTGTGTCTGTGTGTGTGTGTGTGTCTGTGTGTGTGTGTGTGTGTCTGTGTGTGTGTGTGTGTGCAATCGTCTTTGATGCACATGTATGCTCTTCAGCAAACAAATATGAGCATGAGATTCAAAGTTCAGCTCAGACTCTAAAGCATTAACAGACAAAAACAGATCCCATGTACACACTAATATCTCAAATCTAATCGTTAAAGCCTGTTGTGGTTTTCTATCACAATATTATTATTATTTTCTCGTCAACTGATTTACCGGGGTGCAAAGATAAAGATGATGTGCAAACAAACCCTTTTTATGTATATATTTATGCGCTCAATCTCCAAAACCTTCAGTTCACCCTCGACTTATCCCAGTCCTTAAGTCTACACAGATTTAGCACAATTTTTCAAGCATAGAAAACAATGTCACAGGAGAGTGTCTGTGTGGGGGAAACATAATTAGCCATAAACTTCCACCATCCACAGTGACTGATAGCTTCTCTCCAAGCCAACAGTCAATATTTCTTTGTTAGTGTGAGCTGCTAGTCTATAATTACGTCTTTGCCCTTTCTGTAAAAGACCGTAATAAACATAAAACTGGGCCTATGGAAATTGAATTCCTCACAACAAATCATTTGTTTAATGATGTATGGACCATTGGATATGAGATAATGGACACCAGACAGACTTTTAGTACTTACACAGTAAAACATACCTATACTATTCAGTACGGTACACAGCTATTTCATTTTACTTACATTGGGTCAGTGAAAAACTAGGCAATGTATGTTCACCAATTCCATCGATGATCCAAAATAATCAATTAATGCAAAAAGGTCTGGCCATCCATGGAAGAATGGATTCACTTTTTAAGACCCTTTTAATCCTAAACTTATGAATTGCTTTTGTAAAGGTCTATTATTTTAATTTGAATGTTCAGATGCAGGTACGTTATTTTTAAAAGTTATTTTATGTAGCTAACCATATCCAGTACCACTATACGTATAGCCATACAGTATAGGTGTGTGCACTAAACCAGGAATAATATTTGTTGCTCCTTCAAATTCAATCTTAAAACAGACTATAGAGACTTCAGAAAAATATAGCTTTGTCGAACACCTGACGTGTTTTTTGTGAATTCAATTCATAATAAATGCCACTAGGGAATCCGGGACAAAACAATATATATATATATATATATATATATATATATATGCATTTGTTGCTTTCATCTTCAGCTTTTTAAATCCAACGCCTCAGACATCCAGGAGCTACGTGTGCTGTAAGAGACTGTCCCGTGTAGGAGGGAAGATTTGTGAAGACACCTGCGCCCCAGGTAAACCACAGGAGGGGGCTGTCATCACAACACTAAGTGAAGATCAAAGTCATACCAGTGGGCTTTCTTAGATTCAGTCAAGTTGTCCCTTGATGTTGTCAAAAGTCTTATTTCCCTTTTGTGCTCTGTTCTAAGAACGGGCGTAGGGGAGAGAGAGAGAGAGACTCACAGACACTAATCTGAGGTTCAGCTGTCATCGTTTTTTACTACACGTTGACGCAAAGTCTTAATACGATGTCTTAATAATCCATACAACAGCATTCAGACGCAGATGAAGCTGGATGTGGGGGTTTCTAAGGAGATAAATTGCTAGCTCTGCTGGTTCAGTGCTAGGATTCTTGCCTGCCATGTACAGCGCCTGGGTTAGATTCCTGGATTCAGTTCCAGTTCTTACAATTGTATATGATGCTCTGATATTAGCTATTCTATCAAAGCACTTCCATAGAACTCTCCCTACTCACAGCATTATTTTAACCCTTGTAACATCCTTTCCTGCAGCTCTTCCACTTTCTGCAAACAGTATTCCTTAGAGGTGATCATAGTTTCTATATGAATCAGTGAGGGGAAATGAAAAGTGGATGATTTTACAGGAGGTAGCAGCTGAGCTGAACTCATCATGCAAAGCCACACTCCTCTATCTTTGTATTCATACATTACCTTTTGCTGAATATGAATAGGGGGATGTGTGTGTGTGTATATGTGTGCATGTGTGTGTGCGTTTGAGAGCAGAGGACAGCATCCAGGTGCTGTTTCTAAAGAGCTTGTCTTCAAACAGTGTTTTTCCTCTAAAGCCTGATCATTTTGCACTAATGCAGCCAGCGACTGAAACAGACCTTTGAAGCCACAGACTAAAACCCTAACAAGATATAATTGTGTCATCATCAACGTTAGTTTATACAGTACTTTACCTGCCATCATATCTCTAATACTAGTACTGTGTAGCACTGTATGTTATCAGTGTTCCTAATGTCATTCTGAAAATTGAAGGTGTTACCTGTATACAGACTCAACTCTTGTGTGGTACAACCTTGAAACAGAAGTATGGATTAAATCAGTTTACATGAGCCTAGTTTTAAATGGTTTTAAAACATTTAAAACAAGTCATCCTCTAAACTGAATTCAAACACACTATTTGTTATGTCCTTCGTGTTTAACAGGACAGCTGTAGACCGCCCAGTCACTGGGAATGTTCCGGATGCAGTCGACATATTCCACCTTGAGATATGGTGCATAGTGAACCAAGATTTATGGGAAGCCGTTAAACTTAACCATGTCAAGTTATGAATGTTGGGCTGTAAACCCAAGCGATTTAATCCATGGGTTTTTATCAGGGTGGAGCAGTTCATTCATTAAAGGGGATGATTTATGAAGTCAGATCCCTTTTAGAAGAAGCCACCCCTTTTTTACCAAGGTGGTTCGACCCAAGGATCGAGAGGAATATGTGTTATTTTTGCTCTCCTGTTTCTTTTAAGACCCAAAGTATCCTGCTGTATGTTCCACTGCCTTGCACAGAAAACCGCCTTTATTCCTAGAATTACATAACACATTTTGGAACTGGATATCCACAGCAAAAAGCTAATTCAACATATATCTTATTCAATATGACAGTAGATTACTAAACTGTGTCAAGATACATTTTTGATGGAATCACTTTAATCACATCCATAAATAAAAAACGTGTCTTATTATTTTATTCAACATGTATATAGGACAGGAAAACATGGTGTACTTGGAATATGTTCCATTTATAACAAGACTGCAGTTCATCATGAGGATGTTTCTCACTGTGACAGTTTACCCACATGTTACCTATGCAGATCACCTCACACTGATGTGAAACACCGCCCACAGGAGAGTCAAACCACACAATCTGTAGACAGCACGTCTAGACAGCGTGTTCGTTAACTGGAAAGAAATCTGTCACGGTTCCTTCCCCATCAATAGAGCTCATGACCAGTTATATTGATATTGGTGCGATGATGTTGCTGCAAAAGCAATTTTGCACTGTTTAGGTTTAGTCAAAAGAACCATTAAACTGTCTCGGCCGTGAATAGATGTTTGTTTGTTTACTTCTGTTATGCGTTGAAATTTCTGTCACACTGAGATCCCTGGTGTGAAGACATCCAAAAGCAATGCAACATAATGGATAATAATATACTGTTGTACTGGACTACCTAATTGTGTCCAAAACCAATTTCTGCAATATGACTTTACACCTTACGTAAGAGCTACCTAATTAAGAAAAAAAACTTTTCAAATGTACTTTGAATGTTAGTTACAACTTTGAATGTTAGTCACAGCAATTATAACGTTCAAAGTAGCATGCTTTAGTATTCCTTTTTTCCTTAGTTTATTTGTGGTGCATGCTAATTTATTTAGGATTTTCTTTTGGACCCATTTATCTTCATTCTTACTCACCAGATCTTGAGGTGCTCATTTTTGTCAAATCACAACAACACTTTTCATTTTCTTCCCATCTTTTCTTAGCTCCTCCATTTTCTTAATCAGGCCAGATTAAAGAAAATCCCCTGAGGATTTGGACTGCATATGAGTTATTCATAAACATCGGAACTACATTTGACACCTACAGCTTGTGTTAAAATAGGATAGGAACACTTATGCAATGTCGCTGAGCAGGTTACTGCATGAAGACAGATTGGATGGCTATCTACCATCTGAATGGAGAGACTGAAGACTCATAGTGATTTGGAACATTATCCTTTGTCATGTGAAGCCGTGCAACATGAATATATTTGAAAGGAAATGGGAGAGCATAGAGGATAATATATTTACAAAAATATTCCTTCAGTTAAAGGTTTTTTTTGGGGCGATGACTTCACCCAGTAAGGCAGCTCCAGGACATAGAGGGGGGTGGTAACTGGCTTCAGAATCCTTGAAGATTATACTCCATTGAACAGCTCAGCACAATTAAACACAAAATGACAAAATCATATACTAACAATGAACATCTACACGCAAGAAATATCTATTAACGAGGAAAAATGTCATGTTAATTAGAGCAAAAATGCTCAGAGAGAAAAGAGAGAGAACGACAGAGAACGAGAGAGAGAGAGAGAGCCTCATGAGCATTACAGATGATTCATGAACAAACTCTCCTTTAAAGAATATATTTTATGTTTTTGTAGGGTTTGTTTTCTGCTTTTACATCCACAGATGTCGTGTCTCATCAGGAATCATCAGGAGACCAAAAGCTTCTGTCTGGTCTTCTTGACATTTAGCAGACGTGCATCTTGCCATTGGGTCACTTTGCCTTGACACCAATACAGGTGAAAAAAAAAGAATATTGCCTGATTACAACTTAGTTCTTTCTAGAGTTTCTTACTTCCAACAAGTCAGAGTAAGATCAAATGTTCTCTCTGTAACGTCATCATCATTTCCCACACGCTCTCAATGTGTGGTCCGGTTAATTATGTGATATTTCAGACTGAATCCGTGACATTTGCTTTTCTGCTCTTTCTACGCTGAGGTTTGTCTGTGAAGCAAGCTGGCTGCACTCAGGTACACTCCAGACGTAAGGCTGTCAGCTGGAGGTGGGAGTCTGAGGACCTTGAAGGTGTTAGACAGAGAGTCCTTTTCACATTCTCTGATAAGTCTGGATAATTCCTGTTCCTCTATAGTGCGCTCTCACGTCATAATCAAATGGAATCAGGCATTCTTCTCCTTGTGGAACAAGTGTTTGGCTCCCACCGTCGTCTGTAGTTCAGACAGAGCGAGTAACGTCTGGAAAATGTCTTGAGTGCTCTCCATGCTGCTGGAAGCACAAAGTCACTCAGTCTACTGTTACACTACTGTTACTGTTACGTTATCAGTGTGCCTGTTTATGGGGCAGGTTATTATTCAATAGGAAGTCTCTTCATGTTATCATTCAACACACACGCCAAAGCATGAAAACCTTGAATGAAACATAACATAACATAAGTTGCTCCAGTTATAATGTGATATTTTTCAATGCTGTGGCCTGCAATTACTGTACCAAGTCAATTCTGCAATGTTGTTGTTCTAATGGGTGGCCATGGGTTCAACAAGCACTCGACTGCCTGCGGTGTAACTTGCCTATCTTCATCTGTCATGATGAGATACCTTCTCAATCCAGCAGGTCCCAATAACCCTAACCTCCCTCAGTGAACATCACAAGACCACAGCACCCTGGAGGGTTGATATATCGATGAAATCACCAAAAGGAGATTAAATAAATGTGTTCTTCCAAAGGTTTATGGGGAGTTTCTGACTAATCCTTTATCAGATTAAAAAAAATCCTAACAGGGTTCGTATTAAGAGAGACTTTGATTGATTTCAAACAGATGAAGATGGAGGTAGGTTATTGATGTGACCTTGCTCTCAAGGTTATTCAAATCACAACCTAATTATAGTTGCTTCACATGTCCACTGTAGTCTGGTCAATCAGATAAGATGGCCTTGAAAGGTAAGCCAAGAGAGATAACATTAATATTTGTCTATGCGTGTGTCAAATGGTCTGGAGAAGAGAGAGAGGGTAGTATTATAGTGAACAATACACTCACAAGATAATGAGACTGTGTGTGGCAGACCCTTATCTGTCGTACAGCCACTGTAAATTACAGATGACATCAGGTCATCTAGTCACACATGGCAAGTAGATTTTCTTCTTTTTTTTTCATTATTGTTTCAATGCATTTTGTTTTATTGAGAAAGCGGAAGGGAATTGACAAAGGTTAATAATAAGTAATCTCTTACTTTCAATTAAGACATTTATATTAAACTGGAGTTTGAAATGAGCAGTTGAGCTGCGAATGAGGGCTACATAACTCATTATTATTTTCTTGGGTGTGCACGGTTTTCATTTTTAAGACATTCAAGACCACCCTCATTATCTGCTATCTGAACCCTTCTGTGTTTATAAAGTATTTTTATTGTTATTTTATTGTTTACTGTTTGCTACAGGTACACTATTGCCCGTTGGCGATGCTTGCCATGTAATTGTAACTTTGGCTGAATGCTCTTATAGCGCTTCCCTTTGGCACTTGTTTGATTTCTCACAATATGTTTCATAATAAATAAACCTGCTATGTTTGGGGACTATCATAGTGCTATGATCAGTGACCTATGCTCTTTTGTAAAGCTCTCTCTTGGAAGCCGTTTTGGATAAAAGTGTCATAGTGTAAATAAATAAATGTGAAGGTATTTTCAGTGTATCTCGTCTTCTCAGTCACTGACGGTTACTATAATGTATTGTCAGGTAAAGGGTTAAATAAGCTCTTAACTGTCGTGTTCTTTTTCATCAGTTTAGATGAATTGCTGTACTTCAAAACATTCCTAGACACATGCACTTAAACTACTTGTCAACGAATGAAGGGTAAACTGACATTTGACAATGCAGCCGTTGCTCAGACAATGTTATCAGCTCATGAGAAAACAGTCACATCAAATGAGAAAAAGTTTTTTCCTTGGAAAATACAACACAGCTCCAGATTAGTCACTGGGAAATCTGGACTAAACCATTCCGGGAAGCAACACAACTGATGAGCCAATATTTCTATTGTGAAAGGAAACACAAAGACGATGCCAGTCATAACATGCCATCGTGTGTTCGGGTTGTCGGACATGTTTGAAGTTTCTGTGAAACGTCCTTTGACCATCATTCTTCAAGACAACAAATCTCACCCTGTGACGAGACACATTCACAACTTATCATCACATGAACTGTCGTCTGCGCCTCAACTCTTGAGCTGCTGTGGGGACGTTTGCTTGGCAAACCATGAGAATAACCGAAGCAGCCAAGCCACACCTTGTCGGTGATCTCTAAACCCAGCAGGCTGGCCAGCCCATGAACCCAGAGATGCTGACGCAAACAGATTTACAGGATGTGGGGAGTCAGAGGAAGCCGTCTCTGGACATGACACCCACAAGCTGCACATAAAGACAGCGGCGTCTTCTATCCCATAGTCCGATTAGGCAATAAGATGGAGCCTCTCGATTCATCAGAATCTTGGGGAGCGGAATTAGAGACGACTCACTTCCTGTTATCCGCTTTGAAAGACCGTTTTTGTTGCTTCTGAATTATTAAGCATCTTATCTTGGTATGCATTCACTTGTGTGTTATTGTTTTGGGGTGGGGCAGGGGGGCGGATGGATGGGTATTCTGTGTTTTTGGCAGTGATGAGTGTTCGGGGTACAAAACTACAAAAAGCTCTAAATGGTTGTCTACTCCAGAGGAAAATATCGTATATTGTTTGAACAATTTAAAATGTGCAATTCACAACAAGGTCAATTAGCTAAATATATGGACAGAGACCTCAAACTGAATTGAAAACAGATTTTCAAAAATTCATGACAACCGTATTGTGTTAACATTTTATTGGTCACAAAAACAGCAGCTTGTTTTTTTTAACCCTAGTTTTTGTTTTGTGCTTAATGTGTACTGCTACTGTGACTCTAAATGCTTGCATGATACAGGTGCAACAAAGCTGCTTTCTCTTCTCAATTCTTTTAGGGAATTGTCTCACTCAAATACCAACAACCTGAGATGCAATCAACAGACAGATCTCCACCCTTAAATTACTGACAAACAATACAGTGCATCACCTCAAGCTTTTGCATGATCCTCTCTGGTCTCCCATGTGTTCTGTGGGGGAGGGGGAGAGGGGGAGAGGTGGAGGGGGAGAGTGATGGGGTGCG
Organism: Protosalanx chinensis; assembly: GCA_030340685.1. Lineage (NCBI taxonomy): Eukaryota > Metazoa > Chordata > Actinopteri > Osmeriformes > Salangidae > Protosalanx > Protosalanx chinensis. Next base: position 13,332,932 of record CM059330.1, on the reverse strand, counting down.
TGTGCTCGCTGTTCTCCTCTCAGTGTTATTGCTCACTTCTCTGATGCCGCAATATTATCTCAAGCTGCAGGCTTCTGAGCGTAACTTGTAAATAATCCACAACGCTGGACAGAAGCCTGTGAGGGCCAGGGCTAAGCTCGGGCTTATTTGGCTTTCATTGTGCTATGAGTTCATTACTCTTCATATCCCCCAGCAGAAGGCAGCCAGTTACATTTATTTTCACCACATAGTTTTATTTTGCCATAAAAGCCAGATTAGCATTGAGGAAAATGCCCTGTTTTTGTTTGGGTACACCATTATTACGTTTGCCCTCCGCCTTCACCCGCCAACCTCTGCTCCACCTCAAGGTTCAGTAAACATTCAGTGTGTGTTTGTGTGTGTCTGTGTGTGTGTCTGTGTCTGTGTGTATGAATGGGTAGAAAACAATATTTCCTTCATATTTCTTTCTTCATTTACAGCTGTCTTTCATTGTACTTGTGCAGCACAAACATAGGGTTTGCAGTAAACAGTTGCCTTTTGGAAACAACTAAAAATAACACACGAATTATGACAGAAATGTGTTGTTTCTTTATCATATCAATACAACCCTGCCACATCCATCTAAAACCAAGCAGTGACATGTTGTGGTGTTTCTAGTTCCCATCCTGCCTCTCTCATCCATGAAGCACAGCTGTCTGCCTCTTCAGGAGGGTGACACCCTCAACCTTGAGTCAGTATTGATTCAATCAGGCCGCTCTGAAGACTGTCAAGTGTCCTCTGGTCTGCTGAGACGGGCCACCTCAACGACAGACTCGGCTCAGGGAGCAGTTACAGTCAATCCAGCATGTCACTAGCATTTTCCCCCATCGAAACACCCAACTCAAACCCTCAACTCCTCATTTCTAAGCTCGCCTTTCACTCCAGTCAATATTTTGAAGAGAACATGGAGCGTGAGCCGAGAAAAACTGAACATTTTATTTTCAACGTACCATTCGGGTAGTCTGTGTTTGTCTCACTGTAACTCAAATTATTATTGAATTATTATTATAACTCAACACATTGCATTCACAGCTATTGTTATTGTCAGACAAGATAGTTTTGGCAGTGATTTACCTGCATCTTTTAGTAATTAGTGCAGACAAGGTGTTTGCTTTTAGAGAGTTAGTGTAAGAAGTGAAAGGCACAGTGAGTATGAGTCCTGTTACTGTCAATTTCAGTGTCAACTTCAGTGAATCTCCAGAATAACAAAGCAATTATTTCCTCTTGGTTACTCGTTAATGGCATAAAAGAAACAACAGATTGGAAAGTTTATTGCAAAGTTTTGACACCAACTTTGCAATAAAATAAGAGATTTATCGCTGAAGGGCCACATAATGAGGAGTGACCATCCTTTTCCACCACAAGATGTTACTCTGTGTTTTATTAGCAGAAAAAGTGGGGATGAGCAAGCTGTCAAAGCTGGTACATTTTAATTGAAAACTGCAACCAACAGCAAAATGTCTAGTAACTTTCATCAGATTGACACCACCTTAAAATATGTTATACATAATTAATTACTAATTATAGTAAGCTTGGCTATGTAAATGACAAACCATCTGGAGATTTTGGTACTTTGAAATAAACATCCAACATATCATCACGTCGTGGTCTCATGAATCCAGCTCTCTGTCATTCATCGGACTGATTCATAGAGACACTCGAGACGCTGTCCTCTCAGTCTTAGCTTTCCAACAACTAAATGTCAGATACATGAGAAAATACTTGACCCGATGACCCAGCTGACTGAATGAATACCGTCCTCGCTCTCAAAGATGAAGCTGTATGAATCAATCCATGACATCATAAATGTCAGTAATGACACCTTCCTTTTACTTTTATTCCTCTAGCACACTCCTCTAACTTTGCTCCATGTCAACTTAACATATACTTAAAATAAATAAATCTGAATAATTTACAATCCTTGTGTCGAAATATTTGACACCTAAAAGGTGTAAGCGGTAAACATTAGGTATTTTAAAGCAAGTGGCCGTGCGCTACACAGTGAGTGAGTTTAACAAGCTTGTTTTGTTTTTTTTGCAGAGGAGGGACCTTGGCATGAACGTGAAGTGACGGAAAGTTGTTCTGACATCAATGTTTAAAAAGACTTCAAGTGACAAGATGAATTGGTTTTAAAAAGCTTATGTCAACAACTGCAATGTCATAGCCCATCATGCTATGACTTTATTTGGGAGCAGTCAGTTCACTGCGGCATCAAAACTACCTTGACCCTTCCAGAAACATCCCTTTGAAATGACTGTACATTCTCACAGTCGTCCTAACAGCTTTAAAGCTTATTTAAAGGAACTATGAAATTAATAACGTGTTAAAATATATATTTTTAAACCTCTACCATTCGTGATGCCTTCGAAGTCTTGAAATAAAGTGTCTTGCCCTGTGTCTTGCTGTTTCCGCTTGCAGCTCTCACCACAAGGCAACGTTGGATTTGAAATCACCCTTGATTTCAGTCCGGGGCTGAAGGAGCTTTATACAGCCCAACTACTCGACTCTACACAGCCACATGCTGGTTGTCTTTTTGAGCTCTTAATGGCCCAATTATCGAAGCTCTGGAGCAGATCAATGGAGACCTGCCAAGCTAGGCTCCACACAATGGGAGGTGGGGAGGGTGTGACAAGATGCTCTGAGACCCTTTGAGAGAGGTGACAGTCTCAGGCGAGCTACATGGAAGTGTGTCTTTCTCCAGAGCAGTGGCTGTGACAAAACCCTGTCCGCAGAATGGGGCTCCACTCGTTTTTTGTATATATATTTTTTATACATCAGACACAATGGTTCTATCAGATCCATTTAGTTTCCCTGCGAGCAGCGCTGTGTGTCTCTGGACAATACTCTGTCGGCGTGGTAACGCTGAAGGATGAGAGAGAGTGGATGAATCAAATGTGGAACAGCCAAGCATTCGTGCCAGTGATTGCAAGTTGTATGGTTGTTTGTATCTGAAGATGGACGCCACTGGAGGGTCTTTGAATTCATGGCCTCTGATGTGTATAAACCTAACTACAGTCCTGCACATGTACATTGGACATGCATCTGAAGAAAAAGTTTTCTCCCCCCCACACGCACCCTGGTGTGTCAACCTCTTGTGTACCTTGAGCAGAATCAAGGCTTTGGTTACCAGGGTTTCTGCATGTGATGGGAGATGCTGTGGTTTCTGTAGGTCACGATGATCCATTCTCCCCGTGTCACAGTTAACAAGGACACTCCAAGATCGAGCAGGATTCATCAAATGGCTTCTTGATGGGAGCGATGGTTCTGGGTGAAAAGACATGTGGAGACTAATCCAAAATGAATAATATCTGGAACGATGCTTTCGCATGATAAGGTCTCTCGTTCGCTCGCCAGTGGGAAATCCTTTGAGCCTTGTAGAATCGTAGATTCCAGCTGGTTCTCTCCTGTGCGACTCATTTTCAGTGGCCTGCGGTTCTCCACGTTTCTATTGTGTATAAAAAAGAAAGTATCTGGGCATCTGATCTAAATATACAAATATTTGAGACGTTTTGGGTTTGGACAATGGTTAGTACTGTTATTTATGAATGTCCTTCATGAACAAGCATGACTGATTGATGGTGGTTTTCATCTAGGGCGTATGTAACAGATCTCAAGGTAACAGCAAGGTTGCTGTTCTCAAAGTTTCTCAACAGAAACATCTCATTTCTATGGTGGCATTGATATGTCACTGTAATATTTGTCCTACGGCCTTTTGTCATTGTTGTATTCAAGCATGTCCTCATCTTGTATTTAAGACACGCATAAACAAGTCTTACTTTACAAGTGAATATTCTCAGCAGTTTTAAACAACTACAGTTAAATATCCTTTGGGAAAACATCTGTTAATCATTTTCAGGACTCTGCTAGTGTCCAGATGTGTCTCAATTAGTCTGCAGCACAAAAGGACCAGTAAGCAAGTCTGGTCGTACTGTCATAGAAATAAAGAAATACAGTCAGGGCCTTTCCACTGTGGAAGAAATTAGATTTCCTGTGTACTTATATTAATCACTACTGAACACACCTTCTCTGAAGACTGTTGTAACGTCATTACCGCTTGACTGTCACTATCTATGTTTACATTCTTGTGCCCTATAAAAGAATGCTCTCTTGCCTTCGTCCGGGAGAGAGACATGATTGAGATTTTGTTGCCAGAGGTCTGGTCCTTTCTCTCCCAATCTGCAGATTCTTAAATCCATATTAAACCCAGAACTCTACTGAACTGTCACTCCATTTATGAAGAGACGGACCAAACACTTTCTTCAACACCACCCTCTGTAGTTCCCAAGGAGATTATGGTCAGATCCTTGAAGGAATGGTACATAAAATGATGTTTTCTTTGTTTAAGTGCCTCAAATATTTTAGACGAACAAATATATGCCATCAGATCATTTTCCATTGCACATCCTTTCAACAGTCAGTTCCTGTCTGTGAAAGGTTTCAGAGGAGTCAGGTGGCTGTGTGGTTAAGGTGTTGGGTTAGTGAACAGAAGGTCGCCAGTTTGATTCTCAGCTGAGGCAACATGACGCTGTGTCCTTGGTCAAGGCACTTTACCCTACTTGCCTCAGGGGGAATGTTCCCTTTGTGTTCTGTAAGTTGCTCTGGATAAGATTGTCTGATAAATGACAAAATGTATATGTATCTGGGCTGGGTGCACTCGAATGCCAGGCCAGACCCTACTCTTTGTCAGAAGTGTAATTGAGAGATGGGCTTAATCAGAGAGGCGCAATCACAGAGTGAAGAGACCTGGCACAAAATAACAGTGTTGGCCAACAAAACTCTTCTCTCTAGTGCCAGGCAATTCTCATCAAGGAAACACACACTTCTCCTCTAGATGGACAGGACCGATAAAAAAATCCACTTCAAAATATTGTTCCCAGTGGTTTTCCTCTTCTTATATTTGGTTTTTGGTGAGTTTCTGTTCATTAGTTAAGACGACATTCTGGTTATTTCTGTTATTATTATATATTATACTAACCCAATGTGTCTCTCTCACAAGCCCTGATAACTGCTCCCAGTGTTTAGAGGTGAATACTGTCTCTTGCAGGGTAGGAATGTCAGATAGCTTGAAGGATACGGATGGCTGCTGTGCCGTTGGTTTTCTGGAACAGCCAGAAATCAACTTCAACACTAATTCTTCTCGCAATAAATCTGCCTTGAATGCAGAGATCTAGCTGCAGCAGAGACGATACAGCACCTCTCTCCAGTCCCTGGCCCCTACTCACCCCATCTGTCATCAAATTTCATAGGGAAACTTTAAATTAAATTGAATGATTTAATAGTTCAACATTAATTAACATCATCCAATTCATACTGCTCTGGTGGGATGTTATCTCTAATTGTTTTGAATTAAATGTATCTTTCCTTCCAGACATTAGAAGGTGAACTGCCCGACATCGTCAGAATCACACCAGCGTGTTGATGCGCTTCTTGATTAAGCCAGTTGATCGGCCCAGGGGGAGATCCACCTCTCCAGTTCACCCCCCCGACGTGTCATCAGCGATAATCTCCACAAGTGTTTGACAGGAGGCCCCTGCTTTCATCAGACAAACGCTGTCAGTTTCACCCGCTACCACTCCCATCCCACATTTCTCATCTTCACCGCAGAGGGGTTTCAAATAAAGTCCGGTTCATCAAGCGACTGATGATAGTCTACGATGCTTAACGGAGAGATGGAGATAACCGGAGAGTTCAACTTAATCTTGAACAAATGTGAAATATTTACACCATTGCGGCGTAGGCTAACTCAACAGTGAGTAACAACAGTTTCTAATGTATTAGGGATATCTCCACCTTGGTTTTAGTTTTTTAGCTTAGTTCATCAATATGTTAATACTTAGATTATACTGTTGTTTATTTAGATTTACAGTCTTGAAAGAGTATTTATCCGCTCTAAAAGGGTAAAAGGGTGCGTAAAAGGGTCTACATTTACACACACACACACTTTTAACTCAGGCCCAGCTCCATCCTCCCCACACATCTGACTTCAGACTTTATCGTCGTCCAAATCAATATTCCATCAGACAAACACGTTCTTCTACAAACTCACAGGCTATCGCTGTTCATTCAGATGGGTGCAGGCGGCTAGGAGGGCTGTGAAGGTGATCTAATGGCAACACAGACCGGTAGCCGTGACCTGCGGTAATAAGCGTGTGATGAATTCGGAGCGACCCCGGGCTTCCCCGAGCACAGCAGTACATTCAAGATGGAGGAAATTAAAGACGTGTAATTATGCTGTCCTGTGGGGCCGTGGCGATGACAGCGAGATATTCATCAAAGCCCCCAGCAGCAGGTGTATAGCCACATGCTTGGCCTGGTTCAGCGTCAACAGCCCATCATCTTCAACGCTTCTCTATCACTCTCCTCTTTGTTTTCATCAAGAAGATATTCTTATTTTCATTGCCTGCTGACATGATATATATATATACGATCATTCCTTTTCTTAATTCATATATTTTTTATCACGCAGCGTATAGGCCAATACTGGTGTTGCGGTTGTATTGAGTGTAGTATTGGCTAATTCATGCACAGGCATTCTTCAGCATATTGAGCTTTCTCAACCAGCAGATGCCTCCAAATAACTCATTCGGGACTCTTGCCAGAATGGAAAACAGTCTCGTCTCTGCCCCAGTTTTCTTCTGTGTTATGAAATAATTCATGATGAACTCAAACTCATGGCGGATACAGCCAGAGGTGGCTAGGCACTCCAGCTGATATCACTGCAGTGGATAAACTGTATTCATTTGGGAGGAAACTGAAGTCCTCACTTCAACTCTCATGGGTCTAGTCTGAACTATGAGAAAAGCCTCCCAGTGATATGATGTACAAGAAGCAGGATTCTTTTTTAAATTCTTTCTACTACCAAATCATAGTTTGGGTAGTAATCGATTAATAATTGGCTGCATCAGTATTGTCACATAGTTGTTGAAATACACATTTCAGATAACACACAACCAATGCATGTTTGTTGTTATAAGCAGGCCGATGCATCAGAGCTGTGACTACAGGAGCACATATGTATGGATAATAAGACAGAATGCATGAATAAATGATTAGGTAATAGCTGATCTTCTGATTATGATTATCATCAGTGCATTAAGAAATCCTCAGTCTTCCAGAAGATTGTCCTTTGAAACACTTTCGTAACAATGCTGTGGTCGAATCGACAAGGACCTGAGTCAGAATCCTTCCCTCTGACCTTTACCACTTATAATTGGATGGACTCTGTCAGAGCTGCATGTTTCCATGCCAACCCTGGACACCTTGGTTTCCAGCTTGGCTTTGGGTTTTCAAAAAAGTTTCACTTTTCCTAAAACACTTGAAACTTTCCAGAAGAAAGTTTATTTATTTTTTTAATTTAAAAAAGACAATATTGCCTTATTATTTCTTTGCCTCCTATGAGGCCATGGGGCTGAGATTGTATTCTCCATTTGGACAGTGGTCCTACCACAACAACACCTAATATCTTAACTGTTCCTTGGGTATTACGAGAAAAATAGCTAGCCTTGAAATCTTTTAAGACATAAAGGTTACATAAAATGAATCGTGCACAGGATAGCATAGGGGGAAATATCCACCCATCTCCATCTCCTATAACCCTCTTCAGCCAAGCCAGAGCCATTAGAGGTGGGCTAAATTAATTACTGCCCCATTAGTCATAAACGCAATACCTTATGGGGGATGAGAAAAGAAAAATTGTATATGAGCACTATGGAAAGACAGTTTAAATCTGCTGTGGACTTTCTTTAATCAAAAACACAAATGTTAGCACACAAATGTTGGCACAAATGTGCACGTCCGCTTTCACCCCAGGTTATCTGGGTCAGGTAAACCTTAAATAATGTGTGACACACAAAGGTCAGTGAGAGTAATTTGCAGGCTGGGCCCCTATGGGAGCTCGGAGTGACCTATTCCTGATGAGGTCTTCCTCTCATCCTGCCTGAATACTTCCTGTCTTTAATCAGAGAGCCCATCCTTTTAATAAAGCCACTTTCAGCTTAATTTCCTCTCACAGTGTATTTGCACCCTTTAATACATCTACAAATAGCCTTGGAGGAGAGGTCAAACAACATCCTTTTTTGGGGTAGGATGTTTACTCGGATGACTATGCACTATATATTTAAAATGAACCATGAAGGACTTTCTTCAGGAATCTGGTCTCCGAAAGTGTTTTTGACCGTTCTCTTATCAACTAACCCGGTGTGTCTGCATAGAGAAACCGTGTGCCTTCTGTGACATCATGCTTCTAGCCTGTCCTTTGATCTCAACCAGCAAATGAAGGCTTGTATCATAAGTGCTCAAATGGTGATCCCCCCCCCCCCCCCCCCCAAAAAAAAATACGAAACAAACAAACTTAAAAACAGACTTGTTGCAGCCCACCTACTGTTGTCTGATTTCAGCCAATAAAGAGGATTCTCTTTGTTGGAATAAAGCTCCTTTGATCAGTTTTTCTTCTCTCCTACCAATTTCTTCCATCTCGTTTGGCTATCCCCTTAGCTCTGATATGACTTGATATTGGTCTGTCCTACCTTTGAGAAAATTACGTTTCAATATCTTCACAAAGATCTCTCTTGCTGCCATGTAGCAAATCCTCAAACAAAACCAAAACTTCCAAAAAACACAACACGAGTGTAAAGAATCAGAGAGCAGTGGGAAACAAAGACAATATAAGTGTTGTCAGCCTTGTGTTCTTTCTCTCTTGAACACATGTTTTTCAGGTTTTCACACAGACAAAAACAACAGAAGCTGTGTCTTTGCTATCACATCAGACGTTCTCCAAAGTTATTATCCTTTCTCTGCAGTAGGTTAGTGCTTATTGGACCCTGCATGTCTGCCGTGCTCTGTGGATGTCCAACAGAGGAGGTGCAAACACACACAGCTCACTAAATTAACCGAAGACCTGGGGGAGCTTCTCCTGTATGGAAGGCTTTCAAATGTGGAACTGTTAGTGTTAGACCGATCCTTCAAGGGTTTGGTATGTCCACAACACAAAGATTGCTTCTCTATAACTCTTGCCCCCTCCTTCTTCCCCCTCCCTCCCATCCTCCCTCCTTCTCCCCCCCCCCTTCTCTCCTTCCCCCTTGTCTTGTTTATCACTCCCTTTCTCTAATGGACTATATTAGGTGCATAATAGCTGTTTGTCATCTCCTCTCTGGGACATTTTCTGAAGTTGTTAACTTGCAATAACAAAAACAAAATGATTGTTGATCGACGCACATGATCTCTTTGGATCCACCTACCTATTCAGTCTTCAGATTCAATGTTCCAGGGAACATATCTGATATTGTCCAGTATTCCCATGTGCAGCTTATTCTTAATCGCCTCACTGAAACACTATGGATTGACGCACTCTGTATTCTAGGCCAGCGAACACAAGGCTTTGGAGCTCTCAGCTTCTCACCAACATGTATGAAAACATAGCGAAGGCTACCACAGTAGGAGAAAGATTGGAGAGAGGAAAGTCCAAAAACCCAGATAAACAACACAGAAGACAAGCAAACAAGAAAATGCTTCTCAAAGAATCGAATAGAGTTTGGTGCTTTCTATCCTGTAAACAGACATGAATCCTATAATTACACTGACACAGGATAGCAACTTAACTAGTGGTTGATTTTGATCCGATTTTAAAACCCCAAGAGAATGATAAGCTTGCATTTCTGAACAGAGGGTGACTGTGGCAGAGCTCCTCCAGTGCCCACGCTACATGGCTAATGAGTCATGTGTTGGCAAGACAAGCGTCAGCATTCAGCAAAAAAAATGGAAAGGAAGGAGAGGGTTGGGGGGGGGCGGGTGGGGGGGGGGTAGAGGTAGGGTTGGAGGGAGGATGGTTGAAAGGAAGGAGAGGGTTGGGGGGGGCGGTTGGGGGGGGGGGGGGCGTGGGGGGGGTAGAGGTAGGGTTGGAGGGAGGATGGTTGAAATCCTGCCAGTGCAACTCTAGCCTCGAGTTCTTGTTTGTGTAGCTGCTGGTGTGATCCACAGACACACATGACTGGATCTGGATCTGCACCCTCACACTCTGTTTCCCTCCACGAAGAGGCTTTCATTCTCCTTCACCTCGTTACTAGGCTACAACTACTTGCTATGAAGAGAACAGACAGATTTTCCACCTGTACAGAAAAGCCTGTCCAGTTTAAGCTTTCTATTTTGAATGGACATGAATCCAACATAACAGACCGGCTTAGCTACTTTTCTATGGTCAAACCCGATTGAGAGGGGATTTTGGTTCCAGTACTGACGTACACATGTAGTGTGAAAGACTGTGTTGCAGAAAGAAAAGCAGGAAGGAGAAGAGAAACTCTGGAGAAAAAAACCTGCTTTCCTGCTTGAGCTTTCTATTGGTTCCGCTTCTTGTTGCCTGGTTACAACAATCCTTTTTGAAAGGCATTTGCTCCTGCACAATAAACTCACTACAGACGCACATGCAATATCCACCGACTTAGAGATGGTATCGTGTGTTTGTTTGAAACAATGTATCAGGTTTGTTGTTCTTCCTGGAGACGATGGAACGTTTACAAAACCAGATTCAGAGGGAAAATCGGGAAATTCATCTTAGTCATTGATTACTGTGATACATGTTGAGACTGTTTGAGTTACAATAGCAAACAGAAAAAAAACAACGTTTTCAAGGACGTCAGGAGAAAGGTTATAGTGTGCTGTCCTACATTGTGTAAGTGTTCTAAATTGTATGGGTCAGATAGAGTTTCTAACTTTTCTGATAATTCTGCTCATTAGTTTGTCTGCTAGCGTAATCCTGAGTGTTGAAGTGTAATAGGGAGACCCCCGGGGACCCAGCCTGCTTCTTGTGATCACCCGCATATCGTATAGCCAAACACACTAAGCACAGCAGGCTGCATTCACAAACAAGCTCCTTGTAGACAGGAAAAGATGGCCACCTATGTGTACAAACACAACACTTGTAGACTGCTTATCAAAATAATTATTACAGTGGAGGAGTTTGAAACAATAAAGGTGAGACATTAACTACAGTTTGTGATATGTGTTAATTACCTGAATAGAAAACATTACATCTCTTTTACAGACTGTCTCTTTTAGGGTCATGTAAACTGCCTGAAGAGACACAGGTGTGGGAAGATAAAGGATTAGGAGCTAAATATATGTGTGTTTTCCATTTATAAACTGTGTTCATAGACATTAAACACAGAGAGAAAATAAAATAGATGAAATTGCTAAGCAACTCATTACAACTATGATGCTGTGATTGTGTCCCATATTTACATCCCAGCTGTACTCTGGGAAAAATAGGCCATCAAAGTCTGGTACCAAGTCATTCATTCCCACGTAAAGTTTTCCGTATTTTACCCCAATTTATTGTTTCATTTGTTTCCCTATTTAACTTTTCTACAAATAAAAACCTGGAGAGTTGAAGTCTAAAGAAGTTCACGGTGAGGTTGACAAGATTCAGTTTGTGTCTGTGGAACATAT